>VXBQ01006303.1:2823-76042 GCA_013400175.1 Phainopepla nitens | reverse complement strand
TTTTTTTTTTTTAATTTTAAGGTCGTTTCATAGCTGTCTTGGTTGTTCAGGAAAACGTAGAGCTTGGAAAGCAAAAGGAACACAATTTAACTCCGTTTTGGGAGTGACATTTGGATTCATCACTCAAAAAATCCTAAATCTGAAGTTCCCAGAATCAAACAAGTTATTTCCTTTATATTTTCAGGGATTATCAGAGATAATAGGTTGTTTCCCCCTGGAACACGATTCACTGAAGTTACATTTTCTGAATTTCTGTTTCACAGTTTACCTCAATGTAAAAAAAGTTTCCTTTTTCCATTTTTTGCTGCTTCAGCTGGGCATATGTTCCTTTTTGCAGACATTAGATGAAATTATAGCAAACCAGTTTTTTCTGCATAATGAAAATACTCATTATGGAGAAGAGAACATCCACAGAACAGGAAGAGAAATATTTTTTACAAGGCTTTTAGGACAGGGGAAGATGAAAAAGGATTTATATATGTATATTTTTTTTTTTTACATTAAAGCAATCTTTAGAAACTCTTTTGAAAAGTGTAACTTCTTCATCACTTGAAAATTAATACTGTGATTTGGGAGCTTTTCTCCCTCTCAAAAACCTGAAAAATACTTGTAGAAAAACTTTGTGATAGTTTTGTTAGTTTTGGTGTATTCACAAATGTATCTGGCTTTGTCACAGAGAAGCAAAAATCTGTTATACTTTTTGAGAGCTGGTCAGTGTCTTTACCCACAACACAAGCCTCTTTACATCTCTAAACCACACAGCAACAGCAGTATTGCTGTCCCAGATTTTTAAATCATTACTTCTTACCCATTCCCATCATGAAGTGAAGTTAAAAAAAGCACTGCTTGTATATTTTTGAGTCTTCATATGGGGAAGCCTATTCCAGAGTGCATGTGAGAACCTTGCAGTAGAAATACAGGCTGCAGCATGTGGGCAGTAATATGGGACTGATTGCTGCAAGAGGTTCTGTTGTCCTTTCCTGTGAGTGAGCAGGTCTGCTGTCCATCCATCTATTTTTCTTCCTTCATCATGGTCCTGTTGCCATTCTCCACCCTGCTCTTTTCCCTACCTGTGCCCTGCTTGGTCTCCTGCCCTAGACATTGCCTTCCATTTTCTTCTCTGGTTTGTTCCTCGCTTTCCCTCTCAGTTCCTGTTTGCATGCCCTTCCCCTTGATGAGACAGAGGGGTTCCCTGCAGTCCTGTATTTGGGAGCAATAGGTTGGTCCCCAGCCTCTTCACCCTCTTCCTCTCATGCTGCAGGACCTGAGCTGCTGGTAGCATCATGCTCTGGGCATGATAGCCTTGCTGCAGAGCTGGCTGAAGCTCTGAGAGTTCCCCTGCCCTGGCTCATGTCTTCCATGAACTTATCAAGAAATGGATCTCAGGATGGATGATTCATCAGTATTAGGCAGGATTTTATTAATAGGACTGTATCCTTGAGAAAATCACAGGAGCTTTTTGGAATTGCCTATTTAAAGAAAACCATCCAAGCACGAGCTCTGGTGCTCTTTCTCCTGTGTGCCCAAAGTGTTTTGCTTGGCTCTTGCAGACAGCTCCTCCTCTTGGTCTCCATTCAAGATCATATCAGAGCACCACCACTGAAATTTATTAGTTTGGCAAGTACCTTAGTAAAGGGTCACAGATCCCGCTCACTTGACTTCCTCAGGTCACCTCTAGCAGGAATCTCTGTTGCACCAGGATGGGACAACAATGGATAAACACACTTAACTGTACCCCATCATTTGCAGTTAGGCTGTTATTTGTGGCATGGAGTTTTGCTGAGCTCTCAGACGGCATCAACAGAGGAGTGAAGTGATGAAAAAGGACTTGTGGCTCTGTGGTGGGTTGCTGGACCTTTTGCCTTGCTGGAATGTACAAAGGTGAAGCCTTCATAGGCATTTGTGCTACTGCTGCTGTGGTGGATCCCTTAAAGCTAGGCTGCTATTCTTCCCACCCTTCCTCAGAAATCTGTGTCTTAGAGGATACTCTCAGCAGCAGTCACTCCTCTGGCCCAAGAAAGGGATTGACAGCTCTGAGGTGGGGACGCTGCTCATCCAGCCACAGGAGTATGTCAGAGTGTCCACATGGCCTGATTGGGCTATGTGTTGCTCAAGATATTCAGATTTCCTTGAAGACTTTCCCATCACTGTGTTGGTGTCCTCCTGAGTTTGGTTCTGAGCTTGCAGCAGCTGCTGTGAAGGTTGGAGCTCAGGAAATATTAGTGTCTGGCTGTCTTGAAATATTTCATACAAACAAACCAAAGTAGCTGGTAGGGCAGGCTGTCAGTTGTCTCTACAAAAGGTAAGTTTCAGGCTCTTCCCTAGGCCTCGTAGTTCAAAGGTGGGCTGTTGCCAATGGCAGCAGGTAAACATTGAAAGCCCCAGTATCTGCAGAGAGGAAGGAGAGGTGCTTTCCAGTGGCCTGTTAGTTGCTGCTTTCAACAATGCCATTTCATTTTGCCTCTCAGCACGTACTGATTGATGCAGGAAATTCTTTGAGGCTCGGTTTACCAAAGTCCTTGACTAAAAACGCAACATTTTTCCCCTCAGGCAGAACTGATCGTTTACTTTACAGACTTAAAATGTGATCTCATTATTTTCACTGAAAATTTTGTAGCTGCAACAGGGAGTGTGGACTGGATTTTGCTTCACCATCCCCTGGTATACCCCTGGGACTTCACTTAGAAAAAAAGCAATGCCTTAGTAGTACTACCCTGGGATTTGTATGTGTAAAGCCCTTTCCTGGGGAAGGGGTCTAAAAGCAGGCTCTTGGACAAAAGTCTGACAGCCTTTTTGTGCTCCATAAATCTCAGATTAAAAGGTTGCTGTGCAGCCAAAAACGTCACAAACTATGAGCTGCTGGTCATTTTAGAAGCCAGAACTTCTGTACCTTTTCAAGTTCTTATCCTTGAGTTACGATGTGGCTTGGAACAAGGCAGAGCAGCTGGAATTTTAAACAGCAGCTTTTGAAAAGAGGATTTTGTGGGTTCCTTACTCTGTGCATCCCTTTCAGAGTGATCACTCTTAGTCTAATCGGTTTGTTAAAGGTCAGAAGGTCTGATAACCCTCAAATTTTAAATGATTACTTGTAATGCTGACCATGATATTTGTGTGCCTTAGTTTTCCTAACAACAAAATAACCATGAGAACACAGTATTTACCTTCCTTACAGCTGGGTGGTTTAGTGTTCTGCCAGGCACTTGGGACTCCTTTAGATATATCATGGGACACCAAGCTTATGGATTATTAATGCCTAATAATTACTCTCTAGCTGCTACTTACAGGTGGTCAGCAGCTTGAATGCAGCCTACAGCGGTGGTAGCACCCGCCTGTCACGCCACAGTGGCTGCCCACGTACTGGTGCTATTTGGAGCTTGTTCTAATTACTTGTCTTCAAGACCCAGTAATGGCTTTTAATAGGCTTCCCTGCCTCTTGCTTGGAGCTGTGTTGTAATCGCTGGTGTAACAATTGGCAAAGCTACAGGGGGTGCTGGAAAAGCAGCACTAAGCTCCTTCAGACTGTAGTCACCAGCGGCTGCTGCCTAGTCCTGGGGCTCTTCTCCCTTTGCTTTTCACCTTCATAAACTGCTGAAAAATTAAAGAGATGAGGGCATTGCCTGCCACAGTCGGTAATCTCACTTTGTCACGTCTAATGAAAATGTGACACATTTAGCTCTCATTTTGCTACTTTCTTCTTTTTTTAAAGGACACATGTATCTGTAAGATTCATTCCTGCTTTAGCAGACATGGCATAGGGGAAAAAAGCTCCTTCCCTCTGGTATGGGACCAGTGTCCTAATGCACAGTTTCCAGGATGTGTTGAGCACTGCAGCTGAAAACATGTGATCAGTGATTAATGAATTTCCTGTCCTACAAGAAGCCCGTATACTGCATTACCTTTCACTTGTGCCAGGATTATGTTATTTCTGTTGTGGAAGAGGAATTTGCAGACTTTGGGGATGGATAATGCCTGTCTGCACCCAGGTCAAACCAGTAATCTGTACATGTCTTTGGCAGCTAGAGGCATGCTCAGGAACAAGAGACTTGTGAAGGATGAATGCAAGTCCCAGGGCTGGTGTTATTTGGCACACAGCAGGATGAAGAAGGATTGGCCTCATAGTTAAGGCACTGGCTGTAGCTTACATAAGTTACTTCACTTCCACTGCACTGCAGTTGTACAGTGAATAAGGGAGGTGAAGAGTAATTCTAGGAGGCTGAGACCATGTTCCTACTAGTACTTTGAGCACTTCATAAACAGACTTTAATAGGTAGAGAGGGACTCTTCTGCTAGTCTTAAAACATATGTACTACTGTGATATTTCTCGGATATTTAGGATAAAGGAACAGCTTTATCAGGTCTGATTCTCAGGGGTTTTTTATAGGGATCATGCCTTTGGGATAAGGCCTGGTGACTTAATCCCTTGTGAGCTGCAACTCCGACATGTGTGCATGGTGGGGGAACAGGCTCTTGTTATCACAGTTTTCCAGGCAGCTTCACTGATGCTCCGCAATCCTACAGTGTGTCCAGTGACCTGACTTGAAGCCTGGAGACTGTTTTGGGCCTTAGCAGTGCTACCATAGGGCAGTGCTGATGGCACACTTCTTTGGAGAGGAAAAGTGCACAAATGCACACATGGTTGCTCACTAGGACTGTGTGAATAGATCCACAGTTTGCAGATGGACAGGTATGTTGCAGCCAATATGCTTATTTGTTTCTCAGCAGCACCCTTGGACCAATGCTGAACATGCTGGGAGCAGTGCATCCCTCATTGTCTTTGAGTTGGGTAACACTGCAGAAAGTAACCTACCCAGCCTTCCTTAGCTCTCTGCTTACATTGCATACTTCTATTAATTATGCAGAATGTGTAATGCTGTGACCTTCTGAAGGTGTTCGAGCTGCAGAAGTAAAAAATACTGTGTAAGAGGGTGTATTCATGCTATTATTCACACTAAAACTATTGTACAGAACGATAACTAAAATTCAAAATATACTGCCTTATTACTTTCCTCAGAGGAGCTGTAGTTCCAGCTGTCTCTGTTCTTGTAGAAACTATTGTGATTCGTGTTGTGGTACCAGAAAAAGAAACCAAATCAGTCTCCCACTATACAAGTAACAGAAAGTCACTAGACAACATGAAGAGCTTAGATCTATGTAAGTTAGGTCTTAAGATCAACCTAATCTTGCTTTGAACATTCCAGCTTTATAGGCCATTTTTTATTTTAATCTCAGATAGGAACAACAGGACTGCAAATGCCTTGTGCTTTCTGTGACAGCACTGGGGTTTCTAAAGCATTTAAAAATCATTCAGGTTGGTTGTTTGGGGTTTTAATGGGTGTGAATAAATCCCTGTTTTCCTCCTCCTTTACAGGTTTCTTCTAGGGAATTTAATTGCCCAAGCAGACAGCTCAGTCTTCATTGGCTGAGTAAGGAGTGGGATACACAGAAACTTTGAAGTGAGGCCTAAAAAGAGCACTATCCCTTCTTGCAATGCTGGTGGCCAAGCACTCTGAGTTGAGCAAACCTTTGGAAAATGAGAGGAGGTGTACTTGGGGTTTTTTCTACTGCTGAGGTGAGAGCAGGGTGTAAATAGAGTTCCTAGGAGAGAGCTGGCAGTGGGGTACTCATGGAAGAGAGTAACTTCAAGATGCACAGCTGGTACTTGATAACTGCACAGGGGGAACATGGCAGGGATCTGTTTGCATAGTGTTAGGTCTCTAGCATACCTGAAATGGGACAGAGAGTTCCATGTCAGGACTTTGGTACTTGAGTTGCTTTTCTAGAATGTTCATTCTTAGAAATAAGGTGATTGTGTCCCAGGACAATCTGCCATTCAATTTAACGTAGGAGCTTTTTGGGGAGAAGGGGCTTTCTGTGCTTTATCAACATGCCAGCACTGGTAAGGAGCTGTATGCATCCCATCCCAAAAGAAGAAGATCCATGTGAGATAAGCACAGGGGAAGCTGAGAACTGAGGATTTACCATCCACTTGCTCTAGAGCCATTTAAGGGCCAGTTAACCAGAGAAGCATTGGTGATAGTTGTATCTGTTTCCAGACTCTACACAAAGAGGCAGCCTGTCTGTGTGGTGGGCAAGGATCTTACATTTTTGGCTGAGTCAAGGAAAAATAATAACCCTTTCCACCAGGAATCTCTGAGTTTCCATCATTATTCTGTACCCTAGTCAGGTGAATAACATAGTGTACACAATAATCCCAGCTTGCTCCTGAGAGACAGTCAAATAATTCACCCAGGAAAGCATGATGACACTTAATTGCAGTTTGAGCAAGATCAGTTATGGTCCTTTGTGGCCTAATTTGCTGCTCCCAGCAAGTCACCAATACCTCAAGGCTGAGGCTGTTGCACCCAGCAGATGTTTGTTGCTTTTGTTGCTGTGCTCCAAAGCCCTCCCCATTCTAGGAGATGGACAAATGCAACGTCCTCTTCCCTGAAAACACCAAAGGAAAGAGGAAAATCTTTTGCAAACTGACCACTGTTGTTTTTTTCTTGAACCACATTCTAGTCTGGTCAGCATTCAAGTGTGGATATGTGTGGTTCTGTGGTTAAAACAAGGGATGTGAGTCACAAGTCCTGAAGTTGAAAATACAATTTTTTTTCCCCCTGCATAACCTTGAGTAGATGACATGACCTGACAGTGGCTCTCCTCACTTCCTCCACTCTGGGACCCTTGTCCATAAAAGCTGTCAGGAAAGAGGAAGGCAGTAAATCACATGTGAGTGCAGGTTTGGGTTAAGATACTTTTCTGAGGTTTGGGTGGGATTTGGTCTGCCAAGACAACACTTTGAGATTGGTACTGAATGTAAAGTGTATCTGATAGACCTTAACTTTGGTTATGCCCAGTGTTACTCTTTTCTGTTCCCTTTGTCACTTCAGCTTTTTTAGGGCTCAGAATCACCAGGCTTTGTTATGGATCTGCACTGTGCATTATTAGCCACAGCCCAGACAAGGTCCAAGACATGTGATGTTTTGTGCATTCCTGCAAGATATCTTGTGACTCAGGCCATTCTTTCAGGAGGTGTCTGTAGCCCATTGCTGCATTTCCTTGCTGAGACACAGCTGGAAGCAGCATGCAATTTCCTGCTGAATGGAGTGTGATGCATACTATTTGAATAGCCCTGTCTTCAATGCTACGGTGGTCTCTTCATGTCTCTTGCCTTGTGTGCCTAAACTGAAAAAGTGGTATCAGGCATGAGAGAGCTGCATGGGTGGAGATGTGTTCAGCAAAGTTTATTTTGCCGAAGGGTACTAGTCCTAGCTTAAAAGTCTGATTTCCATGGCTGAGCTATTCCTCCCTCTGAGTCCTCATTATTGTCCACTTTCTCCAGTGGTGAATTGGAAGTAGCCCCCCTTGTCTTCAGCGTATTCCTGCACTGGTCTTCAACCTAACTGAACAGACTGCTCCCAAAAGACCCATCCCTTGTTTCAAGCAGCACTGTGCACAGCTGGGGCTGTGGACTGGGGAATAGTGTCTGCAGATGTGTGTCTGGGAAAACTATCAGTACTTGATTGTATTCAACTCTGTATTGTGATAAAAGAAACTACAGTACCCTGGGATACTGCAGCTATTAATCTTTCTGTAAAACAGCTCCTGTTTTAATTGCCTAGTAGAATTGAACATCGTTTTCCCTGGTGCTCTCTTTATTTTGACTTAAAACTGTTCCATTAGATGGTTTGTAAATGTTTTTTCATGTTAGTAGAATTAGCTGGAGTTGAAAATATACCCTTGAAAAAGTCTCAATATTTTCAATTTTTATTTTGAAAGATGTTTTCTGTCTGAAACTCAAAGATGATTTGAAATGAACAACACATGTTTCAATCCTGAATGAAACTTATTTTGACATACTTGCTTTACATGAAAAATGAAGACTTTTGGTTGCTGTTGACTTTTCCTTTGGCCAGCAAGTGAACTGAAAGATGATTTTTATTGCTGCTATGTGCAATGCATGCCATGGGTCTGTTTGTGAGTTTGCCCTGGCAACCTACCTCCCTTGGGGGATCGCTGGATGGGTTTATCACATACTTAGTGTCAAAAGAACACTAATGAGCACTGTCCTGTGCTCTCTCTTCCATTCCCCACCCCATAAATCCTATTTTCTCAACTATTTGGGCCCCACAGCCAGGGTGTTTGAGGGCATACTGGACTTCTGTAGGATTTTTTTCTCCCAACTTATTTACAAACAAGGCTAGTCCCACTTTGCCTCCATGAGGGGGGTTCAGGCATCTTGCCTGAGGTTTTTGGGCAGCAATGTCAGCCAAGACAATAGGCTTTGTCCTGAATGTGTCTGCAGCCCAAGGAATTGCCTAGCTGTGTGTCACTGTCACCATGTGCTCAGCTCTGGCCCATGTGCAGGATTGCATTGTTTGGGACTCAGAGTTTGTGAGGCAGGGATTAACTTCCTGTGCTGTGTCTCCATGGTGCTGCTCCAGTGAGCCAGGGTTTGTGGGTGGTTCAGTTTGGTTGCTAAAAAGAGAAAAAGCAGAGATTTACTTATAAGAGGGTTTTGGTGGACCTTGGGAAGGATACACATGTGCCTCAGCTGCCTTTAAATATCACTGCCCTTCCTGGGTCAGGATATGTGTCCTGTTTAAAGCTGGGTTACCTCCCACATCTTAAAGCTCAGTCTAATTCCTTTTGCAATGAGCAGCACTTTGGGTGAGCCTGGTAGGTTACACCTCTTGGTAGCATCACCTTGCTCATGCTCTGCTGTAAACAGTTTTCTGCTGCTGCTAGGATCATCCTTGAGCATTTGCATTATCATTTTGTAATTTTCTACTTGAATTTATCTGATGTACCTAAGGGCATTATGGGTCCTCACTGTTACAATGAGTGATTCACAACACACAGTGCAGTGATTTCCTTTCTCTCCAGTAACTCCATCATAGAAAAGAGGGAGCAAAAGTGATAGGAATTTACTTAGAGGCCAGATAATACACTGGGAAAAAAATGGGCTGAACTTATTTTCCTTTTTAAAAGCCACATAAAAGGAAATAATTACATTTGCATTGCTGGACACTGCCACTTTACTGGATGTTATTTTAAAACCCTCTTCTCTTCAGTCAACCCCATTTTCTCTTATCTCTTCATAGTTTTGGATTGCCATCATTATAGATGTCAGTGCTGAGCTGCCAAATATCTTCCCAGAAAATTGTTATGTTCAAGAGAGGACTTACTAAACTGGAAGACATGTATGAGAGTCAGGTTATCATGCAAACAAATATTTTAACTTGATGATATTTAATGTTTTGATTTGAGCCCTGATAATTTAAAATGGTGACATATAAAAATTTATGACAATTTCATAAAATAACTGTTAATGATTAATGAAATAACCACCATATAATTAATTTTGATTATTATAATTTAATCATTAAATAATGTAATTAGAAAATAATTATAAATTGCATATTTATTAACCTGAAAGCATGGTCAGTCATCAGACTGGTGATATGGGAATCTCTGGCACTTCCAATACTTTATTTTTTATTTTTCAACACAAAAATGATATCTGAATCCCAAATGTAGGAACAGGAGTTAGCAGAAGTTACTTGTATGTGCCTGAATACCAGGCAGCCTTGGGTTTTACATGACAAACTGTTTGAGCAGCTCACTAATTTCTAGCCTGTGTGCTGCAGGGTAATCAGTGCAATTCCCAGGGAATCCATGAAGGTTTTAACGAGCCATGACACGTTGAGCGCACAGTCAGCGTCAAGCAGTGCAGTGTGAGGAAGCTTTTGGCAAAGGCTGATGTACACACATCCTGGCTCCTGAGGAGCCAGCTGCTAGTCCTGACACTTGCCTAGGGAACTCAAATATTGGGAACTCTGTACCACCTTGCTTCATCTCTTTCACTGTACAGGTGTTGTATCCATAATCTACCTCTGATAAATAGATTTGCTAAATGAATTTCCCATACTAGCTGTTTAGGATATTCTGTGTAGGTGTTTCTGCTAGAACACTCTTCTTCTTTGTTAGAAGACAGGGTAATCCCTAATTTTGCCAAGATTAGATTTTTCCAAAAGTCACTGATCTTAAGGGTGTATATCTCATCATTTTCTGGGTGTGTGGATCAAGGCCTTCACTTAGCTAAAGTGATCATGACTTTTTGTATATGCTCCTTCTTGTGTTTTTTGTAAGTAGCATAAAACCCGAATCTGTTCTTTTGAGATTTAGAGCTACATTTTTATACTGAACTATCGAGAGATATTTAGGAAGTGAAGCTACATGCTGATGAACCAGATCCATAGCAAGCTGGCAGACTCATCCCAGGGACATAGATAAACAAAACTGGAGAGAGACCCCCAAGGAAATTATGTTCATTTTGGATTTCAGCATCCTAAATAATACTTATATTTAATAATAATAATAATTTAATACTTCCTTACTGGGAGCAACTTCATTTTTAGTTTGATGGTCTAGTGTTTTGAATGGCCATGCTCAAATTTTAAAGGAATTCTTTTATTTTAATCCATCCTAAAATGCAAGTATCATATTCTTACAAGGGGAAAAACAAGAAAATTCAGTAAACTAAGTGAAGCTAACTTTTTTTTCAGTCAGATACCCACCTCTACAAATGCAAATTGCAGCACTGGGACTCCGTAAGACAAACCAAGAGTGAATGGAAAATCAAGCAAAATTTATAACAAGAAGGATGTCTTTTATTAAGTCAGCTAATGCAGCTAAAAATAAGAAACAGGAATACTTTTGTGTACAAATACATGCACAAAGATGAATCTGGATTTGATTTTTTGTTAAACACCAATGCATGTATTAAAATGAAGAGAGAAAAGGGACAGCTACTAGCAGATGGCCTAGATTTTTTAAATTCTTTTTGCTGAAGTGCTCTTAGTATCATGGGTGAACAGACTTCCCCATGGCACTCTTTGAAATCCCTGGATTCTTTTAGCAGTCATTTCTGTCAATTGAAGACTTGCTGAGTAGTAGCTAAAGATTTTGGGGAAATGAGTGCTGGGGGATGATGTAGTGAGCACGGTGGCTTTCAGGAGGTTCCTCCCTTCCTTCCCCAGCCACCCCCCCCTTAAACCACACACAATAACACATCCTAGGTGGTCGAGGAGACTTTGCCTAGAAGTACAAAATGCCTGAATTGCACATGTGATTGTTACACTGGGATAAAAGCTGGAGCTGGGACAAGGGCAGATCCCACTGCTTCAGTATTTGTACTTTTTGAAAAGCCAGTTTGGCAAGCAGCATAACAAGAGCCTAACAAGTGGATGGACATATGGGGAGGCAAAATAATTGTGCATTAGGAAGGTAGTGCAGATGTGAGCTGAAGTAAGGGCGTAACTCCATATGGCACGCTGCTGACCTTCGGTTGGAGCCTGAATGACAGAACGCGGTGCGGGTCGCGCCGTCTGAGCGCGGCTGCTGGGGGCCCCGCCAGCAGAGCTGCATTCACACAGATCATCTGCCTCCTGGAACACAATGCAGCAGCCACCGACAGCTGTTGTGCCTGAGATCGTCCTGGCATTGCTGCACCTTGCAACTGACACCTTCCCTCAAACACTGAGTGTGCTCCATGCTTCTGGGAAAATGTACATCATTACCACTACTAAAGTGGTGGTGGTGCCTTCTTAATCCCTGTTAATCCTCTGTGCAGGAAGGGCAGAGGTAAGTGTGCAGGATACTTAATTTCTGTCCCTGTTCCCAGGGTTTAAAAGCCTTTATATGCGTTTTGAGAGGAAATTACTTAATTCTTTCAAACAGAGAATATTAAAAATCCTGTGGTTAGCATGTTTATTTGAGAAACATCATGGATTTTTTTGTAAACTGACCCCAGAGGGATGTGCATGTTAGGTAGAATAACAGTGGCACTCTGTTATTAGGAAACTGTGATCTGTGGAGGGCTTAATTCTTCAGCCTAGAAATCCTTTGACAAAATATACTTGATAAGTCGAAACTATCACTTATGATTATTATCATTTGTTCTTCCCTTTCCCTTTTCAACTGCTAATCCTGACACTGGCTTAGAGTTCGGCCTCATTTTATCAATGGCTGCTTGAAGTGCTCAGGAGGATTTGCTCCAGTATTCACCAGAAGTCTTTGATATATGAGATTGTAGGCTAACACTGATAATCTTTTGTGAGGAAGTGTCACAATACATACATCGATCATCCAAGCCTCTATCTGTCAGACTCTCCCAACTCAACCGTATTTTTCATGACACAATGCAGCGCATGGCCTTTAAATTACCCATCTGTCTGACAAATCAGTGAGTGTGGCAGAAACTGGCAGCAGTTTGACGTCGCCTATCACTTTAACTGAAGTGAAAGTAATGCAAACAGATTTATGGGATCCCCTTTGATTATAGACTATGAATATATTTGGAATTGATGTTTGTCAGAGAGACACAACAGAGGGGCAGGAAAGGCTTGTAGGTAAAAGCACTAGTGTTGGGTTTGCAGCTTTGCATTTACTATGAGGGAGATTATTCTCTCCCCATATGGTGCATCTCATCTGAGCACCTCTGACCGTTTTTCTTTTTCTTTTTTTTTTCTTTCATCCTGAGTGATTATTTAGCTGCTCTAAATTCATAACTTTATAAATATCAGGACTGAGTTTCCTTGATGTACAGCTGTTAAATAGATCTGTAACATTAATTGCATGTCAGTAAATGGTGCTGAATTTCCAAGTGGGCTCTGAATACAGTGGAGCACAGCAGAAGACAAGTATCTGGCAAGGATGGCTGCTTGCTGCAGTGCTGGTGAGGACTTGAGTTCTGTGATGGAGTAGAGCAAAGCATTGACTTTTTTTTTTGCTCCAGTGGTTTATCTTTGCAGAAGTAACCAAGACCTTGGCTTTTGCCTTTCGCCTCCATGCATAGGCTCTGGCCCCAGTATAGCATTGCCATGAACCTGGTTCATAACCAAAGTCTGGCATAGCAAGCCTGGATTTTTAGGAAGAGAATTTTATCCTCCTCATTGATGCTGTTGTTTAAGTGTAGTGGGGAATTATGATGCTGAAAGCTGGGACGGAGAACTCCTGAGTGTGTCTCATGTGCAGGCAACAGCACGCCCATTCAGACAACTCATGTCTGCAGCTGAGCTCTGGAAGCCCAGAGCCATTCAGTCAGAGTAAGTGGTAAGGTGGTACCCTTTGGGTTTTAGCACCTTTGTAAAACCATTTGCTGAGCTCTGGAGCTTACATAAGCTTCTTTTGAAACACTGCTTGCCTTTCTTCAGAGAAAGTGATTCCCCTCTTTTTAAACAAATAGTTTTCATTAACAAAGGTGCAGGCATTGGAAGTTACTCAACAAAACAGTTGTGGTTCTGCTGTGATGGCTTTTGCCTCGTTTCCTGACGAAATTGTGATTTGTGAGTTTGTCTCAGAAACTCAGCTCATTCTCTAAACATCTTCAGAGTTTTCTCATGCCAGGCAGCATTGAGCCAAGAGAATCTGTGATTGATGTGAGTTTTTGTATTCCTCCTGCCACAGTCATTGGTAACTGGGGAGGATCATGATCTACAGCTGCTTTGAGATAAGTTTTCTATATATGGAATCCTTCACCTGAATTTGCTTAGGGGATGTTGTCATAACTTCAAGCTGAATTTAGTTTGTTGATTCCAGTGTGCAACCTAAGGTGCCTCGCTGAGGTTGCCATGTATCTTTTACATTACCTAGGAGCCTCTGGCTGCTTCCCACAGGAGAGGCTAGGTGGTCTTTAGGGTCTGTGTCTCTCTCTCTTCCTGTCTGGAACTTGGTCAGTGGAAACCTATGTAAAGCTTTATTTTGGCTAAAGGAAACCCTGATGTATTTGCATTTAGCCGCTAGCTGACTAGGATATCCTCAGTGCTTGCTCTTTTTTCAAAACCAAGCTCCTCCTGTTTTAAAATTTCCACACAGAGTGCTCCATCAGATCCTGCCTGCCTGCATCCCACATCCATCCTGAACACATACTTATTGGAGAGCCCTCTGTAAAAGTCCACACCTGTTGGTGTTTCTGAGGGGAGCCACATCTACACTGGCGCACAGAAGACACATGTCCTGTCCCAGTGTAGTGTTCAAAGCATAGACATCAGCTAGACTAGGATCACTGTGAAAATGAGAACTGCAGATTGTGTCTGTGGCTAATGTTGTTGCTCTGGTATAATCCTGTATGAGTTCTTTTCAAGCACAGCTTTGGAGTCAGGGATCCCACCAAGGCAAGCTTTACTCGGGTGGAGCTGTCACTTTAGGCATGTTCAACTCTAGAAACAGAGCAGAGAGCACATGTGAGCAAAGTCCCAGTGTGGTCCCTTTTGGTTTAAGCCAGTCCTAGGCTATTCTCTACAGGCAGTAGCTCTGAAAATCCAGGAAAGTGTGAGCTTTAGTACAGCATGGTTTGAATGTAATTTCTAGGACCCAGTGAATGATACTGGATGAAATGTAGCCTGGCCTCTCTGCTTATAGTACCTTTGACTAGCTGCTGATGAGCCACAATACCTGATTTTTAATTTTAATTTTTCTTCACCTCTAGGGAAGATGCATAAACTTCACTCGTGTGAAATCAGATGGAACCTCTGC
This sequence comes from Phainopepla nitens, assembly GCA_013400175.1. Classification (NCBI taxonomy): domain Eukaryota; kingdom Metazoa; phylum Chordata; class Aves; order Passeriformes; family Bombycillidae; genus Phainopepla; species Phainopepla nitens. The sequence continues at coordinate 61,504 of VXBQ01006303.1, read as the reverse complement.
TCCTCACAGCCCACCACCGAAGCTGCCATTGCGCGACAATGCTCCCCTCAACAATGCTCCAAGGAATCCTGCCTCTCCTGTGTCTCTGCAACCTCCTTCCAGGCAGCCACCTCCTGGACCACCTCCATCCCGAGCCCCTCCTGGACCTCCTCCCTCACGCCCACCCCCGCAGCCCATGGCTTAGAGTGCAGCAAAACCTGATCGACACAACACGTCTCTTTGCTGAACACAGCATATTTATTGAGTATTGGTTTACAGTTAAAGATATCAGAATTTGTTGCTGGTCAGCAAAAGGAAAAAAAAATATTGCCAAGTGTCAATTTTAGTGTATGAATATATTTATACCACACGCGCTGAGTAAACATGCAGTGGAAAGATTCAGAGCTATGGGGTATAGAAACAAACCAAAATGATCCTCTAGATACAGTAGCAGCTTCTGTGTGTATACATTTGAAGATCTGTTTAGATATGACAGTTGTCTGACTTGGTATGTCAGATCATTCATTAATAACTATAGCCGGTACTCGTGCATCAGTGGCTTTGATAGCTGCCACCCACAGGATGGTTCAGCATAGCTCATTGAGGAATTCGCTTTCTTTTCCCCAACAGTACTGCATCCAGATGTTAATATGGATCAACATTGCAAGGATAACTTTCTGCCTTTGGTTCTGCAGGTGGAATTTCCATGGAAGTTTTAAGAAGCCTATAACAGTAATGAGGTAACGTAAGACTATGTGCCAATAATCTAGCTCAATAATCTATCATCGAAGAGGCATATATTTTTTTCCCCTTGAAAACTCAGTTTTGAGTCTGCCATCTCTGCATATGTTTAGATATGGTTGCATGGGATAACCACTGAAGGTGAGATACTCTATCTAGAAATCCAGAGTACAAGACTTGGGTTCATATTTGTCCAAAGTTCAGAGGAATTTTGAGAATACTATTTTGGCTTGGTGTTTAGTTTTCATTTACAGAAAGAGTAGTCCAAATGAAGCAAACATACACAGAATTTGAGTGTAGACGCTGTAGTAAGCAAACAGAAGGTGTTATTTCTATCAGCAGCATTGAGGGACTGATTCTATTGCTATTTGATTGGATAAATTTCCTTTTGATCTTTCTGCCAAGAAGAATTTGATCCTTTTGTGATTCAAACATAAATTCCTCTTTGAGAAGGTCTTTCTTTAGACAGTTCATATCCCACTAATAGGTAGCCCTGCAGTCTACCTGTGGCTGAGAGGCATGGTGTGAAGAGTGAGTGTGAGCTTTTATCCCTGTTTTATATGCTTGGCTGCTCTCCCATGCCCTCAATTCTGGGTGTCATCAGAAAACAATGTGAGCACCCACACAGAAGTGGGAATTTATGACGCGGGACTGTGGGTCGGCCCATTATTAGTGTTCACTAAGCAATACCTGAGTGGGTTGTGCCCAGATCATTCCCTAGTGAATCAAAATAACACCTGAGCTTGCTTTTTCTCCACCACTACCTATTGTCTTGGAGAAGGAACCGATGCTGGTCCACTTTGGCACTGGCTGTGTTTTTAGGATAGTTGTGGAAATAATGATATGGTGCATTATGACACAGCATATACATATTTCTCCATCTGTGTGTGGGCATGTAACACATCACAGGAATTATTGGCACATAAGTCTAAGATAAAACAGTAACTGTATTGTCCAGTTGCTCTGGATTTAAGGCCGTTGCATGCCGTTGTTCCAGGCATATAAAGTTGTACTGGTACAAACAGAAATCAAGCTTAATGTTTCCAGTGGAAGGCCCACTTGCAGAACACCACCAAGCTCTCATCAGTCTACGCTGATCACTGTGACACGCCGTGTGTATGCAGCTGAGGCTGTCAGACATAACTCAGAAGAACCACAGAGCCTCTTTCTCCTCTTGCACTGCTCTGCTCTCTTGAGCTTAGCTCTTACCTCATGTATATTGGTGCAGGTAGTGGAATCATGGTCGTGAGTGCCAGCTGGCCTTGGAGCTGTTCCTAGTTTAGGCTAGAGCCAGCAAAGCACTTCTGCATGTGTTAAAATGTCCTGCAGGTCAAGAGAAATTTCCTTATGCCCAAGTACTTTGCTGACCTGTGACTCCATTGTGATCAGAAAGGCGAATTGGGAGGCACTCAACCTTATCCTCATCCTTTTTAGACACTTGAATAGGGTCTGCATAATTGGGTTCATGAGAATAGATTTCTGTTTGGAGGGGAAAGAAGAGTGTGTGTATGTGTGTGTGTGTGCCTGTGTTTGTGTGTGGGAACTGTGTAGGGTTTTGTTTGATTTCTCTTGCTTTACAAAAATTGCTTGAGCATTGCACTCCTATGAATGGAATGGCCTTTTGCAGCCAGTGTGACACAGAGTCATCACCTATCTCTGTTTCTTTCAGTTGAAAGGTGAAACTAAAACAAGTCCTATTTTCCACTGCAGTTCTGGTGAAACTCTGTTTTTGACTCCAGTGAAAGGAACTGGATAACTGCAGTGCAAGGGCAGGGGAGGGATGGGGGAAGCTGCTTCATAAGCAGAAATCATTGATGGGCATTATGCTGGTAAGATGGAAACCCTGAAATAAGCTTACTGTGTCTAAAAGCATTTGTAACGTGTATGTACAGTGAACCTAACAGCTTCTCATATTGGTTGTATAAGAATAATTAGCCAGCAAAAGCTAACTAGAAATCGAAATGGCAGAGGACAATAAAACTGATTCCCATGCCAGGACAAAACAGGGTATTAGAGCTTTAATTTCTTGTGGGGTTGCGACAGACCACTGCTCTGGAGATGCCAAGTCTCTTATCAGCAGGCAGCAGTGAGATTGATGCAGTGACTTGGTGGGTCAAGAGTTAACTTTAGCTAATGAAAAAGCCTGGGAGTCAGATTTTGTCTTGTCTTGCACCTGTACAGATCTTGGAAGGGGTGAGTAGAGTTGGAAATTTGCCCTCATGTTGATGTTGGTGGAATTTGACTGGCTCCCAATGACAGCGGAGGTGTTGGCTTAGGCAGGGCTTCTCACAGTCACACATCCAGCATGCCTGTTGTTTGCAGTTGAGGAGAATATTCTTCTTTGCTGGAATAGACAGTCTTGCAAAGATAACAGATACTAACAATTCTGCACAACTTGCAAGTGCAACAGGAATAGGAACAGCTTAGGCTTTGCCAAATCCCAGGTGAATGGATTCATGTATGATAAAGCAAGGACCACCATGGATTTGAGAATTAGATTTGGCATAAATTGAGTTTCCTGCATTCTCACTGTAAAAAAATAACCATTTGGTGTGTAACTCAAGTTTTGGCTGCTGCCTCTGTGACAGGAGCACTGCAGGTTTAGTTTGCTCATAAAGCAGGAAGAGAAAGTGAACTTTTTGCCTTAAACTGAATTTCCTTTGCAAAGGTGGGAGCAGTGAATATGCTGCACTGGCTACAGAAAGGCCTTTTGCTTGTATAGAAATGTACCCATTTGCAATGATCTCAGGCACTGTAACAGCACAGCAGGAGAAACTAGTTGCTCTTTTGTCGTCTGTTGAGCTTGATCCTTACCTGGTATAAATCAAAATAGACCAACTGAAATCAAGACAGTAATACTGGTGTCCATCAGCAGAGAAATGTCTGAAAATAAATGAACAAAATCCCTCTAATGGGCTTGTTGTTTCAGTGTTTGTTTTGGCATTCTTTATATGTCAGTTGTGATTAAGAATTGTGGGATGATTCCCATGTATTTTCCAGTACATAGCATCATTTGACACTTGCAAAAAGTGAATATGTAATGCTTCCCAAATCATAGAGGAAAATGTGGATTCAGGAGACCTTGGTCTCACACTTAGTACAGATGTGAAATGACACAAGGTGCAAAGCAGCACAGAGGGAAACTTTGTGTGTTTAAACCCGATACAGAACCACATTGATTAAAGCATATTTATGGCCATCTTTCAAGCTCAGTGCATGTGTTGCCATCTGTGGGAGTAGCCTGCAGAGCAGACGGTCCTAAATAGAGAAAGGAAAAAAAAAGAAAGGAAAAGAATCAGCTTCTCATGTGAAAGAGCAAGCATAACAATGAATGACATTATTTCATGAACTGTACCAGTTCAAATGCATGTGCACCTGGTGCTCCTAATGCTTTTTAGTCCTGTTGGTCTTCAGACAACATGATCAGTAATATGCTTTCTCTCTTTAATCATTTGCTGTTTTTATTGTTGTTACTTTGTTTTTTTATGGTTTGTTTGGGGTTTTTTTAAAGAAACATTTCACTGAGAAAACAGCCCTACTTCTGTAAATATAGAGTTTAATTTGGAGGAGACAGCACACTTCTGGATGTTACTGCTGGACAGTTATTTATTAAAAGGGGCTCAAGGTGAATTAATAGAGGTGGCTCAGGATACATGCATGCAAGTGTGATAATGCAGTAAAGCATTTTCAGTTCTCTGTAGTTTTGGGACAAGGGGAATTTTTTGGGTCACCCTAGTTTTTTTTTACAAGTTTGTTATAGATATACCTTTGAATAATGCAATAGAGATTCCTAACATATAACAGTGCTTGAACAAATGTGTAGATTATGATAGATTTTTCATTTCGGAGATAAGGAAAAGGGTAGTGAGGGAGAAATGTTTTAGGAAATGCTTTAGTTTTTATGGGGAAAAATGTACTGTACTCAATGTTTTAATTTTAAATTTGTTTAGAAAGATGTAGTGTGTTCAGAAACGGTGGGGATGTGGGCTGATCCACAGCTGGGGCATGGAGATGAGGGACAGAGGAAGCAGTAAGATTTTTGAGGGATAAAGAAGCTTTACATGGGGGTGTGGGTTTGTTACTGGTACATGTGGTACAAATTTCTGTAACTGACATGCTGCTTCCTTGTTATAATCATGTAACTTTATGCATTTTAGGCACGTGCTCCATTTTTCTGAGAAAACCTTGCAAATGTAATGACTGCATGCAAATGTGGGAGATGTAGCCAAAATCTTATAATCCAACATAATGTAGTCTTAATGGCTTCAGAATCAACAATAAAAGTGCTTACTGGTTAAACACTACAAAGAATTTCATTGCAGGGTCATTTTAAGAGGTGATAAGCTTCTCTGTGTCTTCTGTCTAATTAGCTGAGCCACCTAATGGTCAGGAGAAGAACATGGAGTTGAGCTGTCAGGATTACCATCTTCGACTTGCTACTGATTTAATTAGAGACAAGAGTATGTTCTGTGCCTCAGTTTCATGTTTCTAGGCTGAGAATTTCGATTTTTGTCTAATTCAAGGGTAAGCCTTTCCTTTTTTTTTTTTTTTTTTTTGAAACTGACTAGAAATGCTGAGTAAATTGGACCGGAGTCAAGGTTCAGACATTTATTAACATGTGGAGCAGAGCCTGAACTAATTGCTGATATCTTAAAGAGGAGTCACAGAACACATAGACATAGAGTAAAATCCATGCAAAATAAAATGCCAGAGCTCAAGACAAGGAGAAATTCCAAAGGGAAATCCTACACCTCTGAAAACACCAGGCTTCAGACAAAACTGCAGATTTTCAGTCCCTCTCTGCTTCTGATGTTTCCTTTGTATCTGTTCCAACCCCACTGAGGACTGGGGGAGGAGGGCTGGTGGACATAAGGCGGGCAAGAAGGTCGACAGGGGTAGGCCACAAAAATCTCCAATCCAAGCAGGCTGCAATTATGGGTAACTAAGGCTGCTGCAAAGCTGCTGAGCTGTGCTCTGCACTCAGTGTGCCCAGCCTGGCAGCCACAGCCCTGTGTGCAAGGGGAAAGGAAGCTGGTCCTTGCACACACATAATCCCCTGAGCACAAGTCAGCCTCATCTGCAAATAATGGTGGGCACCGAATTTTGGGGGTCTGATAGCCCCATGAACTCATTGCAGCAAAGCAGGTGGGAGCTGCGTGGTGGCTGAGCCAGGCTGCCCTCTGGGCAGCTCCTACTGGCTGTGCTGCTAACGGGAATTGAAATCCTCAGCCTGGAGCTGTGCTATTCCCTCATGGAGGCAGGGGCTCGGACAAAAAGCCTGGCTTGCTCTCACTCTGTGCCCCAAGCTGGCAAGACAATAGTCACCCAGGATGGTTTTGTGGCCTTCGCTCTTTTTTGTTCTTCAGTCTGCTTCTTACTCAAAAAACAGGCTAAGGCTCTTGGAAGAGATCAGATGAACAAAAGTGGTCCTGCAGCCAAGGCTCTGGGCATTTTTACTCTGTATTAACAAAAACCCTACATTGACTGCAGCTGTGGCTGCTTAGGTTTACGCATGCCTGAGACAACAAAATTCAGATTTAACCTGAACTTTCCCAGAGACTGGGAATGTGCCTATCCAGGTCTTTGGTTATGGAATTGTGTACAAATAGCCTCTAGTGCTGATTTAGAATCTTTCATCAAATGTACTTCACAGTTTCAGGAGTGGCATTTATATGTTCACATACACCAACCCCTACCCTATCTGGCTTCATGGAAGTCAGCAACAAGAATATTTTTGGCTTCGGCAACCTGAGCCAGGAATGGAAAAAATGCTCTTTTCCCCTCTCCTCTCATTCCTTAAGAAACCACAGGCAGAGCATGTTGCCCATGCTGGAAGTTGTCTGGTCTTTACTCTGTGAATGTGCTTTGCCCTTTGGGACAGGACTCATCTCAAGTTTCATCTGTTTCTGCGACAAATTTCCCCTTTCCCTGCACATTGGAGGACCTTCCTTTTCACTGAACGGGAGGCTGCACTGGAGTTTCCTGGCCAGGTATCACTCTGATTTCTGACTGCAGCTCCAACTGTGAGATTATGGATGATATGAAAAAGCTCTCTAAAAGAAAGCTTTCCTGCTGAAAGGTTTTGCCTGTGATATAGTTTGAGAAATGTTTCCTTTTAAGCTTTCAGAGATGTATGTTTGCTTGGGTCAATACTTCACTGAAGGTCCTTAGATAAGCCCATCTGTGTCTCAGCCACAGAGGTCACTCACTCACACCAGCCTACCCCTGCCATGGAGCAGCTGCCTTGCTGCCATCTATGCTGGTGCCCTGCATCTTGCTGAGCCTCTGGGCCACGATTCCGGAGCTCAGACTGTCTGTTTCTTCACGGTAGGAAGGAGCCCCGCAGAGCCACCCTAGATGCTGTGACCCAGAACACCTCTCTCAGAGTGTACACTTTTCCCACTGATGGCAGAGGGGTATGGATTGAGAGCATGAGTTTTCACAGTGAACACGGGAATTCAGCTGTCAAGTAACAAACACCCATGTGTTTGCCACAGGTTACTAAATACAGTAACTCTTGCCCTACTGGTCATGCCTCATGCACTGTTAGGGTAAAATACTTAGTGCCCTCAAATGTTTTCTAGTCTGGTTTCTTCAGTACATAGAAAGATGTTTTGAGGTGGAAACAGGAGTCCCAAGATTCCCCTTCATCATCAAAGACATATTTGGCCGATCAAAACCAAAGGAAAAATATGGCAAGCATATGTGGCAGCTCATTCTGTTCAAAAACACTACTGTTCTTACTTTGTGCCTCTCTTTCCTTTTGCATCAAGAATATCTTAATTCAGAGTGAATGTGCCTAGGGGTAGAGGTTGGTCCTAGCTCAGCTTTTGGGTTGGTTTGTTATTTGTTTTTTTTTTTCTTTTCTGGATTTCTGATGCACCTGTGTAAGGTGTGTTGGGATCTTCAGTGATAAAAGGATTTCAACACATCAGTGAGGCTGTTGTTTCCTGGAAAATGCTGCAATGTCCTTAGCAGACCGTGCCTTCAGAAGGTATTTAAAAACCCTTGAAAGCCATCATCACAATGGTAGACTTGGCTCTGCTATAGCTCACCAGGAAACTCCAGCTCCAGGAATGCAAACCTGTATCTGAGACATCAGGAGTGACAGCCTATGTGCCAGGACAGTGAGAGAGACCCTGGTGGGGTCTATCTCTTCCCAAGCTAGCAGGTATGGCCAAGGACTACTTGTGCCTTGAAGCACTTACTCTTCTCTAGGGAAAAAAGTGGGTAGGGAGAAACTGTAACTCTGGAATTTCCCGTTTCTCTCTCTCTATTTTTTCCCTTGTTTGTATTGCTGAAGTGACTCACAAATGAAAACATAAAATAGCTCATTTCCCTCCTGGCCATACACAGGAGCAAAGGAGCAGGTCTGCCTCTAACCCCGGCCAGCTGGACCAGCATCACCCCAGGAAGAGCAGGCAGGATGCTCCCCAGCTGGTCTCAGGAAGCATCTCTGCCGTGGTCTCCTGGAGGTTCTGTCTGGAGGGTGAGGTTTTGCATCCCTCATGAATCCTGCTCTCTATTTCCTGAGCCATGCACAGGTGGTGGTTGTCTGCTCCCCATGGGTCTGAGCTGCAGCCTGCCAGCAGGGGCTCTGAGGGGTTGATGGAGCACCTTGGGGTTCACAAATTCTGCACAGTTGTTTTTGTGGGGTGGCCTTTCCTTCCCTCCTGTGAGGCTAGAACAGCCAATCAAGTTATGGCTGTTTCTCTGCCCTCCATTTGTGCCTCAATTTCCCTTCCTGCAAGGACAGAGCACAGCTCTGGCTGTCGGAACTCTACAGCTCAGCCCTCCTGGCTGGGCACTTTCAGCAACTGTAGCTATGGTGGCTGCTCTCAGAGTTAGCAGCTGCCAGCTTTCCTCTCTGGATACCTTTGCAGCAGCCCCTGGGGCAGAGGAAAGAGGCTGGAGAGGCTCCTGGTCCTGGCCAAGCACATGACTCATGTTTGGCAGTCCAGTATTTTTGGTAGTTCAGGAGCAGCCCTAACTTAACAGCAGGAAAAAAATGTAAAACTAGCCTGTCAGTGGGTTTGCAGCCAAGCAAAGTGCATGATGCCTCTCTGCCAGGGCTGGCCTTAGCAGCCATGGCCCCAGGACAGGGAAGCAATACTTCATTGCAATACTTCTCTTTGCTTCTGTTTTCCTTTGGCAGGATTTTAAGATGCCTTTTCCACATTCAAGAGAGATCTGGACACCCGTTGCAGTGTTACCTGTGTGACTGGCACGAGCACACTGACTTGAGGGATGTCACTGCAGTTCTGCAGCAGTGGGAAGGGAACCAAAATTAACCAAACGGCCATGGATGTTGCTCTGCTCTGACATAAATAATTGGGAGACTGCAAGCAGTAAAGGGTATGCTGCCTTGCTACAAACAGCTGGACTCAGACACATCCAGGGGTGTGAGCAAATTTTTCCTTTTTTCTTCTCTTAGATTGCTCTGTGTGAGTCTGCCTCCATCACAGGGTCACTTCAAACAGCAGGTCTGTGTTTAATTGTGTACAAACACCTGTACTTTTTCCACCAAGGAGCACACAAAAACCCATTCCCATAGAGGCAGATAGGTGCATGCATAAAATACTTCACAGCCAAGCACTCAAAGACTTGCTGAATGCTGCCTACCACCCTCTGCTGGCTTGTGAGCTCCTGCCATCTGTCATGTCCCCATCAGACCCAAATGAGCTGCCTCTGACCATTTTGATTCAGAGGGTGCTTTCTTTATTGGCCTTTGGGGTTAAAAAATACAGCAATTGCCTGCTTTGTGTGGGGAATGGTTGTTAGAGCAACTGGGAGGAATTCCTTGGCACCAGCACTAGCTAAGAAATGAATGAGCAGAAAAATGCTCAGCCAGAGTCAGTGCCAGAGGGGCAGGGCAAGTGTTGGTGCCTCACCCTGACTCTCCCACCTGCAGCAGTGTCCCTGGGCAGCAAAGCTGCTGGGAAAAGCAAAGTCCACGCCCTTCACCACCCTCTGCAAACTTCTGGGCAGAGACCCCTCAGCACAGGCACTACTGACACTGAGGTGCTGAGAAGAATCAAGCCCTGAGATTTTACACTTTTTTTTCCTTCTGTAATTGAGCATGCCCCACAACATGCAATATGAAATTTTTGTCATGCTTGGCTCATAGCTGCTTGCAGTGCAACATCAAAAATTAAATAGTGATAATGACTTTCAAATGGAAACAAACCTATTTGGGGTCATTTTCACTGTAAACATGGTTCAAAGGCACCAGAGGAAAGGGCAGGGTGAGTAGTGAGCTGACAAGTGGTACAATTTTGGGGGGGCTTTAGCAACTTTATTTTTGCATTACAGATGCTCTCCTTTCTCTAAACTGATGCCTTCTCCATCTGACCCTTTTCCCCACCCAGCTCACAGCTCATTCATAAACGGACAATAACTTTGTTTGGATAGGCTTGCTGGCAAATTTACACAGCTCTCCCATTTAGAGACCTGATTTCAGATGAGGTGATAAAGAGTGATAAACAGGAAGAAAAGGAAGAAACGCGGGGAGGGTAGGGAAATGGAGCAGCAGGAGGTAGTGCTGGTCTCTGGTCTTGTTTGCACAATGGCTTAAAAGCTGCAGGATGAAACTGCTACGGTTTCACAGTGCGAGTGTGAGCCTGTCTGCAAGCACAGCAGCTGCTGTGGCAAGGGGCTGGGGTACAGCCTGGAAGGTAGGGCCAGGTGTCCTTAGCAATGGGTGTGAAGCTAGAAGGCTTGTATGAGGGTAATGTTCAGACCTGGAAGGCACAGTACTATGTGAATTTGGTGATTTCTTTTGTACATTAAAAAATCCCCATTCTGACATCTGCTGAACTGGGTCCTTGTCAGAGCTCCAATTCTACATGGTTCTGCTTACAGACTCGGTTGGAGAAAGGTATCCATTTTGTAGCCTTGTAGCAGAATACCCCTCTTCCTGTTTGGTCTAAAGGGTATGCTCTTCTTCAAATTTAAGTACTTAAGTTATATGGTTATAGTATTATTGCTTTGCCCAACAATATATATATGTGTTTGATCTGCTGTTTCCTCAATGATTCCACTTGATTTCCAGGATCCTGGCTGAAAAATTAAACAAATGCATACTTTGGGATGCAATTCCCAATGGATTGTGCTTTTTCGTTAGTCTTGAAAAGATTTTATTGGAAGTGAAAGCCATGAAAGGAAATTGCTGAGCATTTGAGAACCCTGTTTCCACAGGCTTTCATGTTCCAAAGAAGTCAGCTCTTGGCCTGAAACTTTCCAGGCATAGGGCCAGACTTCACAAACTCATAGATGGAAAAGAGGGCTGCCTCTATACCCTAGAAGACTTTCAATCTAAATTAGAGCATCCTTTATACCGCTGTCATTCAACCTGCAACAAACCTGCCTGAGATTAATCGGCAACAAAAGCTTCTTAAAGTGATGTCAGTCATGCATCCTTCTAAGACTATTAGCAACTTTTTGTTAAAAATCCTGATTGTGATTTCTATTTCCTTTGTGCTGGCTATGAGTTCATATGGGGCAACACCGATGTCAGTGATTCAAGCTTGGAAAGTCCTGGGGCGGAGTCAAGAAAAGCTAAATGTACTGGTACATGCTGCATTTTGTCAAGCTGAAAATTGATTTGACTAAATGGCTTAAAAATGCAAACCCGAAGCTGGTTATGGTGTAAGACGTTGCTCTGCTGGAGGTTGCTGCCCACTCGTGCTGGCTGACAGCTGTGCTGGGCATGTTGGAGGTGTGGGGACTCTCTGAAAGCCTGGAGGAGGCTGGGGCACGAGGCCTGAGAAAGAGTCACTGTACGGACACACTGTGGGTGTCTGCACCCGTGGTATGACTGACCCAGTGCCTAGGTGTTCCTCCTGCAGATAGATCTGGGATGGCTGTATCCTGTGTACCACAATACACTGCAGTACACACACGATCCCTGTCTGAGATAAATTCTCACCACCTTAATATTATGTTGAGCAGAGTTTCTAGACAGTCTGGTTTATGCATTTGGGGTTCACTTTCCAAAACAGAGTAGTACCTGAAATGCAGGTATGGCCCCTAGGCTGGGGGGCACTGCCAGGGTGAAAGTTGAGCTTGGGAGAGTCCATGTATCATCTTCTGCCCCTTTTCTAAAGAGCGGCGTGTTCCTGAGGGTGGTCGCTGAGGTATGTGTGAGGTTGTGCCTTGCATTGCTTACTGGTGCTGTAACAGCTCTGTGTGTCTCTGGTACACAGTAGTAAAGTCCATGAACCGCAGATAGGCCACTCACACAGCACAAGTGCTAAGGGAGGGACAAGAACTGCAATGAAGACAAATCTGTTCATGTTTACAGCTGCTCAGGGTAACTATATTTGCACAAGCAAAAGGGGTACTGGACTGCCTTCTGCTGCACTAGCCTGCAAGTGCCAAATGCTCTGGTGTATATTGAGTCTGTGCAGCCTTGCTCTGAGTCTTGCAGCACATTTCAGGTTCTACAGACCTTTCCTAGCCTGTCCATATTGATTAAAACCTGGCCACTGTTTCTGTGCATTAAAATCCCCTGGTTTGTCCCTTTGCAGCCTTTTTAGTTTATGATGGCAAGAATGACCCCTCAGACTTTTTCCCGTTTGCTCTCTGGTTTGGTCTCTGCTGCCCTCTGTGACCTATGGCTGTTTGCTGTAACTCTGTGATTTTCTGCCTAGAAGGGCTTCTTTGTCCTTGGAGTCCTCAAGAGAGCTTATCTCCATGGCAAGCTGACCAATTATATCCCAACAGGGGGAAATGTGTATGTAGGCAGCAAATACTGGGATCCAGCAAAAGCAGATGCACGCTGCTTGCAAAGGCACCTTGCCTTTGCCACCCCCGGAGGAGGAGGAGGAGTGGAGGACCCCTCATGAGCTCTCCTTGCCATGTGCTGTTGATCAACCTGCCTCTCCCCTGTGCCTGGGAACAAAGCCAGTGCAGACCCAGCAGCATGTTTGGTATACCAACTTGCCCTTGCCATATGATGGATGTTGGAGGCAGGGACAGCTGGCCCAGCTCCTTCTCTTGGGAATAGCTAGGGCAACTTCTCAGGCCTTGCTGAGTTAAGTGAAATAGCAGTTTGGGGGAAGGAAATAAGAGAGGCCCATAGTTTGGTGTTTACCCAGCATCCCATGTGGGCCTGTAAATGTGGAGGGCACAAAGCTTCTACATAGCAAGTGTTAAGACATAGCTGGTGGGAATGTTTCCATCAGGGCAGCTTTCCATTGCAAATAAATGCTGACATGGGTAGATTCTGACAAAAGTCTAGAAAGGAAAATCTTGCTACAACCGTAAGATATTTCGGATGATTTCACAGAAAAATTTCACCAAATTAAAAAAGAGCTGTTCAACTGAGTTCTTGTGAAAAAAACGTTTTGCACTCAGCTCCTACACCTTAACTTGTCACAGCAGCTACTGCAAGCCCTATGACATGTAGCTGGGGTTGTCATTACTCAAACTTGCTAGCCTGAGACGTGTTGATCCTACGCTACCCTGGAGATCATTTGTGTCTCATGCTGTGGAAGTCCAGGTGTGGGATGGGGGGACCTCCTAAGGCTCTGTACAATCTGATGCTTTATGGAGCTACACTGTAAGGTGTAGGACATGTGGAGCTTGGCCGGGTATGTGGTTTGTTTGGTTTGGAAATTTTTTGGTTGTTTGGCTTTGAGGTTTTTTTAGTAAGTTTTTGAAGGGAGGTAGATGAAGGTATGTTCTATTTCTAGAGTCCAAACACTGTTTGGCAGTGTTCCAGATTAGTAGAGATAGAAAGAGTTGGTAATAGTGAGTGGCTTGTTTAGTTGCAGCTGAATTCATCTAGTCTCTTTTATGCTGAGAAATTACCTGGTTGTAATTTGCATGTTGTATCTGTGCCAGAGGCCAAAATGTTAGCAGGGAAGGGCGTGTACTGGGAGAAGCAGTGGAAAAATTACAATGAGTCAACAAGGTTGAATTTAGGCCTCCTCACAAGGGAAGCCTCGTTTATTAAGCAACTCGATCTCTCCCTGTGAGATCATATGTGAAAAACAGGTTGAGCCATGTCTGAGGGTGTTGCCCTGTGGAATTTGTAGATAAGGATGCTTTATACCTGCGTGTGCCTGAGAGGCCAGTTACATTCTGCAGCTTCCAGAGGGAACAAGCCTCCAGAGGAGTACAGTTATTCCATTTTTCTTGTGGTAAGTTTATTGAAAAGAACTTTTCTTCCTCTCCTCCCTATGCTTCCCTTCATATCTCAGATTCCCAAAGTGTGGGGTCTGATATGTGTGGTTTGCTTCACCAACAGACCCAGGTATCACTACTGAGGCTGCAATGGCATGGTGGAAGGCCTGGGTAAGTAGCAGATATACTGACACTCTGAGATTTTTTGGCACTATAATAAGGTAACTTATAAGTTGCATCAGGCACTGTGTGGAAATGAACAGTTTCCTTTAAAAATCAGCAAGAGCTTTTTACTGTTTTTCTGGCTGTAAAATAGCATTCAGCACTTCAAAAACATTGATGAAGGAGGGTGTTGATATGATTGCTGGCTGTAGGAAGAGGAGCAGCCCCTGTCTGGCTCGTCAGTGGAGAGAGGTGCAGGGGGTGTTTGTATCCCTGTGTTCATGGGGAGATGCAAGAGTAAAGTTACACAGCTGAAGTCTGCAAGCTGTGGGTCCCTTGTCTGCTCCCTTGTCCTGTGGCAGTGAGTTCAGGGCACTGGACTGTCCCCCTTTTTGGTCCCCTGTTGTGCTGGCAGGCTGTGGTCACAGAGAAAGATACGGTCAGGCCACAATGTCTATCTTTGGTGGGTTTTTAATATTGCAACAATAATGTGTCTTGAACAGCCTGTCGCTTTGCCAGGAGCCAGAAATGCTGTGTATGTTCTCTTGTAAATGCTTGTGGCTTTGAGAGGAATGAGGCAGGATGGGGAGAAGCTCATGGGGTGGGCTGAGGCAGCACCTGGGATCTGGCTCAGACCAGGCAGCGGGTAGCTCTAGTGATGTGCCAGCCATGGCAGCTGCCCCATCAGCCTCTTTGGGAGGCCAGGTTTACTCCCAGGTCTCAATTTTTTTTTTTTTTTTCCCCAGAAAGATTAAAATTATCATCTTCCTTCTGAGTTTTCTCTGCCTCCCTATTTCCTTTGGAAGTTTGGTATAATAAAATAGATGTTTTCCCTGAGCCTGGAGTAGCTCTCACTTAAGTTTTTTCCTTTTGGATGATCCATTCCCTGCTACTCCCAAATAATTTATAAACTTAGAATGAGAAAAGAAGGAGAAAAGCCCTTAAGCCCCAGCGATCTCGTACTAGTTGGTGTTGTAGGGGGTGGAGGCAAGAGAGGAAAATGAGGGGTCTAAAGAAGGATGGGGAAAAATTTTGGTTTTCTAAACCCTTCATAAAAAATACATTTCAAAAGCAAAAGGAATGAAAAAATGTGAAACTTTCTCAGAAAATATCAATTGAAAAGAATGCAAACAGTAACCCAACCTGTCCCCAGATTATAGCTTTTAAAAAAATGCCCACTGTTTAGGTTTGAAGATACTTTGGTAGTAAAATTTTTATTCCTTCTTCCCTTCATTTATAGGTAAAACTTTTCACAGCATCAGCTGTAAGGTACACTGCTTCTGCTGCTTTCATGCCAATCATTTATATTTACATGAGCACAAACTCCTCAAGTAATTTCAGTTAGGGAGTTGTAGGATCAATTCAGCTGGAAAACAAGACCAAAGTGAACAGGGATTCTCTGAGAAGCTGGTGCAGTTGTACTTGTGCTGCAACAACTCTGTGCACAGAGAACGAGGTGCATGAGTGAGTCACAAATGTGCTACTTGAGCCAGGAAGGGCCGTAACTGTTTATCGGAATTAGTACCAAATAAGATCATTGTTTCATTTGTTTCCACTGCCTCCAAATGAAAGCTCAGCTTTGTACTCCCTCTTTCACTGAGTCACCAGGCATGGGTCCAGAATGTTTGGGGGTTTCTTCACAGGGCCCTTGCATGCAGCTGGGGAGGATTAACCATCCTTTTCAGAGCACACTCAGATGGATAAGTCTAACCTGCTTCCCAGGGAAGCTGTGGTGGTGTGGGCCATCTTGGCAGAGAGCTAGAAAAGGAGCACTTGAAATGGTCCTGCCAGCTCAGCCAAATTCTTCTAGGCCAGTGACAAACTGTTAGAGGTGGCAATGCCACCAGCTCTGTCACTGCTTTTTTCTGCAGTGACAGCTTCACCTCAGCCTTAAACTTGCTGCTCAGTGACCATTTGGATTCAAAGCTGCATCTCTTGTGAAGTTGCCTGTTGACACCATTTGCTTCATGGCTGCTCTTTCTGCTGCGGGCAAGGTGTGCTGGTGCAGGAGTGTCTCTGTGCTGGCTGTAAAGCAAACTTTTCCAAGTCTTGCTGGTTGCTGAGCATGCTGCCTCTCTCAATACTCCTCACTGCTCTTGGCTACTTGTCACTGCTCCCGGGGAGCAGCTGGCAAAGGGGCCAGCATGCAAAGGTGCCAGCTGTATCCACTGGTTCTCTTTCACAAGGGAAGCAAGAGCAGAAGGGATTTGCATCATAGCAGGAGGCTGATGGGCAGCATTTGGTGGTCCAGGTTATGCAAGTCAGGTGGGACAACCCTAATGCTTCCTTCTGATCTGTAATCCCTGATTTTTATCTCACTGTGAAGCCATCCCCATTAAAATACTTATCAGGTCACACTGATACCATTAGTTTAATATTGGCCCTGCCTCTAAAGGTATATTTATGAGAATATAGTAGTTTCCAACTTAAATATCCGTGCTTCTAGGACGGAGAAAATTGTGTCTAGTTTTGTAATAAAGTGATGATGACTCTTCCTGCCTACCCACCCACATACTCCCCCTATTGATAGGACCAGCTTGTGATAGATGTGACAATATATTCAAGCCAGTTCCTTGGCTACCAGCTTTGTTAAATTGTGCCTGGATTCTGGTTGATGGCCCTGCTACCTTGTGGTGACTAAAATTAGTCTCAGTGTGTCTTTTATGCCCTGGGACTGGTACTGTCAGCAGCTCAGGGGTTTGTTAGGAGGATTCTTGTGTAGTTGTATCTGATTCTTGGTACAGGGAAGAACATCAAACCTGCATTCCTCCAGATGGATCTCTTCCTTCAAAGTAGGAGGATTCTTCCTTCCTTTTTTTGGCCCAAATCCTTCCAGTGGAGATGCTCCCTTCTTGAAACCAGCTGTGCAGAAGTGCAGCAGCAGCAGCTACTGAAAAAAATGGTCTATGAGAACAATACTATTTCAGGAATTCAAAAAGGTATCTAAAAACTGCTCTGCACCAACCCACTGAGAAATGCAGTATGATACAATAGCATCCATGCCATGAGGGACTGTAATTAAGGGGTGAATAGGAAAGTCCAGTCTATCACAGTCTGTGCTTTTTCTGCCAGACTTCCTGCACCTCACAATGCTTGCAGCACTGTCAGCCGTGCTTTGTACTTCATGTTTCTGCCAGCAGCAAAGGCTGGTACAGGCAGGTGGGAACAGGAAACTTGTGTTCTCTTTTTGCTCTGCTGAGAAAATTCAGGCCAGTCTCTCCTATTTTCTGTGGCTTCACCATGTGTAGGCAATAAATAGCATTAGTGTACTTTTCAAATACTTTTTCTTCAGGTGGTGAAAAGCAATGGGGGAGAGTCATGTATTTTTCTTTCAGAGTGAAGCAGAGGGCAGGTCCGTGGCAGGTGCTTTAAATTTTAACGCTGCACCTGATGCTCAGACTCTGTACAAGGCCATGAAAGGGCTTGGTGAGTTGACTCCAACCACACATGTAAATTCTATTTTCTTCTTATAATTGCTAAGTTGAAATCCATTCCTTAGGAAATTTGCATCCAGAGATATCACTTCTTTTTACTAAAGCTAATGAAAAGTGGAAAAAAATTAAAGCTAGTGAAAAGCTAATATTAAAGTTTCCTCAGTATGTACTTAAACTTCTACACAAAGGCAATGAACCAGACAAGATTGTCTGAATATTCAGATTGGAATTTTGGATTCAGTCTCAGGTTATTCTGTGCCCTGTATTTATGATTTATTGTTGCTTTCCACAGGGACTGATGAACAAGCTATAATTGATGTCCTAACCAAGAGGAGCAATCTGCAGCGTCAGGAGATTGCCAAATCCTTCAAAGCACAGTTTGGAAAGGTTCTTCCAAAACAAATCCATATTCACTCACTGGTTTACTGCATGCAGGATGTAGTAAATGGGCGTACAGTCCATCCTGACAGCATGATGCAAACTATATGCAGCTCTTCTGCAAATAAGTAGACTAATATCTATTTATAAGGCCTGTAATGAATGTGTAAGATTAATTTTTGACCAGAAAAAAATATTTTTCTCCTAAAGGTTTAATTTTTTAAAAAATGCATTTTGACCAGAAATACTTTTTTAAAAATCAATTTTAACTTGAAGTGAAACTTCTTACTGATTTGAAGCTGTAACAAAAATTGATACCCTTCTAAGTGACATGCTGGGTAAAATACTGGTTTGTTTCAGGCCTTTTTAAATGTCAAAAAAGTTCAATTTAAAGACTTATTTAATTACACTTGTTTGGAAATTCTGTGGTTATCGACAACTGTGTTTTCCTTTGTCTCTCTTTGTTTCTTTGATAAAACCTTACTTTTATTGGGAGAATTTTTTCTCCAGCAGACTGTACCCTCAGCCCTGCTCTGGAGTCTCCAGTGACCCTTGCTGGAAAGGGGACTGCCCTTTCCAAAAGGGCAACAGCCTAAGAAAGGGAAGCAAATGTGGGGGTGGTGGGTATGGAACAATGAATAAATAGAGCGCTTGCATCTCACTAAAACAGAGAGTCAGACTCTAGGAAAACCTGCATTATAGTGAAAGGGAAGTTTGAAGTGTATCTTCGAGCAGACTGCATTCCTGATTCAGCAAATGTGCTGGGTGCAAGTTTATGTGCAGGCTTTGGCAATCAGCTCTCTCTGAAGCTACACCCTTGCTCATGCAAGGCTTCAGCTACCTGGTTCTGCTCACTGAGTTAAGCAGGGTGGAGGAAGATTTGCTGTGGGATTAATTATAGAGAAAGCCTGAATATCAAGAAAACAGACAATGTGTAAGCACCTAAACAAATCCCATTTTGGAGTTAGGTGCCTTTTTTAGTCCCAGGACCTTTGTTAATGAGCTATCAACAATACTGTCATTCAGCTTTGTTACTTGGGGCTTCATTCCCCATGGGCCATGGGGATGGAAGCAGCATGTGCAGCAAAATGATCCTGTGAGGCTGTTTATGTAACCATGTGATGATACACATTTAACAGGATCTGATTGAAAATCTGAAGTCTGAATTGAGTGGCAACTTTGAAAGGCTCATGGTAGCTCTCATGTACTCCCCATTCAAGTACGATGCCAAGGAGCTGTATGATGCCATGAAGGTAAGCAAATTGCATGCTGATATTTAAGTAGTAGCACAAATACAGTGCTAATTTTCTGCAATTGTGCAGGTGTTAATAACTGGACTGTTACATGGTTAAGTTTGTTATTAGGAGTAGCCTTTGAGAAATACTTAATTGTACTGTTAATATTCTGGGGGGAAATGCTGCTTACATATTTGTGGCTATAAGAAAAGTTTCTGTACATACATAACTCATAGAGCCCGAGAAGGCAACAGCAAAACTACATTCACACCCAAACCTGCTACCCTGATGCCCAGCTGAGCCATGAAACCTTTATGGAATCAAAGAGTGGTGGTGCAGGGGCCAGGCTGGGGTTGGCTGGGATCCTACCGATTGATAATGTGTCTTGACAAGTTTCGGATGCAGAGTGGTCTGTTCAAAGGGTACAAAGGTGGACTGACTAGCCAAGCACTGGTCTACATTCCTCTAATGCTGTCTATCGTCAAAGATCTGACTCCAGAAAGACATTGTGGAAATGTAGGGTTACATAAAATCATCCTTTACAAATTAGGCACCTCGGTAAAAGAAACTGCGTTCAACCCAAATGCGTTCTGTGTCTCCAGCTTTCGTCACGACGCTTTCTTATAGCTTAGCACACAGCCTGTCACTTTGCTGCCATCCAACTCCTCCCTTCACCACACTTCTCTAGCAGTAAATCACCCTCCATGACTAAATGCCTTTCTCCACCTTTATTTCTCCACTGTGTTTCCTATTATAGGGTGTGGGAACGAGGGAAAGTGTTATCATAGAGATCCTGGCATCTCGGACAAAAGCGCAGATCAAGGAGATAATTAAGGCGTACAAAGAAGGTAAGTGCCTGGGGCTCAGATTTCTGTGGTCAGAGCACAACAGGAACGGTGTTACCAGCTAGCACTGTCAGCAAGAAAATGGCTTTTCTAAAAGCATTTAACTGTAAAAGCAATGTAACTTTCAGCTGGCAAACAGAACATGGCTATGCTGAGAGAATTTGAAAATCTCTTTCTATGTTCTTCATCCAGCTGCAGCAAAGGGTCAGCAAATCACAAATTTTATTCAGTTTGGCTACAGAGTATTATCAGAACATAAAACTATAGCTTTGGCTTTTCTCCCGATTAAATAGATGGGAATTTATCAAATAGGTATTTGTAAATATTTTATCTTGTTCATCCCTGCAGCTTTACCTCTAAAATTAGCTGTGGGTTTATTTCTTGGACATCAGGGGAGCTAGTGACTCAGCTGGATGCAAATGCTGACCCGGGTATCACAGAGGGTGTGAGCTGCTCTCAGCCCTGTTTTGTTCCTTAATGACCCTCTTGCCCAGTGTCAGGCCCAGTGTGCGCTTGGGTTACTGGTAATATCTTGACTGTATCACCTAAATAAATAACAAATCCTTCCCTTGTCCTTCTCTTTCCCTTGGGTAGAATACGGTTCTGATCTGGAACAAGACATAAAATCGGAAACAAGTGGCTACTTAGAACAGATTCTGGTTTGCCTTCTTCAGGTAATGCTAGAGAAGAGAAATGAGGCTATAAAAGTCTTCACATTTTTCTCTTCTTTTTTGGAGAAGACATGCAATAGGAGAACCAGTACAGCCATGACCACCAGATAAACTGCAGAGACAACCATGTCACTTGGACTGGATCTGTTTCAGCTTCAGTGTTACTGAAGCAGGGAAATCTCCCTCCCTTAGCAGCAGTAAGAGAGCTGAGAACTTACAGCCAGCTCTGCTGCAGGGAGACACCTCCCTTTCACATATGTGTAAAGCCATGGTACTCTACAAGGGTCTTAAAAATCCTAGTGCCCCTTCACTAGGATTCACCACTTTTTCAGGGTCTGTGCCCTCAAGGCTGAGTACATTTACTCTACCACATTTCTGGAATTTTCCTGCCTGGTAGCAGAGGAAGTAACTGAGGAATTTTTTTACTGTGCTTCATATGACTGATTTCAGCACCTTTCAGTGAAGGAGTTAGCACTTGTGCTGTCTGAAATGTTACTGCTTGAGTACTCTGCAGAAATAGATAACTGAGAAGATTCTGATCTTTGCTCAGAATGAATGCTCTTATCCTTATTTATGGAAGAATCTTCATGAGACAAAATTGTTACCTTTCTTTTTCTGCTCATAGGGTGAGAGGGACAATGCTACCCTCTATGTGGACACAGCCCTGGCTCTTCAGGATGCAGAGGTACTCTCCAATACCTGTGATCACTGATATGCCTGCATTCCCATGTTGAACTTCAGAGTGCTTCAGTGTCAGCAGAGGGTTGGAGTCACAATAATTCGGGGTGGGGTTATCTTTAAGTAACTTGGGTTTTTTCAATTTTGCCTACACTGCTGAGCTCTGCCATTCCAAAGAGGAGTGATGAGGCCTGGGCTTTGGTTTAGCTGCTTTTGATATGTGAATGTATTTGGTATGATGGAGTGGAAGAGGAGAGAAAGGGGAGGAAACCTCAAATGTATTGTTGGCTGTTCCAGCTGCTGCAGGAAGGGTAGAAAGGATGGAGATAATGGATGTTCCAGTTTGTCTGGAAGACAGAAAGGTTTTTATAACCAGCCGTTCTAGGAGACTCTGGTTCACACTGGTTCACTCTGGTGGTTTCAATTACTCCAAATCCCTTTATCCCAGCCATGCCTTCAGCCACTCCTGTTCCTTTACCAGCTGCACACAGAACAGCTCGCTGATAACTGTGTG
Organism: Phainopepla nitens; assembly: GCA_013400175.1. NCBI lineage: Eukaryota > Metazoa > Chordata > Aves > Passeriformes > Bombycillidae > Phainopepla > Phainopepla nitens. The sequence continues at coordinate 39,739 of VXBQ01006303.1, read as the reverse complement.
TTAAATTACAGACTCTCTATGCTGCTGGAGAAAAGATACGGGGCACTGATGAGATACAGTTCATCACCATCTTGTGCAAAAGGAGTGCCACACACTTAATGAAAGGTATGGAGCAGAGCCCACACTACCATCACTACACTCCCAAGCCTCCAAAATCGGAAACCAGCCTAGCCAAAAAGAAGAGCTGGGGCTATAGATGAGAGACATGGGGGGTCAGAAATAAATACCTGGGCCTGTTTTCTAATTCCTGGTCAGCCAGTAACCAAAAGCTGCCAGCAGGTTTTGTACAAGATTATGAAGATTCAGTTCTGCTGAAAATCAAGTGGCTTACCCAGGAGTCCCTATACAGTGGTGATAACTGGATAGTTGTTTTTGTAAATGCAAGAAGTGAGTGAGTGAGTACCGTCCTAATTAAGTAGGAGCAAAGTGGTGAGCAGACACATCCCCTTGGATGTGGGTTCCTCTGGGGAACAAAAAATCACTAAAAAAATAGCTGGTGAATCACGGTGATTCTCCAGCGCTGGAGAATCACAGCGTGCAGGCTGCATTTCTGCCCCAGGTCCTTTGGAGGGCATCAGAGGCTGCTGGGAGGGACGGCACAAGCCCTGCTCCAGCTGAGCCCTCAGCTCCCCACTGTCCGTGCAGCAGAGACCTGGTCATCTCAAAGCTTTTGAGGCATAACAGATTTTGTTATGTTGGCTGAATCTAAGCATATCGAGTACGGTGTGAATCAGGTGGACCTAAACTGATAAATTTAGCCAGAGATAAATTAGGTATGGCTGAGCTTTTCCAAGCTGAGGTCCTCTGAGGCTGTTTCCATGCCCTGGAAGCCAGCTCCCCCTTGTGTTTCAAATTCATTCTCCCAAGGTCACTTAAAAAATAAACAAGACAAACAAACAAAAATAGGTGGTTTCTATAGTATTTGTCTGTAATATAGTATAGTATCGGTCTTTAAGAATTGAATTTCATCTTGTTGTGATCATGCAACCAGTCTTTGGAACCTACTGTGGCACCAAGCAATTTCTTCTGTGCTAGAGCCACCTGTAGCTATTTGTTTTTAAAATCTGAGTGTAATTATTGCAGCTTTTAAATTTTTTTTAATAGAAAAAGTAGGTTTGAATTGAGGAGTTGGTATCCATCTATCTATTCTGTATTCTATTCCCCTTAAGTGTCTTGAGTGTTGATGACCTTGGATGCTGAGCAAAGTTTCTTAAGATGTCTATTGTGTTACATAGCAGTTTTCCTTCTTTGTTAGTCCTAGAAAGCTATAATAAAAACAGATATCTGTGTTTCTGAGCCTTGGAGTATCCAAAGTGTATAAGGCAAGCAATGACCCTTTTGCTGAGCTTTTGTTACTGTGGAAACTCAAATATCTTGGAATCTGCACCTGTGTTTTGCTCATCTTTTCTCAGTTGTTTTTATTTTAAATTGTGGTTGAAGTAATAAGTTTCACCAAACTTATTACTGCTGTCATCATTTTAAAGTCCATGGGCTGTGAGCTGCATAGATTTAAGTTGATTTTATTTTGGCTCCTGAAGCTAATGACATCAACAACCTCAAGACCAAAGGTGTGCCTCACTTTGTTGTCTGCTTTATTTCTGTGATTAAAGACAGTGATGAAGGGTCAGATTTCCACATAAACTTGAGGTGACTGAAGTTGCCTGGAGACAGGGAATTAAGAACCATGAATGGTTTAGCTTTTTGTAAATGTTATCATCCATCTTTATAGCTGATTTTTGATGTTGGCTAATCCTCCTGAATCTGGTGCAAATGTGGCCGTTGCTTTTGCAGGATCTGTGTGTTCATGTTGCCACACAAGTAATGCCTGTAAATATTGGGCACAAAATGCCTCAGGGGTTACTTGGTAAAAAAGTCTTTGTGTTTCAAACAGTGTTTGAAGAATACCAGAAACTGGCTGGTAAGAGCATAGAAGACTCTATCAGGAGTGAAACTCGTGGTTCACTTGAGGATGCCATGCTGGCTATTGGTAAGTGGTGACCTTTCCCTTTGCTTTGTCAGAGTCTGCTGCATTTCTTCTGCAGTACTTGACTTACATTAGATAGATCTACTTTGTAAATGTATATGGTAGGAAGTAAGGGGTACCTCCTGGGCAAGATAAACTCAGATTCCAGGAGCACACTGAATTAATGGCAAGCATGAAAGATCTCAGTCACCTCCTGTCCTGGGCTGGAATTATCATTGATTCTTACTGAGCTTTTTTGTATGCCTAGTGAAATGCACCAGGAATATCCACTGCTACTTTGCAGAGAGGCTGTACAATGCTTTAAAGGTAAGACTCTTCATTGCAACACACTGGGTTTCATACTGACTTAACTTGTAACCTGGCTTCCACCAGTTCAAACTAGAAGAGCCAAGGTTCTGGTGAAATTCAGCAGATTTAGTGCAATTGATGCAAGTAATAGCAGAATCCTTTCAAACACCCTGAGTAGCAAAGTACCCTTTAAGCTCAAAATAACAAGGGAGTCTGGATTTTCTGGCTTAAGAATCTGCAAGGAGCCCAGCCCCACTTTCTGGAACACAGACAAAATTTCTGCAAGAGGCTTTGCTAGGAGGTTATGGTGAAGACTTGCCTTCCATGTTAATAAACTGGAACACAGTATTTTCTTTTTAGGAGCAATTCTCTCAATGGTAGTACAAAATATGAGTTTCAAATGGGGACACATAAAGTATTTGGAGATTGTGCCTCTGTAATACTTAACTGGTATGTACAAGATGTCAGCTCTCCAAACCTTTGTTTTGTTATAAGTGTGATCTTCATTTTCCTGTGAGTGATTAAACAATATTGGTTGAAGCCAAACACTGCCTGGGTGATGCTGCAGAAGGACAGTCTGAACTGAGTGCCAACTCCCACCTCTGTAGCATGTTTGCTTTTGTATTTGACATGTGCAAAACTTGTACACACCTCCATGGTGGGCTTGTGGTGGTGGAGGGGTATGAGGCCTCCAGAAAGAGATGCAGATGTTCCAGAGAACAGGTGCCAAGAGGTGTTTGAAAGCTGACTCCTCCTGCCCTGGAGTAGTTTGCACTCCTTATCCCTTGAGCACCCAGTAATATCAAGACTGATGTATCTGTTTTCCAGGGAGCTGGCACTGATGATGGGACTCTGATAAGGGTGCTTGTTTCTCGAAGTGAAGTTGACCTAAATCTTATAAAGCCTGAATTCAAACGTATTGCAGGAAAGTCTCTCTCCACTATGATTTCGGTAAGCAGAATCTTGACATGATGGTTCTCAGCCACTGCATGTATTCCTAATCTTTGCAGCACTGTGGGATGCTTCCACGGTTGTTTGCAGTAGCAATGTCATTTCTGCTATGATCATGGCTCTCCTTCACTAGGCTGTTAACAGTCATGTCCTTGAGAGACACGTGTCTGTCTTAAAGGGGAGTCAGACTGTATGCTCTCTGTGACCTGGACAAAGCAAATCCAAGGACACTGCACTAGGATATTCATTGAACCAGGCTCTGTATCCATGCACTGCATGATGTCCTAGATGAATCTAAATTAAATTAATCATTCCTGTTATACCTATCCCACACTGCTGTACTGTTTTCTCCTCTCTCTCTCTGCTATCCTTAGCTACCTCAAGCCAGTGCCATCCATATACATCAAAATAGTGTGGGAGTATTTTGTTCCTTTGCCTTTTCCTGTTGTTTGAGGGTTTTTTGCTGCCTTATCTCAGGTGAAAGCCTCATCCACACTGTGATGAGAAACGTTCAGAAACTGAACCTTATCAAGGCTTATTGTAGCATTTGAGTCTCAGGTCCAAGTAAATATGCCTGCCCTGTTAGTGTTGAAACGCTGTTTTTTACCATTTGTCCTGTGATTTTGGGGCATTTCTGTGCCCCTGTGCAAACAGCACTGAAGCCCTGTCCTTAGCAGTCCCTATGGGAAATCTGGTTCTGTAATGAAGGGTCTTTCTTATGACTGACACTGTCAGTATCTGTCATGTTGATTAATGATCAGTCTTCAAGGGTCTGTACAGAATATTCATTCCTTCTGAGAATGAAGGAATGAATATTCTGTACAGACCTATAGAACTAGCTTTACACCTGTTGCCATAAAACATTCAAAGGGTGGAAATTTTTTTTACCTAGTGAATATTTTGTGTAGTGCTTCTAGACCAAGATGACCACATTTGTGGCTTTTTAAAAAATGCTATGTGTCAGGGCTAACTATAGTGCCTTCTCCCTTCCTGCAGGGAAGAGGTGCTACGTAAATACCCAGGGACAAAAAATCTGAACACAACAGGTTTGCTTGCTGTCATTTGTGCTGAGTTTGTGCTTCTCTGTGGGACGGAACCTTGATCAGTTGGTCACCTGCATTCCAAAGTAAAAAATTGGACTTGATGAATGTTATTTCAGGTGGTAGCTACAAGCCTCATTTCTCCGTTCGCTTTTGATGGTGTGTCAGCTGGCAGCAACTCTGCTGAAGTCTGACTTGCTCTTTCCAAAGTCCTTTTCCTGTGTGGGCATATTCCACAGACTGACAATGTCAGCACTTGGAGCGTGCAGAGGAACTTCCATACTCACCTATTTTTTAATATTTTCTCCTGTCAGGAGGATACCAGCGGGGATTACAAGACAGCCTTGATGAATCTCTGTGGCAGTGACTGACAGACTCTAGGAGGAAGATGTTGAAAATGATACAGAGAGAAGATTAACAGTGAACAAGGGTCTGAAAATGTACTTGTAGAAAATTGTTCCATTGATCCAAGGGGGGCAAAGAAGATCAAATTAATGGTTGAGATATCCAAAGCTCTCTGAAGGATGTGGATGCTCATTACACATTGAATGCTATCCACTTCCCAAACAGTTCTTCAAACACAAGGGGGAATGTTAATTTCTTGTTTCTATTTTGTTCTTTCAAGTTTTCCTTCTATTTTAACCCATTGTGAAGCATTGCACTTTGGCATGGAATTAAAGGTTCTTTTAAACCCTCTATAGCTGTTTCACGAGTCCGAACAACCCTACAAAGCTTGAGCTGCCCTGAAGACGTGCTAATTTCACCAGGACCAGCTGGTAGAGCGTGGCCATTTGATGCTTGCAGGATGGGTCTGGAAGGAGTCCCATCTATTAATGAGGCTTTAGGGCATGGGTCAGAACAGAGAATTTAGTGCCAGAAGCAGTTGTTTAGCAGCCTTATCTACATAACTTCACAGGGAACTCCCCAAGGAGCAGTGAATGGCAGGGCCAAGCTGCCTGCAAGCATGTGAAAGTTGAAGGCTGTGTGCCTAATTTCCCTCTTGCTGGTCTGTTGGGGAAGACCAGCAAGTTCAGGTCCCCACATCAATGTCGGACCATGGGGGAATCAAAACTGGCATGGATGATTTGGTTTTGGTGAACACAAGATACCGTGCTCATGGGAGCAGACCTGTTTCTGCTTCTAGTGTCACAGTAACTTCTCAGCAGTCAGTGGACTCCATCCAAAATTGCCTCCAACCCCCATGACTGCACCACCAAGGTGCTGGGTGAAGCCCCAAATGTGGACAATGATACAGAGAGAACAGTCTGAGAAGTTTTAGAAATTCATGTCTGCCTTGACCACTGGTTCTCCGCGCTTAAAGCAATTCTTTAAATGTGTAGTTACAAAAAGCCTTTCAGTAAATGTGTTTAGTAAAGGAGCTTTTCTGATGAAGTGGGTGAACTTTTGGCTGAGAGGTGCTCCCTTCCTTGCACTGCTGAGATTTACAAGAATCAGTGCCATGAGAGTGTCAAGTTCAAAAGGCCTTGGTGAGTCCAGGACACAGACAGGGGTCCTGAGGTCAGAGTATCAGTACACCTCAAGTGAACATGAACAGGAGGAGGTTTCAGTCTCTGCCCCTCTAAGTGCCTGTCTTTTCAGTGATACCCCAGTTTCTCGCCTGGTCTCTAGGCTGAGCATCAAGGTGGGGGTTTCTTCTCTCAGTTTTTGAGGGACGTGGGCCGGCTACGGGCACCAAAGGACGGGGACTCGCCCGTCCCTTCTGCTGGTCAAAGCACCCCGCCTGGTTTTTCACAGTCACTTGTTCTAAATGACACCGATGATCAGGCTTGCCTGTTTCGTTTTGGTTTGGTTTTTTTGAGTCGGCTCGGGCCTGCGAGTGCCGTGCGGGGGCTGCGGCCGCGGCGAAAGCCGTGCTTACACTCCCCTCTGCTGGGGGACCGCCTGCGCGCAGCCCGGCGGCGGCACCGGGCATCCCGGGCATCCCGGGCATCCCGCATACCCCGGGGCATCCCGGAGCATCCCGGGCATCCCGGGCATCCCGGGCATCCCGCATACCCCGGGGCATCTCGGGCATCCCGGGCATCCCGGGCATCCCGCACACCCCGGGGCATCCCGGGGCACCTCCGGCATCCTGGGGCATCCCGCGCATTCCGGAGCATCCCTCGCACCCCGGGCATCGCGGGCACGGCCTCCGCGGGGGCCAAGAGGAACGGGTGGGATTTCCCCCCGCTTGCACCCTTCTCTCTCTCTGCCGGCCGCCGCAAAGCCTGACACGGAGGAGTGCGTTCCCCGTCCCCTTGGGGAGCCAGCTCCGGAGCTCTCAGCCCAGCCCTCGGCATGGCTACGGGCTCTGCAGCAAGGCACTCCTCCGGCCAGAGTCGTGTGAGGAGGTTTTATTGAAAGTATGACCTATTCCACGGTGATTCTCCAGCTATTTTGGACAGGCCAAATGGGTATTTGTGTCTGCCTGAGCATGGAAGAGAAGTGATTTACACTGCTGCACCCACAACACCTCTGTTTCCTGGAGCTGGACAGGCAGCAAGTGAAAAGCAATCCCAGCTTTGAGGTACCTAAAGTCTGACTAGAAAAGCTCAGCTCTTCAAGCGTATTTTAGTTCAGAGTTGTGTGATGATTTCACTAAAACATTTGTGTTTATATCGCCCCAGAGCTCCTGTTGTTGTTATTGTTATCAGGTTACTCAGATCAGAGGTTGGCTTTTCCTGTTGGCCTGTGCTTAGCACAGTTGGTCTGGATTAGAGCTGTTTCACTGTGATTGTGATCCCAATTTATTAATAACAGCTTTGGACATGTAAAGTGAGTTGCCAGAATGCTCACAGGAGATCAGTAGTAAAGCTGGAAAGGAGGAACAACCAGGGGAAGCTGATTCTATCACTGTAATTGCTGGGAAACAAAACAATTGTAAAACATCAATGAAGATTTAATTACATATTGATTGCTGCTAAAATGTTCCCTGGGTGAACAGGTGCTTTAATAAATCAGGATCAATTCTTAAGCTGTTCTAACCAGTCTTTCCCAAGTGCAAATATTGACTTAGGGCCTTTCTATTCATTCAGAGTTTTATTAACATGATTTTATTGCACAAAAATCAAGATAAAAGCTTGGGAAGGAAAACGTAACTGGGGCAATGTAAAAGATGCCCAAGACTGGTGCAGGCCTTCAGCTGCCTATGTGCCAGCCTTTTTCTTCCTCCTGTGTTCCAGACCCATGTTTGGGAGTCTCCAGGGACAACACTAATGCCACCTTTCTCTCTTCCCCAGGTGGCTGCCCTGTGTCCTCCCATGCAGCACACACAGCAGGAGCTGTGCTACCCCTCAGCCTCATGGGGTGTGGGTACATTAGCTCTCTGCTCAGCTCACACCCAGGTGTACCCAGGAATAGCTGTCTCCAACTGTTAGCTCTGCTCCTGACACCTGGGAAACTAACAAAATCTTTGCTCCAGATAGGATGCTCATGCACATACTTCATGTTTAACTCCTGAGAGTTTCTTTTCCACAGAAAGCTGACCTCATTTAGTCTTGCTTAATTCCCCCAGAAACCCAGAGCAGATGTGACCTGAAACCCAGGAGGTCAGCCACAGGCAACCAAAGGCCCTGCTTCTTAAGAGGTGTGTCATCACTCTCACTTCTGGAGAGCAGAAGAAAAGATGGGATTGGTTTGGCTTCTCTAGTATTCCTATTTTGCAACAGTTTGGAGTAATTTTTTTGATAAAATATGTCTAAGTATTCAAACTGGGGTTAAAAGAACATATTTCCTGTCAGGAAGTAGAAGAAGAGAGTAGCAGATATCTTAGTCAGGCAAAGTGGGAAAACTCTTTACCATCTCCTCACATTAAGGAAAGTGTTTCAAGGGCAGGAAATAATCTGAGAAAGATGTTCAGTCTTCCTTTTCCCCTGTGGTTTCCTCATCAGTGCACAGATGCACCCCTGGCTGCTGTAGGGTGTTGAGTGTGGCTGGGGTGGGGCCAGGGCAGAGCCTTGCCTGAGGCACCAGAGCTGACCCTGGGGCATCTCTGCAGCTCAGACAGCTCTTCTCTTTAGAGCTAAGGGTGGGGTTGCCAGAGCACAGAACAGCACCGTGTGTGGCCCAGGGGAAGGGAAGGGAAGGGAAGGGAAGGGAAGGGAAGGTGGGTTGTGCTGTCCTGAATGGCTCCACTATTTGTTCTGAGGTGGGCTGAAGGGAGGTTCATGGGCAGAGCACCCTCACTGCTGGGTAGATGGGAGCCTTCCTGAATGGAAGGCTTCTTGATTAATTTTTATTCTTAAATTAATAAATTACTGGTAAATTAGTGTTGATGTATTAATGTAAAATGCTGCAGTGTTTAAATACTGCCTGACACAGACGTCCAGATGGGATAAAGGAGAGTCATGGCTTATTGCCTGGCTATCTTGAAGCAGCCTGTTTTTCTGGCAAGGTGGCCATCTGATAATAAAATGTACACCTTCCTCGGGGATTATTGTGTGGGATCTCCTTTGCTGGGAAGATAGCAGCAAATTGGAAGATGCTCAGATGAGACTGTGCCAAAAACCTGTCAGGCTTTCCTTCAGCTTCTGCCTTGAACCCAAATGCCTGAGCTGACTCCAAAGACTCTTCATTTCTTTAGTGTCTGGGGTCAATAACTGCAGAACATCCCCATGCCTGGGATGCTGCAGCAGCAAGAGATGTTTTGTTTGACTCAGTGTCCTCAAACCACATGCAAACAAGGTCGCTCCAATTCCCCATCGCTCCCCTCATTGCAAACATTATTGGCCTTGTAAGTAATTGTTGTTTGGTCTTCCAATGTCATACGCTTGAACCCAAAGAACTCATCTCTGAGGTTCCAAGAAATTGCCAGTAGTATTTGTTGTTCACTAAAAACCTTATGTTAGGCTGCAGAAAATAATTAATAGTTTCGGGTTTGTATCTGACCATCCTCTGAGAAGACAGAAAGAGCCAATCCTGAGGGCCTGGGCTCCTGTATGTTTGGAAGGAAGTATTTCTCGTTCAAGCTGTGTTTCTGTTTCCCCAACATTCCTTCCTGTTACAAATTTCAGTTAGCCATGTTTCGTTGGTATCATGCCTTGGACTTGTTGGAGGCTTAGAGTTGACAATTCTGACTGAAAGTTGTGTGCCCAACACTTAAGAGTGTCATTGTATGGGAGTTCAAAGTTCACAGGGACTTTATCCCATACTACTTTGCCTTCTTCCCGTTGCAAAGGAATACTTATGGTGATACTTTCCTGTAGCATAGAAGTCATATGATATAACCAAGTATAGTCCTGAGAAACCTTTTCTGCATTTCTGGCTAGATAAAAGGACTTATTACAAAAGAAACAGGTGTCTGTAAGTTCTGTACATGCAGGAACCTAATATTTGGAGAAATAAATATCTCTGGATCACACAGAGGAACCAGTACTGTTCGCTCTGTGGTAATGAAGAACAGGATATGTTGTAGGCACAATATTATTAATAAATAGTGAGCAATGCAATATGAATCTGTAATTCAATTTAGGATTTCAGCTGAAATTGCTCTTTGGAATTATAGATGGCAGTGGGCTCTGAAATTGAATTACAGTCCAAACAGGAACTGAGTCATGTGTAGCAATGGTCTAGGGAAGCATAGACTCACAGTCAGCACTGGGCAAAATATTATTGGCAGTACTATATTCACAGAAAAAAAATGGTGGACATAAATAAAATTTAACTGAGCTTATATAGTGATGTCAGGCAGAAAAATAGGGGGGGGAATTGAAAGTCAACATTTACATCTATTGATTTTAAAATGGCAACTTTATTTTCAAAGCTGATTCAAGCTGAAAAACAATTATTAAAAGGTTTCTTTAGTCTGAAGCTTAAACATGACATTTTGGAGGGGAAAATTTTAATATTCCATTTGAGAACATAATTTTTACTTTCTGAAATATCTCCTAAATTTCTATTTTAGTTTAAGTCAGAGAAGCACAGTTTCCCCCTCAGTTCCTCGGTTTAGCCACTGACCTGAAAGGCCCATGTTATTTTAGCAAAAATAAAGGTTGATGTTTTTTCAAAAGGGAGGGGACAGTCATTGCTTTAAATGTCACTAGCGATCTTCTCTAACAGAAGAGATCAGTGTTGGGGGTCAAATTTCTGAGTTTAAATGGATCCCCAAAGGTTCAAACAAGAACTAGGAGAAGTACAGCTACAGCTGATGCCCGTTTCTAGCCTTGCCAGAACTGAACAGCGGTGCAGGTTGCCCAGAGAGGTGTTGGAGTTCCCATCCCTGCGAACATTCAGGTTGGATGGGGCTCTGAGCAACCTGATCTGGTAGAAGGTGTCCCTGCTCATTGCAAGGGGGCTGGACTGGATGGACTTTAAAGGTCCCTTCCAAACCATTCTGTGATTCTGAGGTAAGTTCACTTGCTCCTCACAGCTTGTTACCCTGAGTAATGTGCTAACTGTAAAAGCCATGTAGAGATAAATATCTACTTTGTAGGACTGTCTGTAATGAGGCTAAATTGATTAATTTCAAGAAAGTGTTTAAAATCAATTATAGAAGCTGTTAAATAAATAGGATTTTCAAGCAGTAAAGCACAAGATGGGGTTCTGAAGCACCAGATATTATCTACAGTTAAATTGGTGAGCTAATATGATGTACTTTTTAAGCACCACACTAGGTCTACAGATTATCTCTCTTTCTCTTTTGTCTAGATCATCCTGTAAGGAATCCACAACCACTCTGATTGTCTCCTTTCCTGCCAGGCATTCTGGAAAGACTTATCAGAGAAAGCAGGATACTGAAAACCAGGCTACCTTCACAGAAGAACTTGACAAGATCATCTGTCTTTACATATGCAATAAATTTTCTCACAGCTGGCTCCCAAATAAAATTAAATCAGACAAAAAGTTAGAAGAACTGTGGCTTTCGATTTTGGTGGAAGATAGAGTGAGGAATGTCTTTTTACACCAGTCACTAGGCATTGCAACTTTTTTCTGGTTTCCTGGTGAACTTTTCACATGGTTCTAATGATAGATCATAACTACTTTGTTGAATGTTTCAGTGACAGTAAACACAGCAAAAATAATTGTCTAGAATACATTGTTCCTTAAAGCTCTCTCAACTAGTTTAGGAAAATTGTGGCTAAATATTGTGGCATTTGGATGACCTCCCTTTTTCTGTTTTCCAGCTAATACTAACACTTAAATCTAGTATAAATAAAGGCAAACATTAATGATAATAAACTCTCAAACTCAGTCAATGGTTTGTTTATAGCTAGGCTGGTACTTGAGGGATCCAGTGCAATTTAAAGGGCAATAAATTGAAACAAACTCACTTGTTTTGGAGGCTGTTCATGAACCCTTTTAATTTGGTGTCATATTTATTTGGGGAGAATTAGATTATCCTATTCATTAGATGCTGTGGCCAGTGATGAATGGACCAACATTCCACATCAATGGCATTAATTGAATCCTCGCAAGCACAGATAATACCCCTGCAGGAAACAGGAGAAGATGGAAAAGTTCTCCAAAGTAGGTCTGCAAATACTGCAGGGATGAGGGAGCACTACTGGACAGCCAAGATAGTTAGCAACAGTTGAATGCTTCCCATTTTTTTGTGAGACTACTTAAAGAGCCGTTACACTCTCCGGGCATACAGTTAAAATCGATCTCCGTGGTGCTCTGGACACCACGTGTCTGACACAGAACCAAGGAGTGAGTACAGGCCTCCTGAGCTGCAGGCTTGTGCCATAACTAAAGATTTTGCCTCAGGGGAAATTTATTTCAGAGGGAAACATAATCAAAAAGACTGACAGGCCTTCCAGCAAAACTGATTTAAAGCTAGGGTTTGTAAAAATACCCAGATGATTTTCTCCTAGCTCATCAATAATACATGCTTGGGTCTGTTAAGGATTTCTCGGAAATGTGTCATTCTTCCAGGGAGCGTGTCCTATTGATAGAGCCATAAGCCACTGCCAATTAATCAGGGCACAATACAGTGTTCAAAAATGAGCATGAGCTTTTCATGCCAGTCCTCTTTGATTCATGCCTCCGCTATGATTCATGCCAGTCCTCTTTCAGATGAGCAGCTGTTCGTTATGAGCAAATTACTTTATTGTCCACGAAAGGTGAAAACCAGCCTGAAATATTGATGGGCTTTGGTGCAAAGAGAGTAGAAACTTCATCAAAATCTCAATTTCCTGCTTGCTTCCTATGGAAGAAACTTTTCTCTCTCACATCTCAGTGGCACAAAGCAGTGAACAGTGGCAAACTAGGTTGAAGCAACAGTGCCCTGGATGTATGGGATCCCCCAAGACCCTTGATATGACCTCTGAAGTCCCTGTATTACTGATGGATCCTTCCCATCACTGATGTGCTGCCAGTCAGCAGGTGAGGGACAGGTGTCCTCAGTAGTGTGTGCATCTGGACAGTTCTCCTGGGAAATTCAGGAACAGTAGTTGTAGGGATTTTTCCTAAATGTTCTTATCCCATGTCCCAAACAATCTTGCTAGTAAAACAAGAGCAGCAGGGCAGCACATGTCAGGAATGGTGATTACTCATGCTTAAAAAAAATGTACCCAAACTGGCCACTGGGAATAGTGGTGACTCTGAGCTCTCCCATAGCATGTCCTCAGCCACAGGGAGAGGGCTGGAAGGCAGTAAGCAGCACCTCATTTTACTGAAGCAGAAACACTGGGGAGTGACCAGTTCAGGGTCAGCAGTGGCACAGTAGGGATTAGATGCAGTTCATCAGAGCCCCAGACAAATCACCCATCTGACAACTCCACTTCTCACTACGTGTGCTGGGCTATACTTTTTCTCTGACCTGCACTCTCGATATTGCAGTCCTAAGAAAGTGCTCTCAGCCAAGGTCTCAAAGAGGTTAAAGCAGTAATATCCAGAGAGAGAGTAACAGGGGCATCTATAAAACTAACCATTTCAGAGCACTAATTTCATCAGCAAGCTAATTGCAAATATTGTATCTAAGAACATTTCCAGCCATCTGCAGGAAGGGAATGTCACAGTGCTTGAAAGGCATCTTGTACTTATGATTGTGTCTTGCTGCTACATAAATCTGGGGCAGTGAGTTTTGGATGTCATTATGATAATCACGCAAAAGAAACAAACTTTACTTGGGAGGTGTTTACTTGGAGGTATTTACACACCACCTTTTTTGTGGTATCTGAATAATTCCTTGTGTGTGTAAAATCCTGCTACATTTCATCTCTGCTTTTGAGTACAGAACTGAGTGAATACAGAGACTATTGCTAATCCCTACAGCAGGACTTGACTGTGCCTGTTGTCACATGGTAAAACTGTGATCCTGCAAGGAACAAAATTACATCTTTCTGGGTCCAAGGCTGATACTCTGCCAAATGTATTTCCCTCTTATACAGGTAAATATTTACAGTCTCAAACCACTTTCCCCAGACTCAGTCCTGAGGTGACACGAGTGTCAAAGGGACCAAGAAAGGGTGTGTGTCTGTGTTCTGTTCTGAGTAAGAGCAGCAGCAATGTCAGGAAAGTGGAAGTTTGAGTGTCCCTTTGCTCTCTATATCCTGTGTAAGCTGAAATTCTCCCTTCCTAGAGCTGGAGATTATGACAGGTACCAAATCTGCTCTACTGGAAAGTAAATAATTTTTGTAAAATATACGGGGCAAGATTCACTATGTGGTACAGTTTGGTTTGGTTTTTGATGCTCCCTGAAACAAGCAATGATGTTTGAGCTCTAAAGGAACCTGCCACCCCATTGGATAGACAATTTGACTTTCAGTCTACTTGGAACCAGGTCTTGATGCTTGTCACTCCCTGGGAAGTTTTGATGTTTTGACTGTCTCACATAATTCTAAACCATCTGGATTTGTAACCAATGCTTTTCAGGGATTTGTATATAGTGTATCAATAAATTAAGTTGTGCTTATCTTTTTCCTCCTAGGCAAAGGTGACTTGTAAGGACCTGACATATGAAGATACCTGGTGAGGTGGGAATGTAACAAATAACCTGCAAGCTCTCCCTTCCACTTACCTGTTAAATAGTTATGTGTCTGCATACAGACTGCAGATTTTGTGAGTTCTGAGCCAAGGAACTTAGAATTTGATGCCAGCACAGGTCCTACATTGCAAGAGCCAGCAGCCTTTTAAAGAGCAGCCAAAATTATTTTTAAAAATGCTTGTTTGTGAGTCAGTTTAATGAAGGATATTGTCCCACTAATCCTTGTTATAACACTTGTTATAACACTTCCCTCACCTGATGCTCAGTGGAGACATTATATTGTGAAGTCTTAAAAGTTTGTGCTGAGACTGATGTCTTACCAAGCATAACATTTCTCTCTTGAAGATGGGGTGAAGTTATTACATCCAAGCTTGAGGCTAAACAATTCCAGGGGTCAAGACTGAATTTGCAATGTAGTTCTTAAAATATTACCCATTGGCTTCTAGAATATACCGGTTGAAAAAAACACACTTCTGTTTCTTGATAATTTTAGCATGCAGCTATCAGTGAGACCTTGGCGTTGTGTGTGAAGGGAATAGAAACCTTACCCCAGAAACAGCTCACTTTAGAAGCATTTATTAACATAGCAGTCTGGGCTCCAATCCTGGTAGACGATTTGTCTGGACAAATTCAATGCTAGGACTGAGTACCATGGATTTTGTCCAAGTTCTCTTGGATTTCTGGGGTCCAGTTAACAGGTTCTTGAGATCACAACCTATGGTTGGAGCAGAGAGCTGCACAAAACTTTCTTCTCCCATTGGCTTTAGTAAGAGATGTAGAAGTTAAGCACCACTAATAAATAAATGTACATGTATCAAGTGTTTGCCATAGTGAATAGACAGAAGTGGATGCTGAATCACGGCATTTTGAAGGGACACAGTCGGATCTCTCATTGCAAACTCCGGCAGATCACTACTTGGGTCCTGCTTTTCCTGTACTTTTGTGTACTCTTTATAGGGTTTCCCGGCCCTATAAACATATGCAACACAAGATCTATACTTTGAAAAGCCTAAAGGATTTTCATGTGAATATGGAGACACAGTCCTAGAAGTGTTTTCCCACTTTGTGGTCTTGGCCATGCTCTGAGAGCTGAGCCTCTCTTATTGTTTAGGGCAGAGGCTGGATGGTTATACAATATGAAGTCTGCTTCTCCGGCTCTGACACTGCTCTGACACAGACTATGTGATCAGAAGATGTTGCTGTTACCTGGGGACAGCAGAAGGTTTTTTTAACACTGATGTATTAATTAAGCATATTTTAGAGTTGCAGTTGTGAGGTGGTGATACTGGTGACATACAAACTGTGACTAGATCATAAACTCTGTATGTCTGTTACTCCTCCCAGCAGAGATGATCGATCCACAGAGATGACCCAAGAGGTGAAACAGGTTGAAGACAGTTAAAATAAGCAGCACACAGTCACTCAGTCTCCATGAGCAGAAGAGCAGAACCATGAACATAAGCAAAGCCTTCCCACCTGGCTTAGAACCAGGCCTCCCAAAATCTGAACCCAGCTCACTGAAAAAATATAGAAAGCCCAGTTCATGAAGGCTGAGGTCCCAATTCAGTGATAAAGCTTCTTCTAGTCTTTCATGCCCCTTCCCAAGACAACCACTGTAATAATAACATTTCTGTCTCTGTAGCAGGAGGAACAGGGCCTAATTTTCCAAAGGTGTATGAAGCAGGAAGGAAAATTTGCCTCAAATTATGAAGTTCTTACAATTTAACAGAAGGCTTGTTAAAGAAAACAGGTATTACCTCTTCTAATGTAATAATTAAAATGTTAGCCTTTGTCTATCCTACAAGAGTGCTATTGATAGGACCAAACTTTATACTGTGAGACAGAACACTGTTTGGAGAAAAAACCAGCAGATTCACCTGATTAGTGGACAGCATTCTTGAAGTCAATTTCAAATTATGAGGTTCCTTTGAAAATGACATCCTGAGTTAAGGACAAAATTCTCAGCAGTCATGGAACCACTTAGCGAGTGAAATCTAAGCAGAACAGTAAGTGGAAAAGGACCACAATTTTGACAGAACAAGGGTAATTTCTAGCACAGATGCACTTACTGTTCATAGAAAAAACAACCTGCTTGTTCGTGCCTGAGCTCACAGTTCAGAATGCCTCAGTGAAATGAAGAATGAAATAACATGCTAACTAAATGTACTTCAGGATGGTTCAAAATTGCTGAGATCTGGACAGGGATGGAGCTTTGGCCCAGCTTCCCCCATGATAATGACTTAGCAGAGTTTGCACAAGGGACCTTATTTCATTGACTCTGCTGGTGCTCTGCTGCTTTAGAGCAGGTGAACATCTGCTTTTAATTTAACCAGACGTTAATCCCCCTAGACTGGGCAAGTCCTTGCTGCCTGGAAATAGGCTTTTTTACATAAAATACTCTTCCAGCCTCCCCTGCTGGGGTAGCTCCGCTTCATACAAGGTTTTCATTACTGCTTGCAAAATACTGCATCGAAAGTGACTTTTCAAGAACACTGATTGCAGTTTATTGTGGACACCTGGGTGTAAAATCACCACCTGAGGCATCAGGCATGGAATAATGTAACTCTGTGTAATGCTATCTAAGACAACTGATTTAGGGATGGGAAGGCAGGTCTCAGAAGACTTGTCCTTGGTTTTTTTCCTGTTTAAGGAACTGGACATGAGGCTGACAGGTTAGTGGTTTGGGAAGATTAGTCTGAAAAGAAGCAGGGATAGCTGCAACTTAGAAACTAGTTTAGCCTTTGCTACTGAAGTGTATTTCTCCATAGTGTTGTTATTGCTGGAGATCTAACTAGAAGTTAATTTTATTTCGATTTGTTTTCTTGAGGTGCGTTGTTTTTTATTTTTTAGGTCGGTTTTTGGGTTTTTAGTGCCACTATACTGAAACATTTGTTACGTATAGAATTATTCATCTTGTGATCTGGAATCATCAAGGTGTATTTCTATTTAAAAACAAGAATTTTCTGCTTTTACCTGAAGGGAACAGGAAGTGACTGTTGTGCCGTTGTGAACTGACTGAAGACTTATGTTAGTTCCTCAAAAAGGCCTTATGTTAGCTCCTTAGCCTAGCCTAATGATATCTCGGGGAATCTTGCCTGCAGGTAGCTTCGGCAAATGTATTAATATTTTCTCTGCAATATGTCATTGAAGGACATATTAAGGCATGGAGAGTTAGTGACTTGGAGGCTAGGATAAAGGAAGGAAACTTCAAGCAAGGCTGGAATTGAGATTTCAGCAGTCAGTCAGATATCTCAACTACCTGGCAGCAGAGCGCAGCACTTAAAGACTTCGTCTACAACTATCATCTGCTACAGCACCAGGTAAGTTTACTGGCTATCCAGGCTTTTATTCTGAAAGGTTAACATGGTTAGAAGGTACTTCAATGAGAGCCTTTCAGTTTCAAGTCCAGACTTAGCTTGTTTTTGTCTAAACATTGCCCTTTTTCCTCAGCTGCTTTCTCCTTCTAATTTAATTTGCCTGATGCAGATACAAATGTCAATTGCATCCTGAACAGTGAAGCTCTTTTAATCATTTTTGGTATATCGATTGGCTGTTTCTCTGATCCTAGTAATCTTGCTTTGCAGCCTGTTCTGTTTTCTGTAGATATTTCCTCAATGTGGGTCTCTGTGTTCTGCCTTATGTCCTTGTATAGAGTCACTCTTGGCAGAAATAGCACTTATGTTGCTCTACAACACATCCTCAGGTTGAATTTGCACTTCTGAGAACTGACTTGTGTTGGGAGCTCACTGCAATGCTGAGAGGACATTGTCATCACCCTCCAGCAGCACCAGCAACCCTTTTTTTTTACTTTCCAAAGGTCATTACTGTGTTTTACAATGGTACCTCAGAAGTATCTTAGATGGGCATCTCTCTTAATATTGTGGAGAGCAGTACCTCAGTGCAGCTTGTGCACTTGCATTATACATACTCCTGAGTTTATGCAAGGACCAGATTCTTCTCCTCAACGTTTTAGCTTAACACGTATAGCTTAAAAACTCTGCACCCACACAATATTGAACTAATATTGAATAATTAATAACATACTATCTCTATAGCCGTTGAATGCTTAGACATAGCAGTGGCAGGACAATAAAGAAAGATGTAGGGAGTTGTTTCATGTACTCTCTGGAATAATGGTTTGTGGTGGACTTCACCAATTTTCCTGTTCAGTGATAATTTACCTTGTGCTGATGACTGCTAATACTTATATTCATTCAGTTATTGTCGGCTGACAATTACAGGTATGAGTTTCATGTTAACTCCTTGTTTCTGCTCTTTTGTCACCAGAAGGCCAAAAAAGGGTAATTTTAATAAGTAAATGTATTTGTTTATATTTGTTTATTCAACTCTTATTACTTAACAAGAATTACTCAACATCTTCTCTATAGTGCAGTGTAGGACAAACTCAAAATAATGAGGTTGTCCTACTCCACTATGATCAAGAGAGGAGCTAAGCCAGACGAATACAATTAGGCAAGCTGGAGCATGAACACCATCCAAAACACACAATCAGAATTCCCTCTGGCACAGTAGTGCTCAAAAAACATGCCATACATTTGCAATAACTACAGAGGGTCAGGAGCTCAGCTTTACAGCTCGTTGGAGAAAGCTGACTTTTCACACTAGTACTTCTACCACCCTCTATTTGGCTTCTTGTTCTGCACCCTCCTTGGCATTTTAAGTTGATAAAAATTCCATTGTGGCAATATAGGAATGAGATTTTTTTTTTCAGAACTTAGAAGGCAAAAGTTCAATGTGGAGTACTTTTCATCCATTTAGTATGAAGCTTAAATATTTGTTAGAAGCTTCTATAAAACACTCTCTTTGGTGAAATTGTGATAATGGGAAGGAGTTGTAAATACTGCAGCAATTCTGCTAAGGTCAGTCAAAATACTTCATCCAAATTACATATCAAGTACCTTCTGCTTTATCATAACATTGTCTGCATTGTCAGTATGGGGAAAAATTTTTCATTTTCCTGCTCTGAAAGCCTGTCTAGTTCTACTGCACATTGTTAAACAGATGTTGCATTTCACCCTAGAGCTGGTTGTGTTTCAATCCTGGATAAAGTGGTTCCTGTAAATAAGGCTTGCAAAATACTTTCTGTCTGAACGGAACTATGGGCCAGTTTTTATTACATGCTGTTATTATAATTATAGGATCTTTTGCTTAATCAGGATGTGCTTAATTAGGATAGCCATTTAATTGGGACATCTCCCAAGGAACCAATTTAGCTTAATGTTGTTAGTACTATCTAATCAGGGCAGCTTAGGAAAAAATTTGCTTTTAAAAAATAGGACCCCAGCAAAAGAAAAGATAGCCTGGTGTTTTGCTGGTCTAATGCGTCCAGTCCATTTCTCAAGGAACTGCAGGGATGACCTCCTCAAAGTAACACAAGACAAGCACAATCCTTCTGTTGTGAAAGTATCAGATATAATCTTCACTCCTGCTGTTGGCTGCCATCTCCTTATACCAGACTATCACAGCAAATGATATCCATGAACTTCATATTGTACCCAACAGGAAAAAAATCTGCTAGATATAAATGACAAAATGGAAAATACTGCCGCATGTTAATCTTGAAGGTGGTTGCAAGGATATGAAATAAAGCAACAAGTAACAGGTTTTGAAAGGAGAGCTGCTCAAACAGAGATTCCTAATAAAGCTGTTGGTCATTGAGATATTTTATTCATATTTTAGTAAAAAATAAAAATAAAATCTATTTGTTCTATCTTAGTATCATTGTGGTTAAGCATCCTGCACTGTCCAGTGAGATACCTCCAGCAAACAAAATCTACTGTTTTAAGGAAACAGAATCATACAAGTTAGGTCTAAATTTCAATAAGTTCAAAGGCAATACATTTGGTAATAAAATATAAAACTCCACAGTTGTCAGCAAACTAGTGTGATCCTAGATGGGCAGTATGAGCCAGCAGCTGAACTAAGGCTGAATTTTCAATATCAGCTACTAGTGAGAAACTTGGACTGAAAGAAAACAAAGTAGTGGACAAACTTCCAGTAGGTGTAAAGCAGTCACATGCTACTGCAACTTCTGCAAACATTGCAACTGCTGCTGGTTTTCATGTGCTGAAGATTTTAGCTTAAGACAGTGAGACGAAGCAGCAATACAATTTGCCTGTGCGTGATGGCAGCACTGGAACAAAGCTGGCCAGGGTGGTGGTGGAATTTCCATCCATGGAGACATTAAAACCCCATCCAAACATAGTCCTGAGTATCTTGTTGTGGCAACCCTGCTTGAGATCAGGGGTTGGACAAGAAAGCATCAAAGAGGTCCCTTCCATCTTCAGCTGCTTTGTGTTTTTGTGAAGTTTCTGATCACAGTCCCCTTGGTATAGGCAAAGTACAAAATCAGACATTGTGGGTTTAGTTAGGCAGAATGTTGACTTTGGTGGTAAAGCTCATCTAAGAAATCCCAGACCCCAACATTCACCTCTGCTTTTTTTTCCTTGTGTAAAGTCACTGTCTCTCTATGATGATAAAATTCTTTATAGGGTCACTGCATTAACTGGATCAATGATAAGACAAAGTTAAAAATAACAAACTAGGGGTTTAAAATAATATATTTTTTTTAAGTCTTATTTTTAAATGCATGTAAGTTCAGCTATGCAATTCCCAGCTCTCCTGGGATGTACTTTCACAGCCCACAGGATGATGAACAAGTAAGTGGGGAGAAGGCTGAGAAGAGACCAGCATGATGCCTAGGTCCATCATATATAATTGCACACTGATTTATGCTGTCTCTTGCAGAAAACAGGATTATATGTAATCTGATGTTAACTAACTGAAAAAATCAGACCTCTGTCTTGAGCTCACTGTACATATTGGGCACCCTTCTTATGGTGATAGAGCATTCAAAAGCTTTGCTTTCTTTAGGAAAGAAAGCAGAGGCAGCAGAGGAGGTCTAATGGTTAACCAAATAAGAGCTAAAATTGCATGAAAGCATATCTATCAATTTCTGCACAGGTAGATGTTCCTCAGGGGCTGGGTGGTTCATTAGTACTACAGAGCCTGCAAGAAATAAACTCCTTCAAACTAAGTTAATTATAAAATCAAGCGACTCCCCAAGAAGGGGAATCTTTTTAATTGTTCCAGTTATATGACTGCCCATACTTATTCAGGTCACCTCGTACATCCTCATCTCCTTCCCAGTCCTCGTAACCCTGAGTCTATTCTGGGTTGAACATGCTGGAGCTGCAGTTTTCAGAGATTTAGGTATGGTTAAGGTGGAAGTGGATTATTGATTAATGTGCTGGTGTAGGACTGGGTTCAACAGCTGCTCAGGCACAAGCTCCCTGTGTGACTTCAGCATGTCACCTTGGAGCTGAATTTAATATTAGATTTAGATGGAGCTTGGGCATATATAATCCAAAAAAAGGATCCTCAAAGCTCTGCCTAACCTTAGACCTCTGCTTTGTGTCACTTCCCTGGTCCCTTTGAAATCCTGCTCTGAGCTTGTGGGAATACTCTTGGTGTTGTCACCACTGATGAGCCATTCACCTTCCCAGTCCCTGCTGCTGCCTGCAGAATGGGAGCTGTGTGCTCTGCAGAATGCCCAGCCCGTGCCTCCCCAGAGCCCTGCTCCATCAGGTGTGCATCAGCAGCTTGGCCATGCCCCTCCCTGACGCTCTGGCTGGACTGCTGAGTAGCTGATGTATGGGCAGTGTGTGTAAGACCCCTCCTCACTTCCTTGCACAGCTTCTGCTGCAGCAGCAAGCTGTATTTGTAGCACACATAGGTGAACAGAATTATATGCGTGTGCCTTCAGGGCTCTGAACAGAGAAAGGTAAGGTACACGCCTACTTAATTTGTTAGTATATTCTGTTTTCAAAAGTTTGTTATCTGCACATCCCTACTGTCTTGTGTGGCAAAGAGCAGGTCTGTGGCTGTGTCTGTCCTGTGAGTGTGTGTGGACGTCCATGCATGTCCTTGGGGCATGTAGGAAAACATCCAGTGGTGTCCAAGCTCATGTGCTCCTGCAGGTGGAAATTAAGAGTAGTTGCCTACACTTAATTTCTGTGTATCATCATGGCCCTGGGAGGCCTGGAGTTTATTGTAGGAGATGCTGCTGGCAGTTATTTACCATTGAAGCATATTAACAGAGGATGCAACACAGACATTCTTTCCTAACAAAGCAGTGATTTGTAAACCTCTATTAAAACATTTGACAGTGTTTTCCTGAATAGATATTATAAATGCTATTAAAAAAAAAAAGTTTAATAAAGAATGGATGTTCCTGGAAGCTGGTACCACTTACTGACCCCATACCTCTTAGTAATTTGTATTTAGTTGTAAAAGGATATATTAAACAGTGTTTGCTCTTAGTATAAAATAGGAGATTGCTGCTGATAAGTATGCCTAAAATAAGCACCAGAGTGGTTATTTTAATTCCCTACCTCTAATAACAGACTACACAGACAAAAGTTAATACAGCCAGTCAAACTTATGGCTGAATCATAGCAACAGCATCAATTAATTTGTTTCCAAGTCTAAAAAAAACCTAATAAAGGCTCTGCATGATCTCCTAGATACAAGAGGATTATGGTTAATATCTTAAACATGTTCTTTAAGCTCAGATACTCTCTCTGTGTGCTCAGATGCCGCCTACTATCTCTTTCAGGTGAATTCTATTTATAAAAATTGATACCGAGTTAAGCTGGTTGAAACAAAGGCACGTTCCTTCTTATTAAGCTAAAGAGAAGCCATCAGGAGTTCAGAACTGCCACAAGCTGTACCATTTACCAGTCACAACAGTGTATTCATGTGTGCTTTGCAGTGTTTATCACTACTGTTCCTTTTCATTCTTTCTAGTGAAACTTATGTGTTGACCTAGGAAGTACTGCACAGTAGGAAATTTAACACCAACCCACTCTTATTCCTCACATACTTTGAAGTAAACAATTTCTTTTACTGCATTCATCCTGTTTGCAGAATGAAGGACTATTTTTTGTCCTTGTTAGGTGTTTGAAATTTTTCAAAATAAAAAATCAGTTTTCTTATGGAGTTATTTTTAAAATGCACTGTGTAAATTTGTTCCAAGGCCCAGATCCTGAGAAATTGTATGTTTATGATGGATCTTAGGTATATTTTAATCCTGAAATGCTTTGCATATTGTAGTTCTAACCAATTGTGGTTTGTGGAAAACTGATCAGTGAAAATGTTACGAAGCACAAAATCTCAAATTGTCTTCACTTAAACCTTAACCTTTGCAAATCTATAATGTAATATATTCATTTTGCAGTGCAAATAACTGAGCATGTGCTGGATCAGGGCTTTGTTTGCAAATACTTTGCCTGTTGCTCTGAATACAGGTAGAACATTTCCTTTTTTTCCAGCCAAGTAATTCCTTCCTTCCTTCCCACAAACAATAAGATACTCCTTATTTAGGAGTGTCTGTAAGCAACTCATCCAGATGCTGAATGCAACTACAATGCCACAAAAGTTTTCCTTGCAGTGCACGGAAAACATATTACTCCTATCCAGAAGCACCTTTCATAGACTATTTCTGAGGCAGAGGAACTGTATTAGCAGTTTGTAGGTTTAACAGAAGACCTTTTTGTCTGCTCAAGGAGATGAGCTTGCCTGGAGGGAGGCTGTGCATGCCTGTGTGTTGTGTCATATGCCGTGTGGGGTTTCTGCGGTGGTTTGTGGAAATGTGGGTTATTATGAAAGGACATTGCGCAATTTGGGACCGTGTGGCTGCATTTCCCTGATGGATTTCAGCACATGCTGAATTGTAAATGGGACTGGTGGTATTAGTTCATTTCACCAGCTTTAAAAACCTTTACCACAGTGCTAGACAGCTTCTGCTATTTTTGTAGCCTGGGAGCCTTCCCAAAACACAGCCCTGGGGGTACTGGAGGGCTCCTGGAGCAGTCTGTGTATTTGTACGTTTAAACAAAAGTCTCTGCTTGACTGTGTAAATTCCTTTGAGTTTAACATGCATGCTGAGAAGACCATAATTTTCCTGTCTTTTTCAGCTCTCTGCTGTGAATGTAGGGTCTTTCAGAAAGCGGTTACACTGGTCTTTAGGACATCAGAACTTTTCTACAAGCTATCTTTAACATAAAGAAATATAAGGGGCATGTAATTAATTTTAGTCATCAGGTCAGCCTATCAACCAGATGAATCAATGCTCACTAGTTTACTAAAGGCATGGCATCAGACAAGTGCATTTTACATGCAATCACCCTGTAGAAATGGAATGAAGGCTTACGAATGATGAAGTAATATTTGCCCACTAGCTCCCAGCAGGGAGGATTCATATTCCCATAGACTGGATAAGGGACACAGCAATTCATGAACTGAAGTTACTATATTCAAATGGCAGAATTTTTAATCTGGGAGTTTAAGAACAAAACCTAGTCCTATTTTAAAGTGTTACAGTGCAAGTTCTACGTTCTCTGTTAGCATACCTTTGAACTGAAAATCAATCTTTCTACTGTCAGTTTGCTAAAAGTACCTATTTATATTATTATTATGCCATCATTTTATGTGTATCATGGCTATTTTTTTAGTATTATATCTGGTAATCTGTGTTGCAATTTCTATTGAACAAAATACTTTCTATCATATGTGATGAATACTATAGCACTATTTAACTGAATATTATTTTAAAAGGGCTGGTGAGTCTCATCAACTAAAGTTCTATAAAGAAAAATCAAAAGGTTCTGGATAATTCCCTGGAATTATCAACACAGGTTTCCATCATAAAATCTCTGTGCTACTACCGGGCTTCATATAAGCATTTATCGGAAGGACAACAAAACAATTCTGATTAAGGCCTAATGAGCATTGTCTGGCAGGAAAGGCATAGTACAGAAGTATAAATCTCGGACTTATTCTACTTATGACTTTCTGACTTCAAAGAAGTGACTTTATAGAGCAAACTGTGAAAGGGAGGGAAGATCATAAAAGCTCTGTGGATTTTGATGCTCGTGCTATACAAACCCAAATTACGCATTGTGCTAAGCATCAACAATTTACACTGAAATCAATACTGGTGTGAAAATCAGGCCAGTGTTTGACTGATAAGAAACTTGAAGAGAATGGCCTCTAAAATAAACGCCAGGTGATCTTGTGAAAAGATGGGTCAAAGCAAAAGGATCTCTGAAGTGGTCCTCAGGGTATGACATCTTATTTCACAATAAGCTCTCAGAGACAGTGAGTCCTCAGATGTGTTTGCACCCAGCAAACCTGCACTGCAGACGTGACTGATGGCTGTCACAGCGTTGCTGCCAACCACTGTAGCAGTTTATGCCACTCGCCACCAGTCTAGGCAGGCAGACTCTGCTATTGTACTCTTCCCTTGGTGTGCAAGTGTCATCAACCAAACCTGGTTATAGCACAATCTGCCGTCATTCCTAGAACCTTGGTTTACTTTTGGTCACACCAGGTAATCCAGGTCAGAGAAATTTACCAATACTTTTAACCCAGTCAAAGCATTTTATGAAGCTCAGTAAAATTCTGTTAAATGTCCCACATTGGTTTTGATCCCAGCAGTGTCAGTTACTTTCTGGCTGTGGTTCTGGTTAGGGTTCAGGACCCTGTGCCACGTAGGACCCAGCTTCCTGTGCAATCTGAAAAGTCTGTGAAGATGATTTGAATCCTGGCATCAGAATATTCCAATGTTCCATGTTGAATTTCTGGTACTTGCCTGTCCTCCATTGTTGGCTGCACTGCACCATTGTCCTTTGGAATAATGTGTCAAATTGTTAATCCTTCACATATCAGTGCTCTTATCACACCATACACTTGTTTTCTCTTGATAAACACTAGTTGAGGACTAAATCATATGTATTTTATACTGTGAAGAGTATTACATTATTTTGCAGAAGCAGGCACAGAGAAGTGACACAGACAATATTACTTTATTTGTTATTATAAGATTCTCTGTAGTGTGCTACTTATATCACAGAAATAAGTTGTTCTCTTGCTCTGAAAACCTCACTGTCTTCTTATAACATGTCACAAAAGGCAAGATTATAATTTTTTTTTAAAAAAAAAGACAGCATAAGGTCTTAAAATTGTAGGAACTCATGATTTGCACAACTCCTGCCTATTTCTCCAACATTGCTTTTGTGACTCAGTAGCAGAACTTTAAAGAGAATACCCAAAACCATCACTATATACAATGAACACAAAAATGCTCGATACTTCTTACACATTAATAGCATCTGTTATTTACAGATGGATAGGAGGTATGTAAGCTATTTCTTTTCTGTCACCTTCTGCTGGGACCAAAGAAACCCAGCCTCCCTTGGCTGCATAAAGCCTCAAAGTAACAAATGAAATGGTTCTTCCAACTACACAGGCATAATTGCACCCAGCCTTATGACTTTGCTTTCAAAGAGAACAGGGAACAGTTGCTACAGCAGTTCCTAAAAACTAACAGGGTAGTATTCTCTACTGCATTTGTGCACAGCAGCATAAGCCTTGGTGTATGCACAGAGTGACGAATTGGTACAGGCACCTTTTCTATTACATATTCAGTCCTTTGATACCTAGATATATTTATTTTTCTGGGTTTTCTTTAAAGTTTATTTAGTTACTTAGGAAATTTTAGAGATTGAAAAACATGTGTCTCAGTATGGTAAGCAGATGGATAGACTGCAGCTAGATGGGAGTTCTGAGTCTGCATTTTTGCAGTTAGATGTATGGGTGCAGTTCAGTGGCTTTTAGTGTTTAAATCCGGTAGTTTATCCAGTCCAAAGTCAGTCAGCAATAAACAGTAGTTGACTCCAAACTTGACACTTTGCTTAACCACAAGAGGAAGATAACATCCATTTGTGTTTGTCTGTGTTAGCGTAAAGTTGGATCTGCTTGCTTTATGTATCTACTTGTGTTCATGGAAACAAATGGCCACATGAATTACAGTTAAGCAGAGTGTCAGATCTCGCTCATATTTCTGCCCTTTGCAGGAAGAACTCGGATCTGATGCACAATACCAGTGCATAGCTCTAGTGGCAGGTCTCTGATATACTGTAAGTGCTTTATCAAATGTCTTCTCTTAGAACTAGTGACAAAGACAGGTTCATGGAAGTGCAAATGCTAAAGGTAATTGTATTTCCATTTAAGAAATAGTGCTTGAAATGTTATATAGTTAAGATCATGTATCAGGTAATTTTCTGTGTTCATGTTTAGCAGAGTATTCTTACAATTGCCTTACAGACACCTTAGCTAGCTAAATGCTGGAATTCTAACAAGTGCAAAAACCAGGCAAAATTACTCAATTATTTAAATTGATTCTAAATGCAAAAAAATGACAAAGTCGAAACAGTATTTAAGCCCTGAAGTAATATAGCACAGTTTAGATATAACTCACACAGATCAGGAGGAGCTACTATATTTTGGACTACTGAGCATCCTATGGTGGTTTTGGCTACAGTAGCAAATTTCAAGATGCATCTAAGATAAAAAAAGTCCTCTTGTTCTGTGTTTCTAGTAGACTCAACGTCTAGTCTAGAAATCAAATTGCATGCAAACTAATCAAGAGAAACAACTTATCCGCATAGCATAGCAAGTAACAAAGGGGAAAAAAAAAAAAGCTGGAATCCATTTGGAAAAAGCAAAAGTGTCTTGCCACATAGTTGAGGAAGATAAAAGAAGTAATCACATACCAGTCTTTTACTAAGATATACAGGTTCTGGCCAGAATTACAGGGGTGGCTGCATCAAAAACAGATTCTGCCATAAGATTCTGCGCACAAGAACTCAAGGCCAAACTTCAAGATTCACCACTGAAATCTGTGCACCCAGCTCATGGCAAGGGGTTAACTTTTATTTCTGCCAGCTGGGGATATGATCCCATACTTACTGATAGCTCTTGCTGCCTTATAACATAGGGTTTAGCTCTTGTCCTCAGATATTCTGCTCAGCATCCATATTCCTGTCAGTTCACAACATGGGAAGAAGTCTTTTCCTCACCTATCTTTATACCAATTTGTCTAAGCAGAGATCTCCAGCTAAGGAATTTCTAGTTGTTTGCATAACTGTACACTGGATGTCTTCAGCTCCGTGCAAACCTATTGACTGCAACAAGTAACCACTGCTTATCACAGCACAATTCATGTCAGAAGTTACCTCAGCTGACCACCTAGTCCGCTCTTCTGCTAAGGTTACTTTAGCAAATCAGGACAGAATATGCTTCAATGTTTCATTAGCATTAAACTCGTTGGTCTCCTTTTTGCACTTGCTACCTGTTTTGGTTTTTTTTAAAAAACTGTACCTCAGTGTGGCCTTCTTGGGCATGCCTTGGTTTCTCAGTAGTCACTGAGCAATTTCTCTGGCTTCAGAGGTTAAAATGAGTTTATTATTTGTAGGTCTCATAAAAAAAGGCTACAAATAGCACAGTTTTGAAAAAATATGACCTTCATTTTACTAGAGCAATTGTCAGTACTATCTATTTACATATGGCGTGGCTTCAGCCTGACCTGGATTCCACCTGTGTGTTTTCATTGACCTTCTATTGATTTGTTGGAATTTCAGCTTCACCTGTGTTGCTGATGCCAGTGAGTGGGACTGATATCTGACATCAAGTTTTATTTTTTAAGAAAACTGAAATTCTCCATACATATGCTTATTTCTGTGGAAGTCTATCCACTCTGGAAACACATGATTTCCACAAACAGGTTTTCATGCTCATTCTGACTTTCTGAATTAGATCCTTAGCAATTAAAGTACCAAGAAGCAGAATGTCATGTTGCTACCAAGTCCTGGACCAAGTCCTGTAATCTGGCCGTCTTGTACCATTGTGGCATGAAGTTTTAGCATTGCAGAGCTTTTTGATTGACAGTAGTGGGAACTGACTCATTTCCATGTAGATCTACAACTGTTTTTCCACATGCTTAAAAATAGCTCTCAGTATCATCTCAATGCATTTTGAGTTTAATCCATTGAATAACATTTTCATTTGCTGCCATCCCTCATAACTGACTGTCTTCTTTACATACCAGGATCATTGTTCCTTGTCCCTACTTGCAGAGGCAATGACTATACTTGACTCTACTGAAGCCTTTGGCAGAGAGTGAAGTTTCATGGAAACAGGCAGTTGTTTTATGTGAAGATCTGAAAGATTGCTGTTACTTAACGGGCTATGAGAGGTGGTAAGGCAAAAAAAAATTTTTATATTTACATATCTCTGTTCCACTGGTGTGTCAGCTGTGCATAAAAATCCTACTAATACTGAAAAACTGAGAGTCTTCTCCAACACAACTTTTGGCAGCCTGCAGTGCTGAAACTGGAAATCTGGTTTTCTACTGCAGCCATGGTAGAGATTATGAGTTTTGCTGGTGAACCCCACGTCAGCCTCTGTGCAGCCACAGTTTAGTTACTGATCTTAGAGCAGCTGCTTATACATCAGCCCAGGCTCCTCAGTGCCCATATCATCAACTCATTGACATGAAAAACTTGCGCACCACAGCAGCAACTGAGAACATTTACGACATTACTTAGCTTGTTCTTCCAAAAATCAGGTAGTAATGGGTTCCTGTTCACATCCCAGCTGTGGCATCACCGGTTGCTTTATACACCCACAGGTAATATTTGGTGTGTGGTGTCAGTGCACCCTTCTGAAATGTTTTCTGCTTGTTAGATGGAATTGTGCCTGCAGCTCAACATCAGTGACCCCTTGGAAATTTCAGTCTGCATGGTGGATAAAGGCAAATGATCATATTCTTCTATTGAGGCATTTACTGAATTATGCTGGCAGCTCAGAATCAGCGACTTCACTTCTTTTTTGAAGTTGCTGTTTAGGAAACCATAGATAACAGGGTTAACACAGGTGGAAGCCATAGCTACCAGGTGGCACAATGAGAAGATCAGGTTATGATGGCAAGGTGAAATGATTTTGTAATTCCAGTCAACGATGGTGTTGAAAACATGCAGTGGTAGCCAGCAAACAGCAAAAGCAGCAACCATGGATGCTAACAACATGTTTACCCTTCTCAGCTGCACTGCTCGGTTGCTGTACTCACTCTTCTCAAACATGTCCTTTCTCTTCTGCAGGCGCAAGTAGATACGCAGGTAGCAAAGGATAATGAAGAACAGAGGGATGCAATATTGCAAGAGCAGTAAAGTGGTAGTGTAGATAAGTTTGTGCTGCTCAGAAGGCCAGGAGTTGATACATATTGCCTTATCAGTGGAAAAATTCATGAAGTGTGAGAGCTGCTCATACAACTCATTGGACAAGATGGATGTGGTCAAAAAGGGTAGGGACATGAGACACGCTAAAGTCCAAATCACTCCAATTCCTAGGTAAGCTTGAGAGGTATTTGGCCTCCATCCAGTCGGGTTTATGATGAGCTGGTGTCTTTCCAGAGCAATAAGGACTAGGGAAAGGATTGACACTGTTACAGTTGTGCACTGAGTGAAAGAGGTCATTTTGCACATGACTTCTCCAAATATCCAGTAGTCCATCATGGTGTAAATAATGGTGAAAGGCAGGCAGACAAGACACATAAACAAGTCTGAAATTATTAAGTTGGAAATTAGGATATTGGTGACGTTGGCCTTTTCCTTCTGCCTGGCAATGACAGCAATCAGACAGATGTTTCCCACAATGCCCAGAACAGTCTCCAAGCTGTAAGAGGTGGCCAGAAAAACAGTAAGGTCAGTGATGTTCATGCACTGATTAGAAATGTTCATAGGAAAGATTCGGCTTGAGCTCCAGTTTTTGCTGATCAGGAAATGAAAAACATCATTAACAGCCCTTGTCTTATTCATCCTGAATCCCAAAATATTTATCCAAAAGGGTGGTAGTCAAACACAGTCTGAGTCTTCTGGAGCCAGCCTAAAAGTGTTTTATCTGCTCTGTCTGGCTGTGGAAGGTCTGGGTGTATCTGCAAAGGAAAGGCAAAGAAAAAATATGTTTAGTTCTGTTTCAAGAAATTAGTCAAAAGGGTAAGGAGGGAGACAGGGAAGCAAATGCCAGGCATTCTGTGTATATTCTGCAGCTCCCTCTTACATGTTTTATTAGATCATAAAATGGAGCCCTTTGCTACACTGTGGTATGAAAGTCTGTGCAGCTCTATTGAATTATGACCATATTTATTCATTGTGAGGTTGTCCCATGGATTTAAGAACATCCTAACTTCATTATTTCACTCAGTGCATTATCTTGAACATCACTAATGTAGGAGAGTGGGGATACAAGAAAATGGGATCAAAGCCCACCTGGAGTAAAAAGTGTGTGCAATTCTGGTTTTGCAAGGTTCTGATCCAAAACTGGGCAGAGGGCATTTTGAGGCTGCATTTACCTTCAGCTGAGCTAAATATCAATGTGCATAGCAGGGCATATTAGGTGCACAAAGCCAACATTAAAATATCTTCTGTGAAATGCATTTGTAATTGCAGCCAGAACTCACATTTGTGCAAGACAGTCACCATGCAAAAATTCAGGCTCCTTCTCTGGAGGGATATCACAGGAAAATTTTTGAAAAGTCTAAAATAATTCAAAAAATTTTCAACATTTTCCAGCTTCTACACAGCTGTGACAGGTCATGGGAACCGCAGTCCAAATTTCTTGCTTCCTCATTCCGGATGAAGTCCAGCACCCACGAAGCATTGATATCTGCCCTGATGTGACTATGACAGGGTTTATCAGAAATACAGTCAGTTCCCTGATTTTGGCTTTAAGAGTGAGTGATTTTGATAATGTCTTTAAATTCCTTCTGGGAAGATTGTTATTGATTCTCCCTCAGCATAATTTTTTTTCATAAGTTTGTTGTAAAAGCATGTTCTATCTGCTATCTATCTGCTAGATAGTGTTCCTGCACAGACAGATAGGTCTGCTTCATAATCACTGCTGCAAGCCATGAGCTGGGGCTTTGCAGCATTCAGGGAGCCGAACCCATGGAGTTAATTGGTGCTGCATACTTTAGGAAATCTCAGTCACAGGACCGCCTCGACTCTCCCAGATGACTCCTGTGTGCCATAGCAAAGGCTATTTTATAATCCTGACCCTCGAGTCTAAATCCTCTGTGTCCAGGAATCAAAGAAAAAAAAAACTGACTCTGCTGGGAGTTCTCATAGGCCAGAGGCAGTTCCATGCTGTACAAAGGCTTGTAGTATGAAAAGTAAATAAATACTCGGGGAATGACACTATTTAACCACTGCATGACCCTTTCCTCCATGATTAAATTTCACTCAAACAAGTCTGTGGAGCAGTGAAAAATGTCTGAGATTCAGAAAAAAAAAACAACTGAGCAAGGTAAGAATACATAAATAACATGGTATAGTGAGCTTATCACTTCAATTGAGTAGCATTTATTGCTGAACAACTGCATGCCTAAAGATAACCACTACTATACAAAAAAGCACCCACTATCCTACATCTTTTTCTTTGCCTGGTCTTTCCCATTATGAATTGTATTTTTTTTAGAGATGTTGCCTCTCAGCAACTGTAGAAAGCAATAGTGGGCAGTAAATAAAAGGATGTTTTGGGATCATTGTTCTGCTTGATCAGCAAAAATAAATGAGTTCAGTAAATTCTTTTGTTACTTTGCTAGACCAGTTGATTTATCTAATTGTATCTCTCTTTATCTTTCTGTCTTCTATCTGTATCCATCTGCAGCAGTAACACAAGCAAAATAGAGTAGCCCTTTCTTTCTCATACGCTTTCATCTCCTCAGTAGTTCAAATCTCAATTAAAGAGGGGCAAAAAAACTTTTCCAAATTGAGGATATAGGCATGACTCCTTCTATCCACTAATTTTTGTGTTGTAGCCCAATCCATGTGAGCAGGTTGACACATTTTCTGGAAGAAAAAGAAGAGGCAGTGGTGATGTATGTATTCCTTTCACATACAGTGAGGGTATGGTCGTCTGTTTCAGTGTGAAAATGGATATAGAATGAAAAACCTTCAACCAGCCCCATCGTTTTTAGTGATTGCTAGCCAGTGGAGATGCTGCAAGCAGAACAGAGCAAAGCGATTGGCAGCCTGCAATATTATTTTGTATCAGTCAGAAGAGATAAGTCCTGGCATTTGGACAGGACAAATAGATTTTGCTGCAAACAAAACACATGAGCTTTTTACTATGGTCCCAGCCTCATGTTCTTGGCTACAGTATCCTCAACAACAAACACATGGTTCTCTTTTGTTGCTTGAAAAATACGAAAATATGAGCACTTATTACAAACATCTGTGTCCACAGAGTAAGCCCTCTCAAGGGTCCCAGACACTTTTGGACATGCTGAAGCATCAGTGAGAACTAATAGTGCTGAAGGAAAAGAAAAAAAAAGGAAGTGGTGGAGCTACCTGAAAAGCAGCAGCCAGATCCCACAGGTTTATGAAGCACATTTCCAAGAGAAATACCTGAGTGTGGCTGTGTGTTTTTCACTGATGGTAAGTGTGGTGGGGATAGAGAGCACCTCTGAAGGCTCTGCAATGTGTGTTGTTGGGTTAGGAGCTCCCTCTCTTTTAACACCTTGAATTCTATGGTGTCCCCTGGCAGGCACTTCCTGGGCATTCAGTCTACAGTACTGCCCAGAGGTAAATAAGGAATTATCACCCTCTTATCACAGAAAAGGGGACTGTGAGAGGGAGATGGGACCTGAGTTGTCCAATGTCTCAAGGGAACCTGTGATGCACTGAGAGGTGCTTTAAACCACCAGCCAACCTGATGTCTTGGGAAAAGTCAATGCATGGATCACCTATGTCTGTAGAGCTTTTTAACTCTTGTTCCAGCAACCGTAATGTAAAAAGCAGTCCCAGAAAAACAGAAAAATAAATACTGCAGTGATCTTACACTTACACATCCTATTATGGTATCCTTGGGTGATGAATCCTCAATGATAGTCGCTCCCAAATGATGTGTTTGACTTTCAAGGTGTTTGGTTGCCATTCAGATAAACCAAATTATTACTTGTCATCCCAAAATTCTTGCTCCATGGCATTATCCTATATTTCCCAAAAAAAAATCCTCAAAGGAAAGGGAATTCTGCAGAAATGAGTCAGGGAAGAAAATAAAACCTTCAGTAGGTTTCAAGGACACTGCTAGACCATAAGTGGCTTCAAGCAGTTCATGCATGACTGCTCTTTCGAGAGACCTCTGGACTCAAAGACATCCTATGAAAACCCCTACAAAAACTTCTTTCCTGGAGGCAGGATAAAGCAGGGGACTGCTACAGATGCTGGGCTCTCTGTGCCCACTGGAAAAGGGAGGGGGTCATTTTTGCAAAGCTGATCATGATCATCATCCACAGCCTGTAACCAAATAAGTCTCCATAGTTGTGATGGACAGTGGAAGCCAATTTCCACATCAGATATTAGTCAAAGGAAAAACATATTTGCCGTGTCTGGCTTCATTATCTGGTACTTAGAAGCACTTCCTTATCTACCTCAGAGCCTAACAAGTTGCTCAAACTGCTGCTTTCAGTCCGTAAGACATTCTGAGAGAAGCAATTCATTCCTAAAGGCATGTGGTGATTGTATCACTTATTTAAAGAGTTATAGCAATTACTGGAAGTAAAGCTGCCTGTTGTCTGCTAGAAAGAAAAAAAAAAAAAAGGCAATGGAAAGATTCAACAGAATGCCAGAATTCATGCTACAGATATTAATTGAGGTAGTGGGGACTGACTGACAGTGGTATCTCCTTTTGGCTGCCAATGGCATTATCTCAGTAAAGCAGATTTGTCCTGTTTAGCCTTACATAGTAAAGAAAAGTTAAAAATCACTTGGCTATTATTACAGCTTCCCAGGAAAGCAACACTTAACTAGAAGAGGAAATATGTCACTGAGTTTGCACAGACATCCCACAAGAGTGTTAAACCCATAAGGGATTTGGTACAGTGAAAATTAATGATGGACTCTTCACTTCTTTTTAACTCTGTATTGCAAAAATATTGGGAGAAACTATCTTAGGTCATTGAAAAAGCTATATAGGATAAAAATTTCTAGAACCTGCATAATTAGGGTATAGAAAAACTTCTGTATATTAAGATATTACAAGTCTATAACATAAGGAGTGGCATGAATATCCAGAAGAGTGAATTCTTTTTCCTCCTCTCACATCTGCATGTTTTCAGAGGGAAACCTTTTGGAGCTTATGAAATTCTGTTATGAGTTAATCTTCTCTGATCCTGTAGAAAGCAGAGAAGTTTTACAAAAGCATTTACTCCAACTTTTTATTTTTTGGTTAAATTCATAATAACCTTACCAAACACATGGAGACAGCTCACAAAGGTAAAATGTGAATAGCAAATCAGCAGACTGGAGAATGGTATTTAGTCCCTGACTTCTTAAGAGTAATGGTCTTTGTGACATGTTTGCTACCCAAGAGAAAAAAAAAAATACATTTTTACAAAGGTGATCTTTACCAAAGGAGGTGATGAATCCATAAAACATTGCAATGGGCACCTTAGCAGTCAGTCAGGACATCTGGAGAGTGATGTGTTGTGTCCTGTCTGAAGCTGCACTGGTTGTGTGAGGACCAAGAAATCTCAGGGGCTAGGAGATAAGAAGAGTTTTCCAGCGACCAGAGGCACCCAGAAAGCTGCTTTCTGTCACACCACAGGGAAGCAGGGAGCACACTGAACTGCAAAGGCCCCCAAGAAGCTGCCACCTCCCTATTGCACCCCAAGCAAAGCTTTGCTCAGTAGATACAAGGGTTGGGCCTTTCATGACAAGTCAAACAGTCTTCATTCATCAAACATAGTCATCTGCTTCTTTAACAATAACAGGTGATAACTTTAATAAAGAGATGTGAGCTCTTGACAATCTGAAGTAGATAATTTAGAAAATTCTTACCAGTTACTGATGGAGAGAATCACTGCTGTTGGTGCACATTTCTGTCCTGGAAGAAAGCAGAAATGTTGTAGGAGTGAAGTAAGATCTTCTGTGCCCTAGCAATCCAGGAGAGAAGCTCTGCTGGCTGTTTCTGTAGGTAATTTGGATGACAACTCTCTCCCTCTCCCTGACTCTCACCCGCCCTCTGTCCTTCCCTCCCTTCAACTTAGCCAATGAATTCTGCTTTTGATTGTGGTCTGACTTTGAAGTTCTGGCTCCCTCTGCTGTTGAATAAATATACAAATTCTAGGGATACTTGGGAGGAATGACAACTTCAGAAAAGAGCTGTGAAATATCTGAAACACAGCATGCCCCCAAGCTGCACATGAGTGTGATCTCAAGTGAAAACAAAGAGACAAAATACAGACATAGAACCTAATCCTGTTCTCCTTCCTGAGGCAAGATTTCTGTAGGTTTCCAAAGAGAACTTTCCCTCATACTTGTGAGGCCAGTACCAGTTTTCTCAGATTTTCCATTCCATCACAGATAGATGTTGAAATTTTCTTTTAGATGGGTGCACACTACTAGTTCTTATATTGTGAAAGGGAAAAAGGCACACTGTTACTCAGGAAAAGAACTCAGAAATGAAAGAGCACTGACAAAGGTGGAAATAAAGCAGGGGAGAAAGGATTTGCAGAAGTGCCATATTTCTGTGATTTTTTTCCCCAGGTCTCTCTCATCAAAAACCAAGGTAGAAATCAGAGTTGCAAATTTTTCTCTTGCATTGGGAAAGTATACAAACAGAATACTTCCAACAGCTATACCAGAATAACCTAATTTTGGTCTTTGTATAAAAATGGTTTTAAGTAATGGTCAGCTATGTAATTAGTCCAGTGGCTAATGCTGTTCTGGAGTTGTTGCTGTTTCTAAAGTTGTGATAAGCAGTTGTAGCAAATAGGTATTTTTATTTGTAGGCACGTAGTATGTT
>VXBQ01006302.1:20444-34090 GCA_013400175.1 Phainopepla nitens | reverse complement strand
TGTGCTGACCAAGATTAACAGCCAGACAAAGCTAACTGAATACCAACCAATCAAAAAGAAAACCTGACTTCCAGTCAGATTAGATTGCATGTTTTCTTCCATTTCATCTACTGTCTGATTTTCTTTTGCTCTTTTCCCATCAAAGTATTTTTCAGGTTTCACAATCTGTCTGCAAATCACAAAGAATATTTTCCTTATTTCAGCACTGCTGAATGCATTCCTAGTAGCCAAATTCAACACACTACGGGTAGATTGATTTTCTGTGTTTTGATGCTTACATCAAACAGGAAAATCTCAACAACAGTCTCTCTGTTTTAAATGCTGAGCCCCTTAAGGACTGTCTAGTCGGAGCATGGGTGCAGATGTCCAAAAGATCAATACAAGTGAAAGAAAAAAGGCCATTTGTTCATTAGTTTATCTTAGAGACAAAATAGAAGGCTGGCTAGAAAAAGCCTGAGTAGCCCAAATTCAAACTAACAAGAGTACACAAGAGCTAAGAAAGGTTTCAAATTCTTATTAGCAAAAAACATGCTATTAATACATAACTATGCCAATTAAACTAATACTAAAAATAGAGTAACAATCAACCTTATAGACTAGCAGTGCATTTTGGGAAGAAGAATAAGTGCTTTACACAACTCAGTTTATCACAAATTTTAAATTCATGCTATAAGGAAAACACATCATCTCAATCCTGATCAAATCACTAGGGAAACAGACATCTCTACAACCCTAATATCCAGTGAAGGAGAAGGAACAAAGATGTCAAAACCCCCATCTAAAGAAAATGCAAGCATACTGGCCAAATAGGAATTCCCAGACACTTTGCAGACCACAGGATGTGTGAAGATAGAGTTGCATCATTGACTAACCTTTCGGAAGCTTGTTCAGTGAGTTGAGTGCATAACAGAGTCATGCACTCAACTACACTTCATCATTCCAGTCCAAAAACTGTCATACTTCATATATTACTACTCTTTTAACTCTCTATTGCAACTGAAGTATATGTCAGCATGGAGACATACATAATATTCTCCTGTTAGGCTAAAAATCAGTCCATTAAGTCAGGATATAGCTCCACAGCAACCTGTGCCAATCTGTGCCATGGCTGCCAGGGTTCTGTTCTTTCATTTGCTCCCTAAACACAGCAGAAGTAGTTACACCAATAAAAGGGAGAAGGCAGAACTGTGACAGTGATAGTCCTCATCACACATCCTCTTAGCCTGCCATGGCACAACACTCTGGACCGTTGCATAATCTTTTTAAGCCTCCCAAAGTACAAGGTAAGGAATCATTGCTTCGTTCTCAAATAGATTTGAAAAGCAAATGGGTTTTTGTAAGGAATGCTTGACAATGACAGAAAGAAAAAACTGTTTGTCTGCAGCACTCCAAAAGATGCAGATACTTCCACATTCTCTTCTTACAGTAATTTCAACAACAGCAGTGATGAGTTGTATATGCTTCCCTTCCTGCATTCCTGTTACTAAGCCAGCCCATTTGCCTGAGAAGACTGATGGTAAAACAGAGAAGTGACCCAACTGAAAGACAAGAGTTTCCCATGACATCTTGAGTTATTTTTCCAGACACGTGTATTCAGTGATTTAATTCACCATACTGACACAGGAACAGGTAAAATAGGGGGCCAGTGAGGTGAGGAGACAGAGAGCAAGTTCCTTGCTTTGTATAACAAAAGCTCCTATAGTATAATACTTTAGCCAAATGGTCAGTCATAGCCTAAGAGTACAGATGTAGAATCTTTTCTCTTCTAGTTGCTTTAAGACCTAAGCAAATACACTCAATGTGAGGCCATCATCTGATAGGGAACTAAGGAAGTAATTCACCTGTAAAACTCTGACTTTTTGTTTTGGTATCTAGCTGCTGTACTTCAGTCTTACTGAAGGGGGAGGCAGACAGCTTTAATAATAGGGTTGTGATGGCTATATGAAGGAGTTACTTGATAAACATGACAGATTTTTGTGATGAGACAAGCTCAGTGGAAGAGCACAAAGCAGGCATTGTTGTTTACCTGTGCTTTAACAAGGTTTTTAACACCAGCTCCCATAACATTCCCAAAGGCAATCTCATGCTAGAAAAGTGGACAGTCAGGTCGACTGAAAAGTACTCAAATCCTGGATTCACAGAGTTGCCATTAGGAGCCCAAAGTCCACCTGGAGGGCAGTCACTATCTGTCAAGCCCAGGACTTGGCGCTGCCCCCCACTGGGGCCAATACTGTTTAATGGCTTCACTAAGGAGCTGGGCGATGGGGCAGTGACCCCCAGCGAGTCTGCACACCATACACAACTGAGAGCAGCGGCTGATACAGGAGGTGGGTCTGCTGACACTCAAAGGCCCCTTGACAACCTGGAGAAATTGCCCACCAGGGATCTTATGAAGTTCAGTGAGGGCAAGAGGCAAGTCCTGCACCTTGGAAGAAACAGCTACACATATCAGGACAGAGTNCAGCAACAGCAACACCACCACAAAACAAAACAATACAATACACCCAGAATAAGCCAGAACAGATGTAAAAAGCGTTGNGCAGACCATCTTTCCAGAGGTGACTCTGAGCACCTGGGCAGACCCTGACTCAACAGTCTGCATGCAGCGTGCCCTTGTAGCAAAGGCAACCAACAGCACCTGGAGCTGCATACGAAGAATCTTACCAGAACACGGAGGAAGGTTATTTCTTACCCTGTGTTCAACCACGGCTCCTGTTAGGGGTTACCCAGTACAGAAAAAGATACAGACATATTCAAATTCATAGGAATTCCAATTCACAGGGACAAAAACCAAACACAAAAATGGACTCCTCTCTCCTTCCTCAACAGCAACAGCAACACCACCACAAAACAAAACAATACAATACACCCAGAATAAGCCAGAACAGNTTCCTGACAGGCAACTAGTATTAAAGCAGGGCATATAGGATTTCCCACTTTCGTTATAAATTAGGAAGTACCTGCTCTATCTGCAATCTATACTCCACCTCTGTTATCCCCCTGAGACTCCCACAGCCCACAGCTACAAA
This sequence comes from Phainopepla nitens, assembly GCA_013400175.1. NCBI lineage: Eukaryota > Metazoa > Chordata > Aves > Passeriformes > Bombycillidae > Phainopepla > Phainopepla nitens. Next base: position 31,061 of record VXBQ01006302.1, on the reverse strand, counting down.
AGGTTTTGCTGCTTTCCAGGCATACTTAGCACCATGAAATCAGAGGTGGGAGCATACTAAAGCAATATAGGATCTTTGGAAGTCCATACATGCACACACAATTTTTAGAAGTCTGGTAACACTTCCAAGAGTAAATAAACATCTCTGGGGACCACATGAGTAAAAGCATGTATCTGAAAGAAACCAAATTTTTCAGCTGCAGGAGTATCAGGTCCTTGTTTCACGGCCTTGTGGAACCAGCACACTACAAAGGAAAGGACTGACAGTCTGAAGAAAAAATCTGGCTCAGGACATTATTAGGCAAGTAAATCTTCCACAGATGCTCAGAATTAATTGTAAAAATCCTCACAGTCACACCAAACCACACCTCATCCCGCTCACACATTGGCTTAGCTCATAATGAAGGAGTCATTTATCATATGGACTTGATGTAGGAAATATCATTTCCTCACCTCAAGAGCAGAAACGCATGGTGAAAACTCTGGCATAGAACAACTGCTATAATGCAATAAATTCCCTCATAACTCATGTCTTTCAGCACTCATGCCTGTCACTGTAATTAGCATTTCATCTGTGAGGCTGCCAATAAATAATAAGTCTCATAATAGTCCGTTTGCTCATGTCATTTTTAATGAATGATGAATGACATTTCATCCATGTGTTGTAAGATAGTGGCAAGAAATCTATTTATCTTACACAGCAGAGCCTCTTCATCTGCTGTTTGCAAAACCTTGACTAAATAGTCAAAAAGTATTGCTTCTCCATCCACCAACTGAAGTACACGAGATAGCTCAAGTACCACTGAATAATAACTGTAGTTCTTAAAAATACTCAAAGGTATTAGAAAAAACAGAAGCCCTTTTCTGCTGTACTTTCAGTTACAAAAAATTCCCCTCTTGTTTATCATATTACACTCAAAAAATTCCTTCAGCTTTTCACCTACACATTACAAGCATGTGATAGACAAGGAAGACTTCTGTGCATGGCATCTTCTCCTATGACTTCATAAAGTTTAGAATTATGCAGAACCTTCCTGCCTTAATTTCAAGAGTTTAATTCTATTAAGTGATTTTTAATTTCTCAAACCAGACACTGTTGACTTACACGTGGAAAATATTTATTTTTTGCTTCTGATAAACCTATCATGTATAATTGGCATTAATTAGATAAGTCATGGTGCAGGGAAAAGATTATAAACTATTGATAGCACACAAGGAATTACTCCTGCATGAAACAGCAATGAAAAATTCCTTATATCACTTCATTATTTATCTGTTTTGCATGTTTCCAGCACTTTCTCATCAGAGACCGTATAGAAAAATACATATTTCACCAAATGAAACACACATTAATTTTTGACTAAGGCAGAAAGTGTGACAGTAAATCAGATACCCACCTTGTCAACCAGTGTCCAAAGTCTGGTCGATGTGCCCACTGGACCCCTGTCTGATTCAAGGATCGAAGCAGCCGACAGCAAATAAGGATGATCCATGGAGTTGCTAAGCTTATCCACTTATCTGATCCTTTCATGAATTCAGATGAAGAGGTGGCCTTGCCCAGTTTTGAATTACTTGCTGCTGGAATGTCTATATTCTTGCACTCGGAGGTTTCCCCGATACTCTCAAAATTTTGTTTCACATTGGTGCTATGCTGAAGGTCATATTCTTTCAGAAGAAAATTATTTCTACAAAGTTCCTGACACAGCATCAAACAAAGCGTATTGATAAGAAAATACCAGGTTTGATGTTCCTCTTCTATAAAACTGCTTGCCCCCAAACTCAAAACATGGCCAATAGTTCCAGCCAGAATCAGCACATCTATTTCTGACCAGCTAGAACTGGACACAACAGGACTCTGAAAAAAAAAAAAAAAAGAAAAAAAAAAACAGTGGTGAATGAGTACATAAAAATTTCACTTGTAAGTATTCATAGTGTGCTTACAGTAATTTACAGCAATGAAAACAAAATAAATAGCAGGATAACTTATTTCTATCTTCTGAAATCTCAAAAAATTATAAAAGAAACATTTCAGTGAAGCATACTCAGCACTACAACACAATAATTTTTAAAACTGCATTCTCTTTAAGGAATAAAAACTTCTCTATGAATAATCGTCACAACTGTACAGATTAAGATTCCCTACCACCCTGTAACAGAAGGTTCAAAAGAAGTTCACACCCTGTTGCATATTCGTAAAAGTAAAAATAGAAATCCTGCAGAAATACTGAGATGTAGATAATAGGTAATTCTCTAATAGTTGAAATCTGTAGTATCTTCAGCTCAATACAATGACAGCCTTCACTGCTCAAGGTAACAAAGTTACTGCCTGATGGCACCCGTTGACCTTGCTTAGCTTGAAATGTGCCTCTCATCATAAAATCGGCTTTAAACCTTTACCCACCTATTATTTACTTCCCAAACTGTACTTACTTAAAACTACAATATTTTTTGTCTAATGCCTTCATTAGGTTCAATTTCCTGTTCTCAGCAGCTAATTGGAATTGCCTTATCATCACTACCTTCAACAACAGGGCTAAAGAGAAAGCATAAGGGCATGAGGAAATCGAGAGCACTCGGTTCATTTCTGTTATCAGGTAAAGAACCATTCCGGCACACAGAGAAAAGCCATAAAAAGACTACAGAGAGACACAATCATGATAAGTATGCATTAAGGAAGCAAAACTCCTCAGCCATTAATTGACAGGCCACTAAGAAATCACAGGCATAGCTCAGAAGAGCGTCAGTCTGGACTCTGTAACAGATAAGGAGGAAGTGACAGTACATGGGTGTTACAGATATCTGATAGCACCTGTGGATCTGTACCAACTCATTAAGCAGAGCTTCAAGAAAGTGTCAAGGGTGGCAAAGAGGGAGTGATGAGGAACATGCTCAAAACAGGGGCAAAGTAAGAGGAGAAACGATTCAGTTACGTATAAGCAGGAGCCAGTACACATCTCTGACAGAGCCCTGTGCCTGGTCACTGCAGTCTATCCTGTCTTACTAAATCTTCTCCTATCTTCTGTTCAACTCCACTCCCTGTCCCACCTGTGGGTGTTGCAAGATGCCACTGCAAGTATCTGGGGACAAGCCTGCATGTCAAAAACTTGAGACCAGAGCAAGTAAAAGCAAGCACCAGAGGAGACTGGAACCAGGAGGAGCTTCCCTGAATATCCTGAATATTCACAGGAATAAATTTCACAGAGAACCTACTAAATTAAAAGATGCACAGTGTATGACAATTCCTGCACAGTTTAAAGCATGTTAAAAGAAAATCAAACCTAACTCACCTTTGAGCAGATAACAAGCAGGCAGGAATAAACAATACAAGTATCTCTGAGCATCTTAAATGCAAGCATCACTTGAGTTTATGACTTACTGACAGCAGCATATGTATTTTTCTTCAATAAGCAAGACAATGTAACACAGAGAAGACAACAAACACAAAATGCAAGAAGACAGTAAACATTATTAGGAATTTTGCTTTAGGGAAAAAAAACTTTTGGAAAATCAAAATTTCATGAGATATATGTGAAAGAATACAAGAGCCATAATTACAATTATGACCTATTCACATCTTCATTTCTTGTATTGTTAAAGAATACATTACATCAACTCATTTCCCTTAAAAAAACCAAACAACACAAACAAACACACAAACAAAACCCCACAAAACCAAAAAAGTCTCTATGAGGTTACACACAACAATAATGGGGTGAAAAAGATTTATAATCTGAAAAAATGCCCTGGTTCAATCTAAATTTACTAGTATTTGAAATTTCTTTGGTGCTCTAAAGACCATTCAGGTTTGTTTAGTACTCTATTCCGAAAAGCAAATACCATAAGCTGGTATTTGGAACAAAAGGACAAGGTAGTCTCTGCAAAGACCAAAGAGCATGAAATTCACAAAGCTGGGACAAGAACAGCACATGACGGATATTCACCAAGTTTAAATTCCAATAATTCTATCATGCTGACCTTAAAGATCTTGGCTAACTAAATAAATGAGCATGTAAGCACCATCTGCTTGCAGGGACAAAGGAATCTGAGATCCTAAATAAATGAGAATGAATATGTCTGTGATAGAATTTGTCTTCTTTGTAAGACATAACATAAAATCTATAGAAGGACTGGTCTCTTGTATCTGGTTGCTGTCAGCAACTGATAGGAAAACTGAAGAAGTGATGCATTATCAACAGGGAACATACAAAAAACTCATTAAAATGATGTCATTAATGTGCAATGTCCCAAGGTCAGAAATCTGTATTTCTTGCCTGCTTGTCTCTCACAACTTCAGTGAAAAGAGAAAAAAAATACTCTTACATTCACATCAAAGGATTAAAATCCAATGACATTTACTGATAAATTTCAGATTTATTTCAGATCAGAGTTAAACTACTATGCAAAATTAAAAATTATGATGCAAATTATAATCTCCTGAGCCTTGATAATCTTAAGAAATTCTGGAAATACCTTCATCAAGGTTTTCTAAGTTTAGTTCTAATCCCTTATATATGAACTGTGCCTTATTACGAATGCCTTGAGTGTGGTGTCATATACAGTCTGTCCTTAGATTATTTAGACTGTATCTAGTTTTTAGATTTGGTTTAAAGGCATTAAAATGTAGATCTTACTCTGATATTCACAGCTCTGTTTTTCCAGCTGCTGAACATCTCCAGCCCTGAGGAACTCAGCAGACACTCCAGACACTAAAAAACCTGTATGATTCTCAATTTGTTTGCTATCTTGGCAAAAACACTTAAAACAGAAGCTTTTGTTTAGAAATCCTTAAATGCCAGGCTTCAAATGATGTAAACATATCATCTCCCAAGCCAAGGCAGCTTTAACCACTGATGTATCAGCACTAGTATTTAAGCAATAAGGAAACTGACCTCTCGCCCTCTCTTTGAACATACCTTGCTAGATTGCAAAAGTGTCAATACATAAACGACAGTACAAGCACCTTCAACCATTAAGTTCTGAAACTTCTTCACTTTGAAATAAAACCTCCTGTAGTCTGTGCTCTGAGTCTTAGTACAGCTATCTAGGCTTTTTTTCTGATTAATCATCTACAGTTAATGCCTGAGAAATTCTGCAACTACTTTTCAGATGAGAAATATTTTATTTTCCATGTTCACCATAACTCACAATTTAAACACTGATTATTATGTTCCCTTCTGATACTTAAGCTCCCTGAACTCAGTCTTGATTCTCTACAATGGTAGCTGTTCCATGACGAAGTACTACAGATCACACTTGCCCCTACATTTTCACAGCAGTCTGGGATAATTTTTGAACAATATCTGGTAAAGACACCACCCAATCAGCTTTTTTCTCCCCAAGTCAGAAAATGCCAAAAATATTTTAGGTGCAATTCCATAAAATTGTAACGTTGCTCAATTCATCAAGAATATCAAACAAAGGAGGAAAACAAAAAATACTGTTAAATGAACAAGTGCTTTAAAATAAACTGAAAGAAGGACATTTTGTAGATGTGATAATAACTCACTATAATTCTGTATAATGAAAATTCTCAATACCTCTACCTGACAAGCCTTAACTTCTGTACTCTAGTTTCAAAAAAACTGTTAGTTTTTATTTCTATCAGAAAGAGGGAAAAAAAAACCCCACAATTAGTAGTAGTAAATACCATGCTTAAATCAACTACCAAGCAATTACAGTGAAACTATGAACAAGAAGTTAAAATTTTCAATGATTTTCTGGAATTCATAAAGGGCTGCAGAACTATTTAAAGCCTGAAGTATCATTAAAAGAAGGGACTGGTTCTGCTAGAAACACAGCAATCAGAATCTATAAATAACAGTCAGGAAGCAGATGCTAACACTGCCTGCACTGGTCTTCAGAAAATTCATGAACTTGGTAATCAGTTTCTATATTCAGCCACAGTGAGGAAAAAAAAAGCATTACAAATGAGAAGCACTTCAGAAAAATCTTTATAAGTGAACGGAAACAATTTGAAGGAAAAAAGCTCTGAAGCCATTAACAGGAGAGCTTATCTTAATTACTTTTAAAATACCTACATTTTATCGTATAGCTTGAGCTTAGAAAAGGCTTTTTAGCTTCTTTTTTTAACCAGAGAGGCCAAGATTCAGGATTCTAGTCCTATCATCAGAAGAGCAGGGCTTCAGAACTCTTTCAGAACCGGACTCCACACGCAGTTTCGCAATGTGCAGATGCACAGGTCACAAAACACTTGGAATTCAGAGATATTCTAGCATAAGTGATACTCGTAACTCACACAGAAGGCCATTTGAGATCAATACACAGCATATAAAAAGCATATAAAAACAACTCATTTCTCCCCCAAAACCTACATATTCTACTGGAAAGGTGATGAGAGACGAAGATGAATGTTGGAACACATCTGCATTACAAGCAGCACCAGATTTATACTCTGCTCCTTTCACCTTCTCCAGGCTCTGTATTTGTCTAAGCAGACCTGAAAAAACCCCCACCACATCATTCTACAACACCCCTGAGACTGGAAAAAATGTTAATCAGAACCAAGTCACTGCTTTTATACATGTCTGGAATGAAGACACATACTAACTAAGCCCACGAAATATTTCAAGCTTTCTTTGGAACTTGAACAGAGACAGCAGAGCCTCCCTGACCGATGCGATGAGATACATCCAGTAATTCAGTCACCTATGGAATAGGAGTGAAGAAAGGACAACAAAAATGTATTTCTACAGGTCTGAACACGAAGTCATGTCTGCCTCAACCAGAATTACTAATGCCTAAACTTTGTAAGATATACTTCCCACATTTTCAGACATATCTCTGGTAGAAATACGATCAAAAACCAATCTGGGACGGAGAATACAGTATTTTTTTTATTTCTATCTGCCCCAGCCCTGGAAAAACAAACCAACTGAAAACCTCATTTGTGTATTATCAGGTTGAAGCAGATGATCTGAAGGTGGTGAGACACTAGAACAGGTTGCCCAGAGAAGGTGTGGATGTCCCATCCCTGGAAGATCAGGCTAGATAGAGCTCTGAGCAACCTGGTCCTGTGGAAAGTATCCCTGCCCATGGAAGGGATTTGGAACTGGATGATCTTTCCTATCCCTTCCAACCCAGACCATTCTATCATTCTGTGATTCTTTGAGGCTATCCACCTGGAGAAGAAATGTATCATCTATTGTCATTGCTCTCCATGCTACTGAAGTGGCATGTATGTCAATTTTATGCAGGTCTACAAAATTCATCGTATTTAGATTTCCACTGTTTACTAAAATTAGAAAAACTAGTAACAAGATGAAAAACATGTCTATCTTTTGTAATTGTGTTTGTCATTGCATACCAAGTACATGTGAGATTTCTACAACGGAGTATTTATTAATATTTCAAGGTAATATTCTTCTTTTTCTAAGAAAAAAAAACATCTAGTCAGAAATCACAGAAACAAAACTATAATCTGGTATAGTCTGAATAAAATATATTAGCAACCTTACTTTAAGAATTTAGACTTTAATTTACACTCGGAAATTCCAGCACATATCTGCACAGAGTGCAAAATTATCAGGAATACTGAATTTTCTGAATTATAAGAAATATAGCTGTTACAAAATGTTTCTTCAAGTCAGAAAGCTTGCTTCTTTCCTTGACAGAGAATGTTGTCATATCATTAAAGCAATGTACTTGCCATATTTTGTTACACACTTAAAAAAAGGTACTAAACCCCCAAGCTTGATTCTATGAAACACAGATTGATGAAGGACTGTACTGCACAGAGGTTGCACCATTGAATAGAGTACTATGAGCAAGGAAGATATTGAACATCAGAGACCTCTGAAAAATATGACTAACAAGCAGTAGAAAAAACAGCTAGAAGCTGATTTTATTGTGTGACTGAAAACTCTTGGCACACTCAGTTTCACAGTGGAAGAAAAGACATTTCAAATTCTATTTCCTTGGATTTACCTGTATTCTATTCAACACAACAATAAAACTCATCAAGTTTTAAGGTACATAAGGTAACTCCTCACACTGAGAACACTTCAAGAAGTCCAAAGGTTTTAACAAACTCTATTTCTTAAGCTTAAAATGTAGAAAAGACAGATTAAATTAGCTCCCTCTCTTGCATTTTCAAAACTCTTAAAAAATAAAACCCAAACATTAATAACACAAATACAAGAAGAGGTATACTGGCAAAGTATATTCTTCTTAGAGCATTACTGTCTGTTGTATCGTCACTGTCCTTTGAGCATACTGTTGTGAAGTACTATACATCTTGCTTTAATTGCAATTGTGAAACTTAATTATGTAAAAACATAGGATTTGTACAATACATAACTGTTTCTAATCTCATAAAGTCAACTGAAAAATATTGCATGGTATTTTAAAAATTTTTCAAATTATGTCAAAATAAGCCCTTCTTAGATCTTCATTAGTCGGTACCATGCCACAGTGACAACAGCACATCTCAATTACAATTTTAAATAATAATACATATTCATATTACATTACAAGTAAGAATTTCTTTAAGCACACACAGAGAAAAAAAAATTAACTGACAGTATTATGAAAGATAAAAAAGAGTACATGAAAGATGAAACATTTTGAACCGTAATTAATGCATGCTCTCACCTTTGGTGGAAGTCTGGAATTCTCAAAGATCTTTGCAACTGCAGATAAAATACCACACATGAGTGCAGAAATCAGCATCATCACTCCAACTGCTGTTAACCAGGACATACTGCAGAAATAGCACAAACTTTCTGCTGATGTGCATACAATGACATGAACAGCACACAGCATCAGACACATCAAGTAGAACAGCAGAGAGAAGAGTGGAGGGGAGAGGGGCACTTCAAATTCTGCCCGCTTGCTCAGGGCTTTTGGAACACTGAGCAATAGCAGTAGCAGAACCTAGAAAAAAAGAGAGGATTAATACTTTAAAAATTGAGGTTTGCTAAAATATACAGCAAGAATTCACACAAAAAACCATGCTGTTGTCATCCACGCCACTCTGCTAATATGCATACTTTATCAAAAACACCTGGGAAGAATTATGTTGGATTTCTTTTCCCCCACTAAGATATTACCATATAAATGGGAGAACCCAATATTGCCTTTACATTTATTAAGAGCTTAAACACACAGGGGTTCCCAAGTTAAAAAAAATCATAATTTGCCTCTTCACCTGCGGCAACCAATGATATTTATGACCTTTATCGCTGCAAAAGACTTGAACTCCTCATATCAAAACTGTTCATAAGCAAACAAATTTGACCCATTGTTTGTCACCTGTAAATGCCTGAAGTTAAAACACTGTCAAAGGCAATTTATTTCCTGTATGAGAAATACGTATGTGTGAGATCCTGCTGAGCTAAATAGCTTCCCAAATGAGAAGCTCCCATAGTATCACACAAGTGTATGCTGAATTTCTAGCTTACGAATTCCCACAGTATTTACTTCTTGTATCTCTTTTATCTTAATTGAATTTATTGGTTTTACTTTCACTTTGCTCTGACCTGCACACAGATCAGGCAGAATTACAAGTTTTCTCTTACATAACTGTAGCAGCAGAGATGAACAATACAATGAAACCTTCTGCCGCTCATATACAAACCTTTACCAAAAAGTGGGAAACTTCAGCCACATGCTAAAATGCTTTGCAAGCTGCAGAGATGGAGTTAGGACTAGACAGGCCTCAATCAGCCAGTGCTAAGGCAAGATTGAAATAAATCGAAACAAAACCAACTATATCAGACCACTGTCAACCTGTAGTCTTTCACAGTCACTTGCGAAGACCTATGCCTAAATTTTTCCCACACTACAGTGACACAGTAGACAAAAAAAAAAAAAGCAGCAAATGTTTTCCAATAGTCTGCTGTTCTTCATATTCTACTGCATATTTCATTTGGTTATGAAAATATGCAGTTTTGAGTATCACACCGACTTAAGTCTTATATTTCAGCCCATCACTTAAAATTAAAACTAAAACAGCACTCATGGCAGGAAAATGCTTAAACTGTAGATATCTACCAAACTAAATTTAGGTCTTTTGAGCAAATGCACTGTTATCAGTTCATGTCTCAGAGGTATTCTCTCCTCATCTGAAATACAGGATAGTTGGCATTTATAGCATTGTGTAGTCTGAAGGGACATCTGGGTTTCTCTTACTTACTCAATGAAGGTAGAAAATCGATATCAAGACAAAACATTTCGGAAAGCAAGGCAGTTTCTTGAGTACTGCACTGGCGAAAAGAAAAAACTCCAAGCATTTTGCTGGAGCCTTACAGTTATGCTGAGTTATTCACTTCTCAACAGAAATTTCTGCGGTTAGTAGCTGCATACTTCTTTGATGAAGGCTGATTGTGTATAACACCTAAGATTTGTTTTCCAGAAATAGTAAGCATCTACAACTGCATTCCAGAAAAAAAAAACAAAAAACAAAAAAAACAATGCTCCAGATCTAAAATAACTGTCAACAGCTTGAAAAGGAACAAAGAAAGAGATGCACCTTCATCTTTGCATTGAACTTTGTCCACTGCCAGATCTTCAACCTGTAGAGCAGGAACAGAACCTACCCCCTCATCTACCCAAGGGCACCATGGAACTCATGCCTGTGAAGTGATCAGCAGAGCGACAA
>VXBQ01006302.1:7543-20415 GCA_013400175.1 Phainopepla nitens | reverse complement strand
TCTATGAGAAAGCAATTTCAGAAGCACTCTGTATATAGAGAGCAGTGCATGGCAGACAAGGCACAGGACAAAGGGGACTCAGCAGTTGAGTTTTCCCCAAAACATCAGTTGGAGAGATCCACTTAAAATTAAAGATATGGTTTATCTTATCCTTATTAACTACGGGAGATATGAAGAGGTAACCCTACAGCAAGTATTTATTTCAGGGCTCTAAATCTATCAGTACAAGGAGCAATTCCTGGAACTGTGAAATTTTTCCATATAAGGTATTGCCTTTTTGGGGCAGCTATACTCAATATTAGGTAAAGAGGACAGCTAGGGATTTAACTGCCAGACTTTTTTTTTTTTTCCCTAATGCACTAAAGCTGCTGAAAAATAAAAGGCTAACTAAAATGGGAGTAACTAAAATTGTAGCACAACTGCATATCTACTGTAACCAGCTACAATAAAACATAAGTAATTCATATCAAAAGCACTCTTGAAGCATTTTAAAGGCCAGATTTTACTTCAAAAGGAGTATTAATCTTATCCAAGAAGAATGTCAGCCAACCCTAAGAACCCATACTCAGTAATTTTAAAGACCAGCAAGTGTATACATTACATACCCAACACCAAGGTACTTTACTTTTGTGCACTTAACTTTTTCACAGGAAGATCTATTTTCGTACCTCCATAATGATCACAGTCCCCACCATCATTGAATACATGTCATATTGTGCCACTTGTTTGCTTAATGAAGAACTCAAAGCCTTGAGGGCGTCCAAGTATTGCTTCAGAACCTTCTTGCCAAGATTTAAGAGTATTTCTGAATTATTCCCTTCTAAATACAGTTTGATCCAATTCCCATGGGATTTTTCTGCTATCTTGAAATGTTCATATCCAGGATCTGGAGAGAAGGGGAGAAAAGAAAAGAAGCAAGAGAATCTATGAAAAAAGAAATATTACTTGGAAACGTGATCATATTTTTATTTTTGCTTGTATAGTGTATAAAAATATATAATTGCTATGGCAGTTGAAAATTTTTTCACAGGTACAAAACTAAAAAAATCTTCCTGCAGCAATAGCAGTTACTTCTATTAAAAACAATTAATTCTAACCTAATAAACTGTCAAGACCTCTAACAATTGACAAACTTATTAAAATAAGCATTCATTTTTACAAAGAATTTCCAGGACAGACAATTCAAATGCTTTAGGTACTGCAGGGTGGGGGGAGAAGAAAGCAATGTTGTGCTCTGAACTACTCATTATCCAGAACACTGTATAAGCTAAGTAGGAAATTACCAAATAGCTGATGTCTAGGGAAAACACCAAAGGAGACAACATATACAGCACATCAGTTGGTAGTACGGGCTGGATGAGTGGATGGTGAAGGTGGACTGAGAACTGCAAGAATGGCAGAGCTCAGAGGGTTTTAATCAGCAGTGTTAAGTCCATCCAGTTGAAGCCCTGTTAGTAGCAGCCCCCCCTGTGGGTCAACATTGGGTTTGACTTATTCACCAACAACTTGGATGAAGCCACAAAGGCCTCCCCGCAGCAAGTTCCCTGATGACACAGAGCTGGGAGGAGTGGGCAATACCCCAGAGGGCTGTGCAGCCCTCCAGAAGGGCCTGCACAGGCTGGAGGGATTGAAAGAGAAGAAACATCTGAAGTTCAACAGAGGCAAGTGCAGGGTCCTACCCCTGGGAAGGAACAAGCCCAGGCACCAGCACAGGCTGGGGGTGACCTGCTGGAGAGCAGCTCTGTGGAGAAGGACCTGGGGGTCCTGGTGGACAACAAGCTGTCCACGAGCCAGCAGCATGTCCTGGGGGCCAAGAAGGCCAATGGGATCCTGGGTGCATTAGGAAGAGCATTGCCTGCAGGTCAAGGGAGGTGATCCTGATCCTCTCCTCAGCCCTGGTGAGACACATCTGGAGTGCTGTGTCCAGTTCTGGGCTCCTCAGGACAAGAGAGACATGGAGCTCCTGGAGAGGGTCCAGTGGAGGGTGACAGAGATGATGAGGGGGCTGAAGCCCCTCTTCTACGAGGAAAGGCCGAGGGAGCTGGGCCTGTTCAACCTTGAGAAGAGACAACTGAGAGGGGACCTCTGCAAAGTCTGTCAGTATCTGAAGGGAGGGTGTCAAGAGGATGGAGCCAGGCTCTCCTCAGTGGTGCCCAGCAGGAGTCTGCCTGTTGATGGGAAGACAACACAGGAACACAGCAAGTTCTACCTAAACACGAGAAAGAACTTTTCTACTACATTACTGTAGGTGGCTGAGCACTGGAACAGGTTGCATGGAAAGGTTGCAGAGACCTTTTCTCAAGATATGCAAAAGTTGTCTGGACACATTCCTGAGTAATGTGCCGTGGGAGACCCTGATTGAGCAGGGTGGTTGAACTAGACAACCTGCAGTGATCCAGCCCTACTTTACCTCATCTGTGATTCTGTTTTCAAATACCGGTCACTCAACACAGTATGCATTCACAACACAAATTCAGTTGGTAACACATGGAAAGCAAGAGCATAACTTTCAGAAACTCTTATCTCACTGGAACTTACACTACGCATGAATATTCACCTTTACCTGCATTTTTTCTGAAAAATAGATGTTTAATTTCCCTTCACACTAACAGTACTTGCTATTTCCCTGCAATTTGACTTGAAAGGTAATGATAATTAAAGTACAAAAGGTAGATTTGGAAATTTTTATATAACTTGCAATTCCTCCCTTCTTAACTGAAAGTAGGGTTAAACATTTGCTGTACAATTTCAGACAAGAAAAGTTAAAATAATGATTGAAATAACTTTGGTGTCACAAAGACTTAAGTTACAGCTCTTTTCCCCTCTTCATAGATGAAGAGTGTATTCTACTCAGAAAAAAAAAACCACTTAATTTTTTGTTAAGCCTTTTCAGCAAAAGCACATTATTAAATCCCAAAGCATTTTAAATTTTATTTCGAGTGAAAGAAGGTGAATGAAGTATTTCTATTTACAATTCGTATAGTCATGAAAGAATCATGCTTACTCTTTCCAAGTGTCTTATTGCACAAGACACTTCATCATCTAAGGTGGGCTGAATTCAAAGTCAGAATTTTAAAAGGCAATGTTTAACTCAAAATGTCCAGTCTGTTTTCCCAAGACTTCTAGCACACTCCAAGGCATGCTGACCTTGCTATGCAGGGGGCTTGCAGGCATCTGCTGGAAAGTACAATCCAGCCAACAGCAAACACCTGTGTATCAGAAAGCTGCCAGTGCACACAGAGGATTTCATTTCCTTCCTCTAAATCTTTTAACTTCCCTGTAAAGTTTCTCTTCCAGTATATTTGAAATAAGAGTTAAATATTCATACGTTTGAGGACATCCATAAAGGATCATCTTAAATGAGCTTTAATCAAACAGATTTGACACGACATTTTTTCATTACACAGCAGACTAAAATGAGTTCAAGCTATATTTTGAAACATAAATAAATTCCCTCCACATCTTCTGCTCCTGTTCTGCTCACTTTTCATGCTTCTTGACTAGTCTCCCTCTTCATTTCTTTAGCATTTTTATTTCATTTCCATCTACTTCCTTCCATGCTAACTGCACCACCAAAACCACTGTGTCTGTGTCATGAAAGATGATTTCCAGTCAAACCCTCATGAATGAATGATTTAAAGATCTTGTAGACAGAAATAAAGACGATGGTTGCCAAATTTCATTTGAGAACTCCAGTTATATTGGTTCAGTGGCACATTTATATGCAAGAAGCATAAAATAAGAAGGGTCATGGACACTAAGTTGTTGGAGAAGCATTTTGGGAATAGGCAGGTAACATTCACAAGTCACTCTCGTACAGGATACTTAAAAGACAAGTCAAAATTGAAGCAAAATCCAAAGCAAGCTTGCCCAGCTGCAAATTTCACAAAGCACTGGCAATGTTTTACTTGCATAGTATTACATTAGCAATGTGTGCTTCAGCCTCACTACCATCTTATCACAACCACATGGATAAGGTTTGCAAGCATTTGTCTGACAACAATTTCACTTAGTTCCAGTCACAGACAGTAATCATTTAAAAAGAGTTATAAGGAAAGAATGAATAATGTAGAAGTGACTTCTCCAGTTTTCTTATAAAAATGTCCCAGTAAAAGTCAAATTATTTTAATCTAATACAAGTTCAGATCAGTCCCACATTGAAAAGCTTGCACTCATTTTAATAACACCACCCAACTTGCTCTCAAGCATGACTCTCCATTCCACTGTAAAATGTCTTTCAAAGAAAAAGTCCTGGTTTATCATTCAACTACATGTTCAGAAGTTCAGAACACGAGGGAAGCATTGCTAGATACCAAGGGCTGCCGATCTTACACTAAGGTATGAACTTGCTCAAAAACCCAAAGTGTGTTTTTAGATACTTCTTTCAGCTTTTTAATTTTTGCTAGCTATTTTTATTCTCCTTTTTCAGACTTCTTCTTTAGCTGCATGTATCTAAATCTATCAAAAAAAAAAAACCTCATGCCTCACATTACAATTTATTACCATGTTTCAAAAAGATAGGTTTTAAATAATAAAGCCTTCAAGTCAAGTTTTAAGTTTCTTATGTAAAATTTAATTTACTTGAAGATAGGCTTAAGTGTGAGGATTCTTTTGTACCTCAATAAAGCAAAGCTCAAGTCCCATTAAATGTTGTACAACCTCTTAGTTTGAAAATGCATGTTTATATGAACAAACATGGGGAAAAAAAGTTACTGATCTGCCTTAATTCTGCTCTTTATTTATTAAGAGATATATTTAAAACACAGATGGAAGAAGATGGAAAGAAATTCTTGTGTACTGTTACAGTTTGCTATTAACATTGGAGCAGCTGAATCCAAGGAAATCCACAGCTCCTTTACGAAACAGCTTGTAAAGAGCATTCTGCCCTCCCATCTGACTGCCATTCAACTCAACTGACATCTGACTTCATCTTATTGTGCTCAGAAAGAAACTAATATTTCACCAAAAATGAATGCATATTTTATGATATAGCTTAAAATGGGTGAGTCTTTTCCTGCTATGACTGACTCAGTAATCATCCTCATGGTCCCAACAGCTGGTGCTCTAACCCCTTTGCTGTAAATTACAGCGCTGGACAGGAATGCCATGCTTTCCCCTTCAGTAGAGCTTACTAGTTGTTACTTGCTGAGAATCTGCATTGCAAAGCTTGAAAGCACAGCAGTAGTTTCAATATGAGTGATGTCCAACTAAGTAAATGTGAGTGATGTCCAACAGACTCCAGCTATCTTTTAGGGCTTCTTTCCCTCAAAAAATCTGGCAGCAGACCTTGGAAATGTTATCGCCCAAGAGCTATCAGCACAACTCTGATGAGTGTTCATACGTTCTACAAATAAAGATCAAATGGCTCTGAGCAGGGTGAGCTAAATCAGATTGCTCAGATCTTGTCCAGTCAGGTCTTGAATGTTTACACGCATGAGGCCTCCACAAGCTCTCTTGCCCACTCATTCCAGTGTTTGACTAATCTTACCTTAAAAGGTTTCCTCTAAATTTTTTATGGGGACTACCAATTTGACCCTGGTTTCATCTTGTTTATTCCCTCCTATCATGTATTACCTACATTGATAAGACCCCTCCTGAACAGTCCTAGCACCCCCAGCCCCTCCTCATATGACAGACATTCCAATCCCTTCATCACCTTCATGACCATGCACTGCACTCCCTACGTTATATCCACTAAATTATGGTACTGGGAAGCCCAGCACCAGACCCAAGGAGGCAGGATTGACCAGCTGATGACTGTCCTACTAATGCCACCTTGGATGCTACTGCCCTTCCTTTCATAACGGTGCTCTGCTGCCTGATGTTCAGCTTGGTGTCCTCAGTCACCTCATGGTGGTTCTTGCACCTGTTTCCAGTCAGTCAAAATCCAATCTGTACTGGTACATTTGGATTATTTCTCCCCAGGTGTAGTATTTGGCATTTCCCTTTGCTGAATATTAAGAGATTCCTGTCAGCCCATTTCTCCAGCCTGTCAAAGTGCCTCTGACCGGCAGCAGACCTACCTACTGCATCAAATGCTTCTCCCAGATTTCTGTCACGTCCTTCCCCTTCTGAGACGCCACTTTGTCCCACTGGCCAGATCATTGATGAAGATGTTAAATAGTTCTGGCTTGAGTCAATCCCCGGGGTTGACCACAATATCCTTCATGAGGACTTTGTGCTGCTGATCACATTCCCATGAACCACTGAGCAGAGCCACTTTTCAGTCCATTTCAGTGCCCAGTTATCTAGCCTGAAATGCAACAGGATGGCTGAAGCATAATATGAGCACCATGGATGGTGAATGCAGGACTTCCTCTAGTTGTCTGAAAAGCTATGAATTCCTTACAATCCAACTTCTGCACTAGATGCCCATACAGTATTGCCCATGTTAGTCTGTGCACTAATCCTGACCCAGTCCTCAACCATTCCATCATCCACTCCCAGGCACAGCTACATGCCTGTCACCACTCTCTCATATAAATCAATTTTCCCTCCTCACATTCCCAACTTACAATCTTAGAATTGTAGAAATATTCAGGATGGAAGGTTGCTTTTAAGATTATCTTATTCATCGCCAGCACTGTTAATGGAGATATCTTTTGCTAGATCACCACTCATTATTGGTTTCCAATCAGACATTAAGCCACCGACTCTTTACAGACACGCAGCCAATTTCTTATTCATTATTGAATCCATTTGTCAAACCATATCATTCTAACAACAGCAGCAGGAATGTTCAGGGAGGCCTTACCAAAGGCCTTTTAGAAGTCTAAGTAGATGACACGCCTTTTGTCCACTGATGCATTTACTCCATCATAGAAGGACACTAAATTAGCCAGGCACAATTTGCCCATGGCAAAGTTTGTTTTCAATACCCTTTTTGTCTTGCATGTGTTTTGATGTCTTCCAGGAAGATCTGTTTTGTCATCTTACCAAGCACAGAGGTGAGGCTGACTAATTAAGCAGTTCCCAGGGTCCTTCTTTTTACCTTTTCTAAAAAGAGGGCAACTTTCTTGAACATGAATCAGATTACTGAATATAATAACTTCTCTGCAAGGTAACCTCTTTGTAGGGGAATCCTGACAGATGTGTATGTGCCTGTAATGGGATAGTGGGATGGCATTTATCTTCATTTAAAAGCCAGGTAAAACAAATGGCCATTCATGCATGCTCTTAAGTTACATATATTAGTCACTGAGTTAGTGACATTGTCTTTAGTATTTCTAAGCCTGAAGTATCCACATCAATCAAACAACACTAACAAACAGAATATACTGTTTCTCTGCCAGTCTTAAATGAACAGACCAAAGCATTAACCTTTGCATATCTAGGACTCTCTAAGAAAAACAAGATCCCTCTAAGAAGTCCACAGAAACAGGGGAAACTGACATTAAGACTGAAAAAAAGCTACTATGACTTGGACCTAGACTTGCACCATGTTACTGAGACTTTCCATTACTGAAAGGAGAGAAAACCATTGTGGATGCTTTGCTTCCCAAACTTTTTCCAGTAAGGTAGCACCTCTAATAAGTTTGCAGTCACAAGCAAGCAGCATGAAAAATGTTCACATTTTTATTCTCATCAATTTTGACTTTCCTTTCTCAGGTGAAAGCCACAGGTTAAGCTGTTCCCAGACAAAAAATAAAATGAAAAATAAGATATAAACCAGAAGCTGGTGGAAACTCCAGTCTGTTTGCAAAAATACTGTCAGATGGAGTATTGTGATGGCATTTTCAACAACACAGTAATATCCTCACTTGACACAACTGGGTTAAGTGAAGAAATCTGTGCAGAAAAGAAAATATCAGAAGAGATGGAGCATGGGTCCTGCTATAGGCATGTTGCTGCAACAAGTGGAATTTGTTCTGTTGAGATTCTTGGAAAGTTTAATTATTATTAGAAGCTGTGATGTTGAAAGATAATTGAGTTTTTACCTAGAATGATCATTTTGCTAGAATTTATGTTGCCATCCATTTTAATTATTCCTAGCTGCAAAACAACTCTGCATTCTCATCTAGTTATTTAATAATGCAACAGATTATAAATTAATTGACAAGCTTCACAGTCACTTTAAGACAACATCTTCAAATGTCAATGGTAAAATATTCTCCTTCAACCTCTGACTCAACTTTTTTCACAAAATTATCATATTAACTTCATTATTTATACTGCAGTATATACTACATGCTTCCTAATGAAATACCACTTTTTGCTAGGTTTGGTTTATTTTTTCTACTTGTTTTTTATTCTTTCCTCCAAATACACATACATACACACATGCATTTTTAATAAGCAGTTCTCTAGGTCCTCATTCCAAGTAAATACATATAAACTAAATTAAAAGATAACTTACCCTAAATTATCTCCCAGCTTTACTTGAAGCATCTTTTTATTTAAACTAGAAAATTCAGCCCATTGTGTTAACTCTCCAAATAGCTCAGAGCCAGTGCCCTATATAGGATACCTCACAAAGAGCAGTTATGAAACCACTGAGATTTAACAACACTGGCAGTTTTACTTTAATCTTTACTTTCATCATTATTTTTGCTCTTTTGCCAACTAGGAATATTAGTAGTCATTAAAATAACTGTATTCAGAAGCAGTGTATCAAAGTAGGTTGCAGTAAAGTACAACTGTTCTGAATACTACTCTCAAAAGAATAGCTAATTTGCAGCCATACTATTGAATTTAAAAGTCCAAACTGTTTTATAAACATATCTCTTTTTAGTATATCTGTAACATTTTTTTAGCTAATTTACCTTTTTCATATGCAGGTGTATTCTCTTGCAGCAATCTGCTAAGCTGGAACCCATTCAAGTGCACAAAACGTAGCTGTTCTCTCATTGTCTTGCCTCCAACAACTGGCAATATAAGGTTCCCAACACTGTTTCTTGAAATTGGTAGGCCAAGTCCTATGGCCAGTGTGCTAGCTAAATCTGTTTGCTGCACATGTTCAGGCTGGCCTAGAGGAGCTAGAATGAATGAAAAAAAAAAAAAAAAGAAAGAGAGAGGAAAATAAGTATTCCAATAACAGGCCCATTCTATTTCTCCAGAGACAGCTGGCACCTCATTAGTTTCATTGGTGTTAGATCAGCTATTTTAAGTGGTCTGCAGAGAGCTGACTGATCTTTTTCAGCTGCTGTCCTCTGCTGCTGTAAATCCAGTATTTATTAAATTCTTAGCCAGCATCACTCTGCAATGCTAACAACTACTGTAAACACAACATAATACAAGTAAGAAAACAGATGGTCCAGGATATCACCTTAATATCAAGTTGCAGCCTACATCCTAAGATAGTTCCATAACTTTTACATTAGAAATAATAGAAAGCACTACAGTAGGGTAACTTAATATATGAATAAAGAATGAGAATCTAAAATAATGTTGACAGCATTCCAGAAGCATCTCAATATAATGACAACAGATCAAGATTTAATTAATATCAGGTTGCTAGGCAAACAGAATTAGACGTCAGGTAAAGAATGATGAGGCTCAAAATCCATGGCTACATGCAGGCAAACCCAATGATTTTTAAAGATTTCTGTGTAAGATTCCATTAACTTACTGCACTTATCAGAATTAGCCTTCAGTCCCACAGAAATCTACAGACATGAATGATTTTATTAACATAAGTAACCTTCTGTTTAAGATGGTTTTGCCAGCTGTTTCTTTTTGTGCTGAACTAGTTAGGTAACAGTGTTTTTCTATTATGCTTTTATTTCATCCTCTTTGTAACTTCAGGCATTCAGTGTTTTGACTTAAATACAGTATAGAAAGAATTCTATATAGTCTTTATTCCTCTCAAGGCTCCTTTTAAGAGTATTAAAATTTCCCTCATTTCTCATCTAGCTCATTAATCCCATACTTGTACAAAATGCCATCTATAATCCATAAAGCCTCTTTGCACGAGTGCCTGTATGTCAGCAGTTTTCAGAACTGGTTAAAAAAGCCAAACTACCAAGCACATTTAGCCAATCATGGGTGACACATCTCTGTAAACACTATACAAGTAATACTCTGACAGCATACTAAATGCAAAAAGCCCACAGGATTACTATTTTGAGGTCTACCAAATTAACCACAGTACATCTTGTTTACAGTAGGATCATAAGGAGCAGTCACTAGAATCCTGATTGCTATACCAATGAAAAGTAAACTGCTGGATATTCACAAAGGCATTAGAAATCACTAACTCTATCCCAAAAGACAGGTAAATAGATGTATTTCACTGTATTGTAAAAACTGCTCATTCAGTTTAAACCTCATAGAAACTAATTCCAATGAGCAAGAGATTGCATTTATAGAATCTATACTCTTGTGGTCTGGTTGTCAACACATGCTAGTGAAATTCATAAAATAAAAATTTAGCCAAGAGCTTTGATCCATTCTTGACTTTGTTTTGTTTACAGACCTGAGAAGAGGTCAATGAGTCCTTAAGTAGTGCTGTCTACTGCCGCTCAATAACAAACTTCACAAACAAGAAGAAAATCTACCTCCACTGTGCTGAAGGAACCTCCAGCAAAATAAATATATTAAGGTTCTGCACACAGGTTTTAGAGGAAATGAAATCAGATGGAAATGAGCAAGTGGCAGAATGAAAGGCAGAAGAGACTATTATTTTGGGGAAAATATTCACTCCTGGCCTAACTACATTCCACCGATTCACTCATTTAAGCACAACTCTACAAAGTAGACTGAAGATTCTCTACCACTCCATTTCTTTATTGCCTCTTGCCTTTATCTATCTGGCTTTTATTTTTTTATTATTATCTACAAGTAGAAAATCAGCTTCAGAAACACATGAACTCACATCAGTGATACAAAATTAACCAGCCCATACAGTAAACACACTCATGGTCCATATTCCATTCTTAAGATTTAGTAATCAATAATCATGTTACCAGTGCCATCACCTCTTACCCTTTCACAAGGGTCAGATCAATTTAATGTTCAAAAATAATCCTATTTCTAATAGTCTCTAGTCTCCTAAGGGCTTTCTTCCTCCTTCTGGTTAACTCTGTGAGAAATTGTCATTCATTCCTCTATCCTAGCTGTCTGAGAGAGAAGAATGGAGGCCAAGGAAATATTCTGGCTATGAAAGACAAAATTTAAACCCACTTCAAATAGGATTTTGCATCCGCACCTATTCATTTACCATTAGCCCAGTATCCTGACAACAGATCTCCTTAGCTCTCAACACTCTGACAGGACAGTGCTGTAAAAGATTATCATCTCAGAAATACAGTGGTTACAAAGCTTGATTCATGGTTTCACCAAGATACAGATGCTAACTTTGGCTGAAACCAGAGTTTTGGATCACAGAGAATGGGCTTTCCCAAGTAGCTGTAGAACAAACCAAAGCACTTTTCAAGAAGAATTCTAGAACAATATAAATTAGAGTTGCCAGTGTGTTCTTGTCCTGGTTTTAACTGAGATATAGTTAATTTTCTTCCTCGTATCTGATACAGGGGCTGTGTTTTGGATTCAGTATGAGAATAATGTTGATTACACACTGATGTTTTAGCTGTTGGTAAGGAGGGCTTACTCTAAATCAAGAACTTTTCCACTTCCTGTGCTCTGCCAGTGAGCACGAGAAGCTGGGAGGAATTGCAGCTGGAGCAGCTGACCTGAACTGGTTGAAGGAATAGCCCATACCATAGAGCATTGTAGCCAGGACACAAACTAGAGAGAGTTGACTGGGGGCTGTGAACTGTTGCTCGAAGGTGGGCTGGACAATTCCAGGTGGTGAGCAATTGCATTGCGCATCACATGTTTCTCTTGGGTTTTATTCCTCTCCCTCTCCTAAGTTTTATTCCTCTCTCTTTCCCCTTTCCATTACAATAACAACTACTATAATCTACATATAATTACTATTGCTGTTCTTGTTACAGTTATACGCAGCAGTAGCATTCCCATCCCATTAGAGTACACGATGCACTGGTATCTACTGGAGCCTTACAGCAAGTACCACAAAAGCACTCACTCACTCACACCCCCCATCCTGGTGGGGAGGAGAAAGAAAACAGAAACCTCATGGGTTGAGACCAGAACAGTTTAATAATTGAAGCAAAATTAAATATTATAATAATAATAGTAACAAAAAGGAGACGGGGAGAAGAATAAAACCCAAGAGAAACAAGTGATTCACAATAAAATTTGACACCGTCTGCTGACCAATGTCCAGTCCACCCCCAAGCAGCGACTGGCAGCCCCCGTGTATATACTAGGGATGATGTCCCATGGTATGGAATATGCCTTTGGCCAGTTCAGGTCAGCTGTCCTGGCGATGGTCCTTAATGGCTCCTTTTGCACCTGCCCAGTGGCAGAGCATGGGAAACAGAAAAGTCCTTGAGATATAGTAAACATTAAAACACTGCACGTTATCAACATTATTCTCATACTGAATCCCAAAAGCAGTCCTGAACCAGCTACTAAGAAGAAAATTAACTCTATTCCTTCTGAAACTGAAACAGTTCTAAAAAAGGTCATGCTTCTTTGATCCTTACCACTTCTCTTCTCAAAAGCAGAGCTGATAAACAGCAGTGGTGTGTGCACTTCTCCTTCTGAAGAACCACCATGACTGCCTGTTTCAGACATCCCATGATCCCCACAAACAACTAACAAATTGGGCAGAGAAGCTTCTTCCTGCAAACCACACAAAAAAATCTAAGTTACCATACAAAAACAATTCGTTTATATCATTCGTTTATATCTCCATCATTTTCAAACATGAATACGTCTCAAAATTAAATTTATTTTTTTAAATTGCTCACCCTGGGGCAGATAACAGGAGATGGCTGCAATTAAGTGTAACTCACTAATAATAATTTTTAAAAGTTAAGGCACATTCATATCTAACACACTTGTCA
>VXBQ01006299.1:50750-105862 GCA_013400175.1 Phainopepla nitens | reverse complement strand
CTCAGCCATCCAGACAGTTTTTTAATCCAGTGAACAGCGCACTTTCCCAAGCTATGAGCACACCATTTCTCTATGAGAATGCTGTGGAAAACCCTTCCCTCGTCCACTAAATGGGTCACCTTGTTAGAGGCGATCAGGTTGGCAAGCAGGATCTGTGTTTCCTAAACCCGTGCTGGCTGGGCCTGATGCCTTGGTTATCCTGCACGTGCCACATGATGACACTCAGGACAATCTGCTCCGTGACCTTCCCAGGTACCAAGGTCAGGCTGACAGGCCTGTAGTTCCCCAGATTCTCCTTCTGGCCACTCTTGTAGCTCAGTGTCACATTTGCCAACCTCCCCAGTGCACCAGTACTGCTGATAAATGATGCGAAGTGGCTTGGTGAGCAACTCCATGAGCTCCCTCAGTACCCTCAAGTGGACCCCTCTGGCCTGAAAACTTGTGTGTGTCCAAGGGGTCACTGACCACTTCCCTTGGGTTATGGGNATGGAGATTCTCCTTGGCTCTCCTTTTGTTGCTAATTTATTTATAGAAAGATTTTTATTGTCTTTTATGGTAATAGCCAGATTGAGTTCTAGTTGGCCTTCAAATTTTCACCCTGCATGACCTCATGACATCCCTGTAGTCCTCCTGAGCTGCCTAGCCCTTCTTCCAAAGGTGAATGTCATCCTTTTTTTTCCTGAGCTCCAGCCAAAGCTCCCTGTTCAGCCAGGCTGGTCTTCTTGCACCAGCACAGTCTTTGGCACACAGGCACAGCCTGTTCCTGTGCCTTTAGGATTTCCTTATTGAGAAATGTCCAGCCTTCCTGACTTCCTTGCCCTTCAGGATTGCCTCCCAAGGGACTCTGTCAACCAGGTTCCTAATGTCTGCCTCAAGAAGTTCAAGGTAGCAGTTCTGCTGATCTCCCTTCCTTACTCTCTGGAAACAAAAAACTCTATAATTTCATGATCCCTGTGCCCAAGATGCCTCCAACCATCACATCACCCACAAGTCCTCTGTTCAAACAATAGGTCCAGTGAGGTATACTCCCCAGCTAGCTGACTAAGGAAGTAAAATCTAGGGATATAAAGTCAATGCATATTTTCAGATAGCAAGCAGCTCTTAACTCCTCCACAAATCAAAATAAATATCTTTGAATACTTGAATTTCTACTCCTAATTTCATCATAATCATTTGATTAGCACAAGAACTATCAGGCAAAAGTGATGCTGCAAAACTAGGATGCGAAAAGAAATGTAAAATCCTTGCTACTTTTTTTTTTTTTTTAAAGAAAAAGACAGCTGGGAAAATCTTTCCTCCAGCAGCCTCAAGGCTGCTCTACTTCCCACTTTCAGATAATAGGCTTATAGCTAAGAAAAGCTAGAGCACAGCAATTCTCAACCCTCATCTCAGCCGTGCCACCCCGTCCCTGTAGCTTTCTGTCACAAGCCCAAGAGCCAGGGAAACCCATCATCCCAAGAAGAGTTTCCCATTGAGCTGTGTATGACATGTTTGCCACAGTAACAACCCTTTTACATCACCAGGAGATTGTGACAAGACTAAAATACAGAAGAGTAATTAACTCATGAAACACATACCAGTACTTTCTTCAAGGAGCCAGCTGGATTAAAGGTCTCTGCTGTTAGGGAACCTCATGGAGATCCTTCTTCATAAAACATTTCAGACAGCTACTGTAAACATTAGAGTTAGTGACTCATTTAAAATGAAAATGACCCTCATGTTCTGAAAAAGTTGATCAGAAGCAGGACTATCCACAGACAGTAATAATGGCAGTCCCAGGTTTGGATCAGGACTGTAAGAGCACAGGTGAGATCTAGAGAAGTGGTAGGTTAATTTTTAGGGGTACATGGGGTGGGGATGTGAAATGTAACTTTACTCAGAGAAAATTTCCCCAGCAGCTAGATCTTCATCTTTCAAACAACTTACTTTCCTGGCCCTGTTCTCAGCTGCTCCTGCCTGCTTCCTGTCTGTCAAACCCTTCCCCTGTAACAGGCTGCAATGCTCTGAAGTCATCCAATGTCTATTTAGGAAAGTTGTAGGTACTCAAGCTCTGTCCCTAACTCTTTCAATCTTTAAACAAGGGTAGGAGCAAGACTGTCTGTGTTCTTCTGGAGGAGATTGTCAGTGACCTCATGTGACAAAAAAACCCAAAAACTATGTCTCTTAATTGCTATGTTTCTGATCTAGAGCTGAGAAAACCCCATCTTCTTCAGCAGAATTAATCTGTCACAGTCCGTGTATTCAGATGTTAACTCATGGGTGACTAAGCTTGGATTCCATGCTATAGATTGCTGGGTTTCTCTCAGCCCTGTTTCAGCCAAAGTGATCCTGTAAACACTGAAAATGATCCCCTCTGAGAGTACATTTCAACTCAACCAGTCTTTGGAGTAAGTGACCAGTGCACAGTTCTGTAGACACATGGGAGAGAAAGAGGTGGTGGTTGGGGGGCACAGCTACAGTTCTGAGATGAAGCAGTGGGAATCGCCACCATCCCTGACCCACATATGACTTCTGACAATACCTAAAATAAGAAGAGTAGGCCAGGAACTTGTTTCTTGGCAGCTGTTGGAGAACAGCTGTGTTTGCTCTGGGGAAGAGGACTGGGGTGACTTTCCCCTGCAGGAACCATTTCAGCACTAGTGCCACATTTCTAAGCATACATTGACGTCAATAAATGTATCATACAATTATGTCCACTGATACTCTGAACATAAGGTGCATTGAAATAGTTGGAGAGCCAGTGTCAGATTCTTGCTTATAATCAAAACCAGCAGCACTGGTAAAGCCACTGTAACCACTTGCAACCATTTGCTGTGGCAAAAAAGATGAGTAATGGAGCAGCAGGCACATGGGCAGCTCTACTGTGCTTCTCCACAAAAAGCAGAGTACACTAATGCAAAATCCAGCAGTTCTCCTAAATTGGGATATTTTTCAGCATGTCTTCCCCCCTTTTGAAATCCAGCATTTGCATGGAAACACATAAAGCATTTTAACATACTTTTCTACAAATGAAGAGGGATGAGATAGGGAAAACAAACAAAAAAACCAAACAAACAAAAAAAAAAGTGGAAACCACACAAATTAGGTAGATGTGAAACAAACTACTCGCCTGGGAAATATGCTGAATACTTTCTTTAGCATCTCAGCCAGATCTCTGCAGGAGAATGCTTTAAGCTGGTGCAGTTAGCTAGGTATTCACAGACAGCACAATTAGGGAGATAAGGTGCCAAGCTGAGAGTCAGAAGATTTTGTTGTAAATAACCCCTTACATTGCAGTAGGCAAGTCACCTCACTGCATGGTAAAACAGAGATGATAATATTGACTTCTCTTCATAGAGCAGAACCTAAAGAACAAAAAATGCTGTATGAGCCTAATTCAGATTCTGCTAGCAGGGATGGAAGGACTTGTGAGTTTGGTAGGCCAGAATCAACCCTTAGAAGTTTTAAGCACCTAGAAATAGTTGTCATTAGCATAACTAGACTCAGAGTCACCAGACAGCAATGCTTGCATAGTTTTTCTTTATCTGGAGTTCTCTCAAAGCAAACATGCAAATGGAAACTTAAGAAATCAACCTGAAATAATGTCATTTCATTCCATCTTTAGACTTTATTCCTAAAATTGTTCTGCATGCCAATCTGCTAGTTAAAACAATGGGAACTTCTAACGATGGACTGAAGGCATCAGTGATGTTTATGTTTTCTTTACTCCCATAACAGAATAATCACATACATCCAGAGAATTAGGTGCTGTAGCCTGTGGTTTGGAACACAACTATTCTACTTAGCTCTTACTTATATACACCAGCAATAGATGCAGCGTTCTGTGCTGGCAGTTCCTCTGCTTCCTAAATATTCACCCAAATTGTCATTGTGGATTAGCATGGCTATCCAGAACGTGATCTCTAAGGCATGACCCATGACTGTAATGTTCAAGGGACATTAATAAGATAGTTCAGTAATTTGCCCACATCTCCACGTACTCTGTTCTCTTCCTCTTGAATGGAAATAAAATAACAAAGCTGTGGAATTTAACAAGCGTAGAGGAAAAATCATCAGTGCTAAGGGACCCTGAAGGGGCTGTATGAGCAAGTTCCAGCTCAAGCTACTAGAGATTTTTAATGCAATTTAAGAAATTAATTTGAAGAAGGTCAATTTTGTTGCCATTCAAGCACAACAGAGCCTGCAAGCTGCTTCCAAAAGAATCAATGGCTGTTACCAGTGAGCAGTCTGACCCACAACCACTCTGCTCAGAGATGTTTTGAGTTCCTGAAACGGACCAACTCGCCCTCCATCACCAACAATTTCATTTGCAAACCCGGGGTCAGGAGCAGCAGTGGGTGTCTCAGAGACTTCAATGCAGAGCTCTGCTGACTCAGCTGCCTCCCTCATTTCAGGATTAGAGCCACCAGCTTGTAGAAGTAGAGGCTTATGAAGCAGCCCAGTTCTTTGGTCCTCCCCAGGAGGACTGCAGCTCTCCTCAAACACATTTATGTGATTTTTAAATACACAGCTCAGTACCTGCAGTGTCACGGTTTCTATGGCAGCCGTGCCAGGTTTTTGTTCAGAGTGGTATTAAATAGCAGTGATTATTATGAACAGAAAGGAATTGCAAGTCAGTAAAACCTTAAAATTTTGGAATTCTATTGAAATTAGTGTCCACAAGTATTAAAATGCCCCTATAGCTTTTGCCACATTTTTAAATGTGTTGAGAGTCCTAATATTTCATTGCTCACAGAACAAAACAAAACATTACTACATCCCTCTTGAGGGAAATAATAGCTGATTCTGCACAGAGAAAAATGAAGGCAGAGGTGAGATGTGCAGCAAAGACTGCTTATGTTGTGACAAACCAGTGACATCTAAATAGGAGAAAAAGAAAGGCCTAGAATGCAATTATTGGTGCATGATAGATGCATAGTGTGTGTCATGTACATCTGTGTGTGTGTGTGTGTTTGTATGCAAAGTAACAAACATACCTTGAAAATGCTTCTGTCTTCTACTCATCTGTTGTCCATCAGAGGACCAAAATCATACCTCCAAACCTTACCTAACCATATTTTTTTTTTCTTTTGGGCTTGTTTTATTAGTTGGCTTCAAAATACTTGCAAAATAAATGACAATATGATATAGCATTTAGAACAAGCTAGCACATGGATGTAGAAGGGGAACTGAAATTAAGTCTATCCCTTGAGTTTCTTTCCTTAAAGACTTGCGGAATCACCCATTGCCTTACAGTGTCTAGGTAATAAGCATTATGCAACCGAGGTGTAGGATGCTGCCAGTACCACTCAGTTAACATATCTCGGCATTTGTGGAGCTTCAGAAAGCACATTTTGACTGTTCTTCCTTCCCTTCAACCAAAATACTCATATTGAGCTGTGCTATATTTCGAGTATATTCTCAATACACCAATTTGCACTTTAAAACCCTAAAAAAAAAACCTACACTAAATAGCACTTTAAATTGTTTTATAAATATAAAAACCAGTCACACAGAGAAAACATATGATTCTCAGTCTATCCTCATGGGAATGTGTGGAGCAAAATGGGCAAATCTGACAACGTATTTTCATTATTTACAGCCAAGAGTAAATTTTACTCTACCTAGTTTCCAAATTCATGGCCTGCTGTAGTGTTTTGTGTATGTAGTGTCCTGTGCTGGCATTGCAAATACTGTATGTGTTTTGGAGGAGAACATCAGAAAATGGATTGGGTTTTCTTTAAATCCACATTCTGCTGTCATATTTCCATACATAATGCACTCTATGTGTCTAGAACGTGTACAGCCATTCTGCATGACTGATACCAGAAACGCTGTAAAACCATCTGGGTAAATTTTGGGGAGGGGAAGAGCAGGAATTTCCCCCTCAGTAATACCGCACACGGGTGTAAACCAGCACAAACAGAATGTACTCAAATACTAAAACACAACTCTCAGTCCACTGCCTCTCCAGAGCTCTGAGCGACAGTAGGCTCCATGACAAACAGGTCATCCATGCACCATCCGATGTCATGCGAAAACATGCTCTGATTTCTAACCGCAGTCTTCTGCTCGCAGGACTAGGAACCACTGCACGCCCCTTTCTGAAAGGGCCCCTCAGTGCGGACCTACAGGTGGCTGCTGTCACACCTAACGGGATCACCTTTTGTTTCTCCTCCCACTTAACAGACTTTATTTTATTTTGGTGCAGTGCACACGAACGCAGTGTCTAGGACAGATGTGCTACCTTTTAGAGTGTCGCTATACAAGTCTTTAGCTGTGAACCCTTAATTTGCAGCTGGAACTCTAATAAACAGTGCATAGTGTTTCAATAGCCTTCTGCTTATATGTTTGAAGATTCGAAACTGAATGGTGAGGTGGCCAAGGCGGCGCTGGCAAACGAAGACTGTCCCCACATAGACCAGGCTATTACGCCTGATGAGGGCCTGCCCTTTACCCGCTCTGGCACTCGGGAGAGATATGGACCCTGCTTCCTCTTATCAACCGGGGAATATCCCTGCCCGCCTGATGGAGGAATAAGAAAGGGTATGTAGCTGGGGCCCTGTAACCACGTAGCTAGCAACCGGTTTGAATAACTAAGAGAAAGTCAGCTTAGCTGTAGCACGCGGTAGTGCGCTTGCTGTAGAGATGCACGTTTGGGCTGGAAACCACCACCTGATGTCTGCATTTGGAGTTTCTAACCTATTTCTTTCAGAAAGAAAAGCCTGAGGAGCTGTAACTACCCCGTGCAGCTATGCTAGGCAGTTGAGTCTTCCACCCCAGCTGGTGCAGGAAGCTTTAGTGGAGGATGCTCTACTATGTCCTTAAATTAGAC
Organism: Phainopepla nitens; assembly: GCA_013400175.1. NCBI lineage: Eukaryota > Metazoa > Chordata > Aves > Passeriformes > Bombycillidae > Phainopepla > Phainopepla nitens. The sequence continues at coordinate 99,048 of VXBQ01006299.1, read as the reverse complement.
CATCCCCAAAGGAGAGACCAATTAATGTATCATAGCAATGAATGTTTGCCACTTGGAAAGCCCACAGAGCTTACCAGACTCTGAGGAGCACAGACTCGGAGGTGGCAGACAGAAGAGATAAAACACAAAACATACTCAAGAAAATAAGAAATTATTATTTAGTGACCTTAAAAGAGCGCTAAAACAAAATATTTGGATATTCATAGCTGGTTAGTTCAATGGAGAAAGAAAAGCATGAACATCTGTTGGCACAGGTGTCTTAAAATTAGAAAATAATCCATCTAAAATCCTTTCATAAATAAATGATTATTAGTTAGTTTCTCAGACTTCTGACAGGCATGGATCTCTCAGAAGTAACTGCATTTTAGTTTGTTAATTGTCAGAATAATCATTTAGCAACAGAAGTAAAATCACATTAAAAAAGCCTTCCCTTCTTAAGAGAGACTGTTTTGCGTAAATAATTTAACATGAGGCAACCATACAAACCCAAAATTAGAGCTACATCTATATGCATCGAAGTTGATAAGGAATGGGAAAATTGGAAAAGAACTCACTCTCTCCAAATCAGTGTTTACCACTGATGTACTGTATATAGTATAAGATAGAGTCAATATTTTAAAATTGCAAAGATTGTATGACATAACCATACACTGAGTATGGAGTAAAGAATTCCCATGTGCCATTGTATGATAGGCAATAGTTATAGTAAATGCCAGTTATAGATAGAGTATGTATTTATAAGTCTAAAGCATATCATCAACGAAGATATAATAGGACCACAAGACTTTCATATGAAAGTATATCCTCTAAAATTTACCTTTGTAGCAAAGCGTTTTACTTGATTCTGTATTGGATAAGCATTGGCCGTGTTCATTCAGCCTGGGCGAGTTCAGGTGGTTCCAGTGGATCAGGGGAACACTCCAAATGGCACATCCTTTGGGATGGGGAATGTATGGTTTTCACGATGCACTGCAACCTCCTCTCGTTCCTGAATGAAACAGAGGCTGGTTGGCTAAAGAGTAATATACGTCAGCATATTGTTGGCCTGTTTGAAACATGTTGAGAGCATCTTAATTGTTGTTCCAACAGAATTTCATCCATAGTTTGTGCAACTCTCTGTACACTTGCTGAGCTGTTTACATGCATGCCTGAAAAAGAAGGGGGGGAAAGAGGGAGGGAAACTGAATGCATGCAATTTTGTTTTCTTTCTTCTTCTTTTCTTTTTTTTTTTAATGCTGAGAACAAAGGAGTAGTATCTCTATAGCAACACGTTCAATTCTATGGATTTTGCTGCCTTGTCCCCCTCCTGCACCACAAAGATACCACAAACCTTAATTTTGCCTGAGGTCACAATGCATGAAGTGGAAGGGAGAGGTATGTGTGAGTGTATGACAGAGACATAGAAAATCCCTCCCACTGACTCTTCTTTTTTTTAGGGTACAACCATGTTGCTGCCTGTAGGATCAATTACATAGCCTGACCATCTTGAGAAATGATGTTTTTTTTTTTTTAATTTATACATTTTAAATTTTTTCTATATTTCAACGGCCTTCTGAGTCATGTTGCAAGCGATACTACTCTCGGCATGTCCGTGCATGCAGATGCTATTGAACTGGCTACAATGTTGACCTCATTCTTAGTCCATTCTGTCATTGATCCAATGCTGTACTTTGCATTTTTCTTTTAAATGAAGGTTACGAAATGTCACGGAGCCTTAACAGCATAGCTGGCATAAGTGGAAAAGCGATAGGATTATCCTCAGTGTCTGCGCCCTACAGCTCTCCTAGCCCAGTGAGACGTTCTTGGTCTCCCATCCCATCTATTTTGTAGCATGGATCAGTAGCAGAGAATGGTCTAAAAAGCTTTACTTTCAATTAGCCTATGCGATATTGCATATAGTCCAGGTGACTAAGTCTGAAGATGCAATGTCTCACAGTAGCACCTGCTGCAAATGGTGTTACTTCTGATGCTTAGGTGACAACACTCCTAAATAGCACTCAGATGACAATAGGCAGGCACTGGCGTAGTCCTGGTGGGCCATACGTGCTGCATGGTATCAGTACATAGGATGAAGGGTAGATGCACCAGGTGGCTTCCTTCCTGGTGCATCCTGCTAGTATATGCTTATTGTGGCTAATGGTGGATCTACTGGCTTTGTATGGAATGGGTTAGGCGTTAAGTCGATGCTGAAACATGCCAACGATGGAAGATTTTGCTTTTCTCAGGATATTTTTGAGCCATAGGAACCCTGCAGGAGTTTGAGCAAACAAGCACAGTAAGGATGAAACTTTGCATGGGCACCTACTTTAAGCTGAAAGCAATACTCAGACACACTGTAGAGAGGTCTCAGTCTGGCTGACTGCATGGGAAAAAAAATCCTGTTGAAGAAGAATATGGCTGCCTCTGCATGTAGCTATTTCACCTTTTCCTCCTTCCTTTAACACTAAGATGCCGAGCTTGATGTGAAAAGCGCAGGGAAGAAGCTCAAGTACTGATTGTATTCTTTACATGCAGATCTTTGCAAAGAAAGTCCAGTCATTGCTAAATATATGCCAACAGAGGCAGTCAGAGTGACCTGACAAGGCAAGATGGAGATGAACATTGATGGCTAATAAACATCTCTGTGGAACTGTGCAGGCATAGAAGACCTTCTCATTTGGACAAAGTTAACTCGCTCCATGCAGGTTTTATGGATGATTCTTCATGGTTCTGGAGTTGTACTAGAGATGCAGGCTTTTTCTACGGCCAAAATGTAACAAAACTGTAGAAGATCTTTTTTTTTTTTTAATCTATTTTTTTGTTCCATAGCATGAATTGCATGAATACGAAAATGAAAATGAAAAACAAAAAAAAAAAACAACAACAAAACAACACACACACGAGAAACACTGCAAATGTATGATTAAGGAGAAACAAAAAAAAAAAGAAAAAAAAAAGCAAAGTTATATATTTTCTTTCAAAGCTCTTTACTTTTACATACATTGTTGTAGCCAAAATGTAAAACATTATAAAACTGTACATTTCTTTGCTATGGATCGCTTCTTTTTGTATACAAGATACAGAGTAATGGTTTTAAAAAGTGCAATCAGGCAGTCATCGGTCATATTGACCACGCCTTCACAGTTCATCACACCGACATGGAAATCAAGAACTTTTAATCCAACTAGAAGTGTATAAAAATAAGAAAAACTTTTTCCTGTCTGTTTTTGTTGGCATGCTTGTGACACATGGGACCTTCCTTCGGACCTGACAGTAACAGCTGGTTCATTTTCCAGCTCTGGTTATGTTGTATTTTATTGATGTATAGATCCAACGTAAAGACCCTTCATAAATTGTTCATATTAAGTAATCCGTATGAATTTTAAACAAAAGAGGTGTTATTTTAAAACTGGGACTTATAGTACAAAATCAGGAAAATACTCAAGTATAAATGGTCTCAAAGTTTAAGAAACAAGACAACAGCATTGTATGCAATTTAGTACTGAGTAAAATGCATGCACAATGTTATGCAAAACAATTCTAGCATGAAAATAAATTTTGTATCATGGTTTCAGTGCCTGCTGTATAGTGTAAAGGGGAATCCTTTTCTGAAGCAATCAGGGGTTTCCAGAGACTTGCTTCTAAAATCTTGAATAAATACAGTGTTCTCAACAGAAATGTAGGAGAAAAGCTTGGTATTGCTTTGGTTCTACAATGCTAATTTTGGTTAGTAGATAATAAATGAAGCCTGCAAACACTTGATACAACTGATGTCTAAAGAATTCACACCATTAGTAATTTTACAAGGGAAGATTAAAAACCCCTATAATGATCTAGGTATCTTCCTTTTCCCTCCCCAACAATAATAAATGTTTGTCTTTTTAGCTGATTAAATGAATTCAGTTTTTCTTACTTCTTTGGGCCCCGTCCTTGACTTGTTTTTTACTGAGCCACACCAGTCCACCTGATACGAATCTGAAAGAAATCTAGGTGTCCGAGTCGCACTTGATTTGCCACACTAAACATGCATCAGTAAGAACTGAGAAACACAATGGGATTAAGTTTCACTTTAGATAATACAAATGACAGCTATGGACTACATGCCAACAGCATTCTAGTTGCCTGAGCACTTTTGGTAAAGTACTTCTATAAAGGAAGGATACACACCTTCAATCTCACATGAGAAACTTCAAAAGAGCTGGCAATCTTCTAGGCAAGCTACAGCATCTGCAACTGCTGATGGGAATCGAAGTGTAAAGGAATAGTATCCCTACAGTCTGGAGGAAGTACAGATTAAACCCAAAAAAAAACCCCAGAAGAAACACTCATGGCTCTGGTAAGTGCTAAACTATACATGAAAAAACCACCAACTGCAGCTGGACCTTGTCATCACAAAACTACTCCAAAAGAAAAACAAGGAAGACCTCGAGCTGTGTTTAGGAATAGAGGAAAGGCTGATAATCTGAATTTGTACATAATTAGAGAACTCCTTTGTAGTCCTTGATACAGCATTATGTACTTGATTTCTGCTTTAGTTTCTCCCAATAACTATTTTTCTCACACTGTTTCTATTGTTCTCAGAAGATAAATTTCTTACCTCCAGAGGTAAGATCCAGATTCATCCAGGATTTGCTTAATGAACAATTTTTCCTCTTATAACATATTCAGAATCCAGAAATAGATTTATCTGCCCCATTTTTTATTTAAGACTGACTCAAGGGCCCAGTGTTAATTCTCCGTTACCATAAGGAATACCAACAATTCAACCCCGTAAATCCCATGTAGGTCTTCACCTTCCTCTGCACTTTGCATATATCTGAGCCTTAGAGAACAAGCTGGGTACAACTGTCTTTCTATGCTACTTTTTTACATCCCCCACTCCCATTTTCATCTAGATTTCCCTCTCTGCTCATTCTTATTTGAAGTAATCGTGTCTTCTGGCGACTTCTATAAATCCTTCAGAAACAGAACCACGCTTCTCATCCACTGTCCTTCAGGAGATGCTCTGAAGCTTAAGATCTCTTTGACCCCAGAGCTCCCCTTGCACAACAGTGGCAGCTCTGACAACACAAGGGAGAGAGGAAACAAGAGAAATGGAAAATCTCAGAAGCTGTTGCATTGAATTCTAAGAGAAATTTACCACATCATCCCAGCTGCCTTGCAGTTAAGGAGCTTTTTCTCAGGTATTATGATTAAAACACTGATTCCTTCAAGCCTGCCCCCTCTCCCTACAGGATGTACATGTCTTTATTAAAGAATTAAAACTATCTATGTGGGTAGATTCTGACTTCAGGCTTTCAATAATGCCACCAGCTACTTCTGAGTTCACACCATTGCAAGTTAGAGCAGAAGCTGGTTTTGTGGTTCAGTTACAGTCTGCCTGTTTCCTGCTGGAAATGAACATCTGTGTTTCCTCCTCTGTAAACTCAGCTTTCAGTAGTGAGTTCCCAGCCTTAAGACCCAGTGCTGGCCTTTCATCTGAACCCATTGGCAATTAGTGATTTATTAGTTGCTAACATTTAAAGCACAGCTCAACCACACCTTCTACACATATAGCTTTTCCTCTGACTGCATGATGGTACTCATTTTTTCTGGACCAACCTGACGTATCTCCACAATTGCAATTTCAGACAGAAGAAATTTCTGAGTATAAGTTTCTGCTTTCTCACTCCAACAAAAAAAAGGAAAAAAAAAAGAAAAAAAACCCCTAGCTCAAACTGCTGTGATAACAGTCAAGCGCAGCAGTCATTAATCTGGATAAAGTGATTTTTCATGTAAATTGCCTTCTCTCTCCCTAAAGTTTCAGGGCCAAAAAGAAAATACATCACTGAAACAAATGTCTGCTAGAACAAATGAGCCGACTGAAACACAGAAGAGAGCAAGCAGGGCTAAAGCAAGAGCATTCAAAAAGGAACTGAGCACAGAGCTGCTTACAAAAAAGATACCCTGAAGATATTACCCTGCCAGTTTGCATATCCCTTTCATAGTCTCAAAACAAGGCAGCCTACTTCTCTGCTTTCCACATATATCCTGGAAGGAACTTTGCCTCTGAGCTCACACACAAACTACCTTCACTTCACAAAAACATTCTTAAATTGTGCAGGTTATTTTTAAGTCACTCACTTGAGTTTGGGCATAAAATACCTGTCTGTTCAGGACTCCCAAAGCCTCTGCATTCATCTAGGACAACTTTTCTCCTAGGGAAATACAAATATTCATTTGCAATTAAGAACAATATTTGAATTCAAATTTAACTGAATGTTAAAAAACAGGTCCAGAAGAACTGCATCTCTTGACTTTCTTTATCTGACAAAGCAAATGCTATAACAAGATACCTTCCCTGTCTCAGCCTGGCAAAGTCAGGTTTTCAACTCTCAGCATTCACTTGAACATTTAAAAAACTTTGTGCAAAGTGCATAGGTCAAAACATCTCCAGGTACCAAATATTAAAAGCCCATGATCCAAGGCTTCCCTCGTTTTTCCTACTGCCCAAGCTCGAGATTTCCTGGGCAGCAAAAGGCAAAATGTTCCATTTGTGTCAGCTCAGCTGTCAGTCTGAGGTACCTGCGCTGCCTCTGGACTCAAAGGGCTTAGCAGGGATGACACAGCCTGTGCAGAGGCTGCTGACTGTTAGTCACCCCAGCACAACAGCAGACGAGGCTTAAGCCCAGGGAAAGCAGCTCAGCAGGGGCCACGCTTTGCTGGGGTGGTGTCAGCACAAGTGGGTGACTGGAGAAAGGGTGGCAGGAGCTCAGGAGGTGGGAAATGAGAAGGACACAGGATGAGTTTGGAAAATGAGTTATGCAAGCAGGAGCAATGGAAACAGGAATCAGCAGTGAGTGGGAAAGAAGAACAAGAAGAGAGGGAAAGGGTGGCAGTGAGATTTACCCAAAATAATCATCAAGAACCACTAGCCTACAAGGTAGAGCCTTGGTCTGGGACTCAGGAAATGGGAATTTTATTCTTGACTCCCCTTGGTCATACTGGGTTACCTTGGTGGGGCCAATTTAATTTTTTGCCTCAGCTTCTATTTCTGTGACATTATCCTCTTTCTAAAGTGTTCTGATGTCAAAAGAGGAAAAGCCATATTTAAGAAGGAATAGTTATTATAATCTATCTACTCAAAATTAAGGCACCAGAGGAGAGAAGCGTCTCTTCACTATTTAAAAGATGCCATATTTCCTTGTCTGCAGAAGAACACAATGCCCCTGTAGGAATCCCTTTTCTTTTGTACTTTAAAGCAGAGGATTTATAATGGAAAATGATTAAGCACCCACACAGTTAAAATGACAGAGCATTTTCATTACTGATTGGCAACTCCTCTGCTGCCCTAATTTAGGTACCACGTCTTCACGCATTCAAATCAGTAAAAACAAAACAAAAGTTAAACTCACTTGACATTTGCAGCCAAAAATTAAAGTCATGTCAAAACATTAAAAATCTCCCAATTCTTGGCCTCACTTCTAAATATTAAAAAAAAAAAAAAAAGTAAAAATGTAGTCTGCTAGCAAAGTGTTCACATGCACTTAAAAGAACTATGGTGACCAAGGAGTACCGGAACAATATTGAATTGAAATTCTGAAACTCCACTTACAAAGTCTCAACCCCAAGACCTGAAGACAGAACTCCCCCACAAGACTGCATAGTATCTGGATAATCAGATGGTCTACAGGCAAAGCAGCCTGGAAACAGATGAGGAAGTTGGAAATGAACTGAGAGAGAGGCTAGCCAACAGGGGAATTGGACTTACTCTCCACCCCCTACCAACCTGTAAAGGTACATCTGGAAATGAGACAAAATCCAACACGTCACAAAGTAAAAATGCCAGAGAAAATTTTGCAAATTAAATGTCACCCCTGAATTTTCTCATCCCTCAGCCAGCTTTTATTCAGGAATAACTATTTTGTTGTTCTTGTTTCCAATCAAGCTGAAGAATGTGTTCTCCCAGTACTCTAAATTTATGCTTTTTCACTCTCCCACAAGGAAACAAGTGTTTCATCCAGACCACAATTCAAAGACAGAGACTATTTTCACTGCTGAATATTTTCAGTCACATACTCTATTTCGATGTTTTACAGAGGCACTGATGAGTAAAAACTGCTGCTGCATTAAGAACAGGTGAATACTGAGACAACTGACTGATGAACCTCAACGAAATGCACAAATAGCTCAAGAATGAGACTGACTTCAGTCCTTTAACATCTAAATGGGTTACAAAATAACAATGGCTTTACACATGCAATTCCTCCAAATTAACTTCAAAGGCACATATGATACAGACCTACATCTTCAGTTATATTCACCCAGTAGAAGGCCATTTCCAAAAAAAAGCAAAGCATCTAAATTCAAGGCTACTATTCTTTCTAACATAGAACAAAACATGCAAGACCAGCATTTACTGGAAAATAAGAACAGCACAAAAGCTAAAGAAAAAGAAATAAGTATGTACTACTTCTTTTTTGCACATGTATCAAGATACTGATAGGTAAAAAGTTGAAGTGGCCGATTATTTTTGTGTCAGCTGGAGTTGCCAGCAAATTCCATGTAAGCACCACTTTTCTACTGTGCATATTTTGAACCACAATCAAAATCACACAGGATGACTCTCTACCCCAGGCTGTATCCATTCTAAGCCTTGCAAATTTTCAGCTAATAGTAAATTTTGAGCTAGTAATATTGAGTAGGACTCAAATACTGACAAAAAATTCTGGAGTGCTTTTCAAGAAAATACCTAGCCAAAAGAAAAAGCCCAAGACTTACCCATGCACCACAAAAGTATCAAAATTGCTCAGTGACCAAGATCTGTCATTCTCTTGATCTCTAACAGAGGGGAAAAATGAACTGGACGTCCCAAAATTACTTAAGTCTTGTTTAAATCAGATCCAGAGTTCATGGAATCAAATGGAAAAAATAGTAAGTATTTGGTTAAATGCTGGACTAGATCAGAGGCCTGATCAAAATATTTCTGAATCTTCAAGGTGAAGACAGATGTTGCTGTTTTCACTGAGGAGAACTGGAAATTTCAAGATGTGCTATGAATAAGAAAAAACTCTACAGGTCAACAACTCACATTATTATAAATAAACAGTGGAAGAGGGAGACCAAAAACATCCACGAAACAGATTAGTTTGTCTCTCATCTCACTCCCACCACACCGGCAGGCTGGAATGCTGTTATGCCATGAGATTATTCAGTCCTCAGGAGCTGTATCTTGGCTCTGTCCTCCCCCTCCTTTTCTCTGTTTTAGCTGACTGTATCAGGCTCTCTATTGACATTCATTTAAATATTTTCCATGGTCACTCTTCTCTTGTACATTCAAATTGATCTCCTTCATCAGTTGTCCATCTCTAAGTCTCACGACTCAAAGCATACCATAAAAAGCACAATCAAATCGCCTTCTCCCACCCTCCCCACAACTTCTCCACACTTAAAACAGGTAGCTGAGCAAAAGCTCCTGCCACTCATTTAGAAGTGACCTTTGTGGTGATTGCAGATGGCAAGACTAGTCAGACACCGAAAGGACTGCCAACATGCAGACAGAGAAGTCAGAGAAGTCATATGAGAAGTGGTGATTGGGAAAACCATCTTCCATCTTTCAAATGAACACACTTAAAATACAGGGGAGGCTGGCACGCTGTGCACAAAAGCATCAAGTAACTCAGAATGCCACACCAAGCCAAATAACATCAATGACCACCAAGTGGCCCAAACAAATCCCCCAGGAGACGGACACATCATCCTACCAACATTCTTTGAAATGGAGCAGGAGTGTCTTGCACAGATGCAAATGGAGGTTGCCTGAGTAACAACTGCAAATCTTTTAGGACTTCAAATGACAGAAAGGCACATAACAGCTTTCTTCTCCTTCTCCCTCTCCATCCAAAGGCCTAAAAGTTCTCTGGACTGAAGGTCAACAGTTCACAACTTGTTCTCCCTTATGAATGTCAGCTCACTGGCAGTTTCACTTATCTTCAGAAAATGGGAGGGGACAGCAGCTGCACAGACACTTGCTTAACTTGTTCCAGTGTCTTTCTGTAAAAATATATATATATATATTAGAAACTTTGTCAGTTAATTTCCATTTGAACTTGAATGCAGAATGCTTATGTAACAGGCTTCTTGCTTCATTTATCACAGAAGACCTGTTAAAGAACTCTATGAACCACAGCACACTTGGGTCTGCATTTTGCCTTGCAGAGACTGACCTTCTCCATGAGGATTATCAACAGGCAACAGCCATAAACTCTTAACATCAGCATGGAAACTTATCTTCTTCCACTTGATTAGGAACTTTTCACTGTGTTCCCTTCCTCACAGAGAAAGCCATAGTTGATTTTGTACACTGCTTTATTCTGCAGACAAAGCCACTGACATACAAAACAGGGCATTCACTTCTGAAAGAATGAGCAGCAACTTGGTTTTGACATTCAGCCATGTACCTTCTACAATGAATTCTATTCACTCTCTGTGCCACAGCAGCACCTAGAAGTCCTGACTGATGACAAAGCACTCACTACATCAAGAAAAGTCATTACTTCCCAAAGTCTTCAAGCGATATAGGCACAACAAAGGAGAGAAAAATGCAGTTCTTGCCTTTCCAAGATGAAGATCAGATGCAGATATGAAACACCAGACCAGGACCAGGACCAAACTGACGTACTCTTTCTTTGTTCACCTTATCACCCCAAATCATTCTTTGTGTTCCACAAGTGTGTTCACATTGCAGGCATGAAAAATTGAAAACAATTTCAAAAATCCAATTCACATTTATTTGTTACGTAATTTGTTGGACTCCTCTGCAATGAACTGCAGCAACAGCACACATAGTCAAAACATGTCCAGTCCAGTAAACCTCATGTAAGGCACATATTGGCTGTGATTAATCAAGGAACAGACCTATTTAGAGGAGATGATTACTGAAGCAAGAGAACATGTTTATTTGGTACACATCAGAAATAGAAACCTCAGACAGGACTGTCAAAGAAAGCATGAGAAACTATTCAGTGCATTTAATAGAGAAGCTTTGGTATCCAGAAAATGGCATTGAGAACAGTCAATAAACAACAAGTTAGATAATTAAAAGTGCAAGAGGTCACAGCCTGGAACAGTATATTGCCATGAAGAACCACAGCTAACACATGGATTAAAAAAAACATTTTACAGTAGAAATCTTAATTATACATATTTTGCAGAGAACCCATTTGATTATTCTTTTGGTATCTGTAGTAGTTAAAATCAGTTTCATAGTTTGCTCAAGTTTCTCATCTGTTGAATAGAAAAATAAAATACTTTTGAAAGTGAAACCAAGAACTGTAACTGCTATAAAACCAAGGGTGAAAAAACCCATGCAGCCCATATTATCGCCTTAATTCCCTCCCCTTCATATGTAAGCTGATATATCATTAAAAGGTCTTCCTGTGTTATTTCCTAAAAGCCTTTCTCTGAGAATTTTGTAATTCTTTAAGGCTTCTTCCCTAGCAAGCCTGCTTTAAAAATTAAACCACTGTTTAGCAACAGTAGGTCTCATTAAAAGGTGCATTTACTACACAGTAGCTCTCTCTATATTTAGAACTTGAAATATGTTGAATACCACAGCAAATGTAAGTATTGTGGGTGGTAAACATCCAGTTTAATGGTATCCACTGTATTTGTATGGAAAAAAACAGTTTTATAAATAGTTTCCAAAATTTTGCTCATCGTAGGCAGCTAATAATATCCAAAGACATCCTTTCTCCTACCAAAACAAGTGATAGGCCTACGTTCTCTGTCAAGCCCCCAGCTGGAACAAGTACTGTGGGCATGCTGTGAACAGCAACTCAGTTGGGCTGCAAAACAGAACTAACCTGAAATTATCAGGAGCATTCTGGTCTACCTCTTAGGCTGGAGAACTTGTAAAATCTTTCTGGTTAGATTTTGATAACTTCCTATTCCAAGGCAGATGGAAACACAGGAGCTACATCAGATCAACAGCTACAACTGACTTATGCCCTTTGATAAGAACTTTTTAATTGTTTCTAAGAGCTCTTAGAAGTTTTCCTTCCCTAAGCAGTAGCGTCAGAAACTTCAGGTTTGGTTTGCAAGTTAATGGTAATTCATGCAGATCCACATCCCTGTAAATCTATAAAAAACTGATGTCTGGCCCAGCACATAATCCATGAAAAATACTGCTCCTTTCACATTTTAATCATGACAAAACTAGTCCAAAAGGGCCTCATTTTCCTCTTTTGCCAGCCTTCTAAATGATATTGGTTTTTTTTTCCTTTTAATCCTAATCTTGTGCTTAAAATGTGTGTATGCATCTAGTCATGTTCACTGGCATTTTTTGTGACACAATTTTCTGAGCTGCTGGGAGCTCACAACTGCAGTAGAAGTTGGCAGGTGCAACATGTTATGATGTAGAGATACAATAACTAAAACCACCTTCTCAGACCATTTCTTCAGACTGAATTTATATACCAGTGAACCATTACGCAGTTGGTTTCCTCCTCAAAGACTTCTCAGACAAACAAGAAAACATAAATCTATCTTCAGTTGTATTGCATCAAGGCAGAATGTCTGCAATTCTATCTGTGGGTAAGAAAGTCAATTCCTGTGGCAAGAAACCAGGAAATAATTTTTTAAATATTACAGCTTTTTATGCATAGTCATTCCTTTTGGATTTAGGAAAAATATCTGCAGTTTCCAGCTACTGTGTTAATCATGGGCAGTTCTCCTGCAGCACTTCTGAGCTACACAATCCAAAGATGTCCATTCACATCCACGATGTTATTATGATTATGGGCTGGGTCTAGTGAGGAGTTTGGCAGAGGGCCATGGAGTGTCCAGCCCCACATCCAATTAAGATCTGTTTTGCACAGCCAAGAGCTTTAACTGGCTTTGGGACACAAACATTTGCTTCTGTGCCATCACCACACATCCCATGTTCATTCCATCCCCAAGAGAAGCACTGGCCACCTGAAAGAGAGGACAGAAAATACAAAATAAAGACAACAGAAACGCAACAGCTTTGGTTAGTTTTGAGGAGCAGATTTGTCAAGTCATTTTCTATTTAGGTTCTGAGAAATTCTGCTAAGGTGGGAAAAATGTTCTGGTTTTCTTGAAAATGTAAATAAACTCAAATGACTGACTCTCCATCCTGCTCCATATTGTTAGCGACAGAAGAGAGACCAAAATAACAAAGACATTTGAAAACCACTTAGTAAATACACAGTTCAGTATTTATGCGGAGCCCACAAATCTCTCTGCATTTTAAGAGCCCTCTCTGCAATTATGTAGAATCTCTGCCTTTCAAGTTTCCCCTAGTAAGCAGAAGTATGATAAATCAAGAGCAGTGACTTTATTCATTCACAGCATGATCTGCAGGATTGGGGAACACAGAGCCACAGTTCAGCCAAATTGCATTTCATTCCTAGCTTCAAGTTCACATGTCACCTTCTTCCTTTAAACACAAGTCTTCAGCACCCTGCCCTATTCTTAATCATCCTACCTCTGCTGCTTGCTTTGACATCATTTCACTGCTTTTATTTTTCTTATTTCTCCTCATTATTATTTATTTTTGTAAAATCTACACTTTCATATCCCAAATAACAATTCATGTATTATTATTACCCCATAGTACCCTTTTTTGAAGCACAATGTGCAAATTTTGTTCTATAAATGGCTGGCATGGTAAAAAATCCACCAAAACCTCCTTATCCTGAACTACAAGTGCTATTTCTTCCCTATTTTCTATTCTTTATTTGGCTGCCAGAGACTGTGTCTGTGACTTTCTGTACTTAAAAAAGAAAGCCATCCTGCCATATAATAATATTTGTGATGCCACTTATTTTTGAAAAGCAGCAGGCATTAACAGCAGGAAGTAGCATTCTAGATTCCAAATAATGAGAAGAAAAGTGCCAAAATTCACAAACTCTAATCCCTGTCATGATTTTACTTTTCAAAATTCAGAAACAAATTATTGCCAAGCTAGCAGGGCCATCTTCCCTGCAAATCCTGTAATCTTTCACTGTCTTCTTCTCTCTTTACATTATTTGTATATTGAAGTTCCCCTCTTCTGCAATGAAGTGCAGACATTACTGAGGCCAGGTGTAACTAAGCAATGACATTTCCTTTTCCTGACAATTTTTAAAGTAACAGAACACAACAAAGCACCACCAGAACAGCACAGTAGCCAAGGCACATCTCACCTGATACTGAAGTCCTGTCACTCTTATCTCTGGAGGCACCAGATGTTCTCATGAACATGTGCAATATTGACAGCCAACCTATATCCCAAATGCACTCACATGTGCTGCCAAAAACTGCCAAAATCTGAGTGGGCAACATATCCCATTTAAATATCAACAGAGCATCCTGCAGGTTAGCAGGATTTTGCTTTTTGGTAAGGTTCCAGGTAAAAATGTTTATGTAAATATTAAAAAGAAGAAAAAAAAGACACCTCAAGTCCATACTGCAGACACATCTCAGACTAATCATTCAAGAAAACTGCACCTAAGAAAAGACATTTTTTGGCACAATTGATATATGAACCGTGCAGAATGAGCCAAGCTTAAAAATGTAATGAAAAGAGAATGCAACATGCCCTAAGATTAATAAGATCACTGTGGTAAACTTTTTGTTACTGGACACCAGCAATTACTACAACAATTTACATGCTTCTATGAAGACTCACTACATCTCTTTAAAGGGTTTCTTATTTCTTTTTTCATCCTGTCTCATCAGGACAAGAGAGAGGAAACCAGAAATTTTCTGGTCACTTTGTATTACAAACTGCTAAGTGGAACATTAATGGCATAATATTCAAAGAAACAGTGCTTTAGTACATTAACCTCTGAAATTGATAAACATATCCAGTGAAATATCTTTTGAAAAAATGTCATAGAAAAATTTACAAGCTAGGAAGCCCCCAGACAAGAACATCTTCCCTAAAATAAGGATCATGGAATCTTTTCCAGCCTTTACTTCTCCAAGCATATCAAAAGGCCACCAAAATAGATTTTTCTACATGATTCCAGTGATCTCTAAGGTTACTGAAATGGGACAAGGGTGAAAACTGGCAAAAGAAAAATAGAAAGTAAGTAGGATTTATGAATGGTCTTACACAAAAATGCCTTGTACATCCAGGGAGAGCTGGCAGAAATCTGAAGAGATGAAAGGGTGGCTGACAGATATGGAATGACAGGCCACAAAAACGTTTCTCATCACCATCAAGTCAGAATTAGGAAAGCTAAAAGACAGAGAATTTTTGCTGTGAAAATGAAAGGTGCAACTGTACCACATCTGCCTGTAGAAGATTCAGTGAAAGGTCTGTACCCAGAAATAGCCAATGCTTAACTTGTGTAAGAGAAAGCAGAATTGGCAGAGAACACACCAAGCCCATTTTTTGGGCAGTAACATACTAAGAAAACTTGGAGGAGGGCTGGGCAAAATGAGTGTGGTGAAAATGGTCAGGAGGGAACAAGCAGCAATGTGAATCACTGGCACAGAAGTCAAAGGCAGTGAAGACTGAAGGTAATAATGCATCTACTTTAAAAATGACATAAAAGGAATATCTGCAGCCTTAAAGGCAGACCCTAAGAAGAAATAATGGCTAGCTTCTGCACAAAGGGCACCATTTAATGTTTTTTTTTCCTTTTCCCACATTCCTTTCCCCTTTCTTTTTGTTTTATTTCTTTTCTTTCTGATTGCTTCTAGTCACAGTTTATTGCTGATAAAAACACAGAACCAGCAGCCCTACATGCCTTCATAAGAAAATTCAGTTTCTATGTCTGTGCCAGACCTTCCCAGGATGGAAGAGCATTAGAATGATGTGTATTAGCACAGCTTCAAATTGCTTCTAACAAAATTTAGAACAAGCACTCTAGCATATTCTCAAACCAAAGGATTTGTGATTGGTGAAGCGAGGGAAGGTTACTCCATGTTAATGGTTAAGTGAAACCACATAAGGTGTTGCATTTACTTTTCTCTTTTAAAACGTAAGTATTCAAAGTACAAATCAAACCCATAGTTTTCACATGGCAACACAGAGAATCCCAAGGGAATTTCAGTTGTGTTCACAATCACACTAATCAAAGTTTAGAGTAATGCTATGCAGGATTGAAACATTAAATATACAAGACATAGAGACAACAAAATTCTTAACAAATCCTTTTTGGTCAAACAACACAAGAAAGGGCTACTGCTCTCCTTCTGTCTGCAATAATTATCCAGGCTTTTCTCAAGGTAACTGAAGTGACAACAACAATCTAGAGGTTCATTAAACTGGAGAAAAGTATTTCTAGGTAAAATAAAGCTGCATCATATTGGAGAGAATTCTGGAGAAAGAAGAGAATTTAGAGTCACTCCTTATTGCTGAGTGGAATCTTCAGATGGAAGAATCCACATTAGCAAATGAGGTGCTCTGGGTGAGATTCACTGCGCTTAACTTCAGCCACCTAAAAATCAAGCAACTTAGCTACAGATCATTATCCTCTGTATTCCTCCAAAGCCAATGGAGACATCTGCATCTCTCCAGCAGAGCAATAGGTTCATCTTATCCAAACACTGGTGTGAAAATCAAGTCTGTCTCACTTTGGTGATGATAAAGGGAGACCAAGTGATCGTCCTAGCTTTGGCATATAGTTTTATGCAGCTGAAGACAGGTTACATTACACATTTTTACAATTGGTCTGAAGGCAAAGCAAGGAAAACTGGAAACAAGGAAGCTGCAAATATCACTGCAGCCTAGCTTCAGGCTACAAACAGTCTGCTTCTAAACCAGCCTTTGCCCTGGAGGCTTATCACTGAAATCTTTAAAAGCTCCTCTTTTCTGTTTCTCTTCTTTCATTCTTTCCACCAGCAAACAAACAGAAGTTTGCCTTAAAGACAAGCCAAGTATCTTGAAGTCAAATTATTCAAGAAGCTAGCTTCACATTTTAGGGAAATGTTAAAATGTTTTAGTACAGCTCTATTATATTGGCTCTGTTCTCTTAGCAATACTCCACAATACTTCAAATTATTTCTTTTTTACCTTAAATTAGTGCTACTCTAC
Source organism: Phainopepla nitens (assembly GCA_013400175.1). NCBI lineage: Eukaryota > Metazoa > Chordata > Aves > Passeriformes > Bombycillidae > Phainopepla > Phainopepla nitens. Next base: position 82,040 of record VXBQ01006299.1, on the reverse strand, counting down.
TCTTTTGTTACAGACAAAGTTACAGTAGGCAGGAGATCAACTCAGAACAAGTCACAACTTTTTAAACAGCATCAGGGCTGAACCACAAATAAAATTCAGGTGCCTCAGCCAACTTCCCTTGCTTATTTGAAAGCCTTCAAAACCTCACAAGAGACAATGTAACACTACACAGAAAGAGATTTTGACTACACTTCTCCCAGGGAGTTGTGAAACACTAATATGTTTTCCTGTTTTTTTCAGGCCACCTGGTGGTTCAGGGTGTCATATAAAATAAAAGGCAATAAGCATCCCTCTAAACTTTTCTACTTTAAATAGCAACAATTCTGTCATTAGTGGAAAAGATCTGCAATTTTAAATTGTAAGAAACAGGATTGATATCAATTGCTTTCTGCAGAAAAATATGGAACCGTATAAGTAGTTAAAAGGGAAGTCTAGGCATTGTGCAAAATCTCATTAAAGGCAAAGCTTGGTAAGTGGAATGTATGATGGCATCATCTCAATACACAGTTGTATCTCCAAAACTAAGAACTATGAGAATCACGTTCAGTTTTTATTATGGAGCCACATTTTCAAGGAGCAAGCTGTCATGTGCCCCAGGCAGGACATCCAATTGCTGTTCAAGCCTCAGAAATGTGTGTCTGGCGTTGAACTGAGAAAGCTGGATTAAAATCAGACACATTGCAGTGCTAACACAATACACAGGTAAGAAGCACCATACATTTTTGATATTAAGTACAAAGCCATGGTGCTAAAGGCATGCTGATTTCAAAGTTAGCCCCCAGTCAACAACCTGCCCTCACTCCACCTTTACATCATTAGTAGCTCTCCTCAGGCAGTGGACCTACACTCAGTCCCCTCAGCAGTGGTTTTACACAAGTGAAAAGTCAGCTGACTTCAGGTCATGCATCTGTGGTTCATCCTGGCACCTGGAAAGAGCAACTTTCAATGTCCTCAAACAATTCATCACAGAAAATGCACGAAGCCCGCACTATGTGGACGTCGGTGACTTGGTGCTCTAATCTAATATCTTATGTGAACTATTATTTTTTCCCAGCAGAAGCACTGTTTTGTTATAGGGCCTTCTCTATGGCTAGGTCTGTATCTTGTATAATACAGCAGGGACTTCAAACTGGGTCATGGTCTCAAGGCCAACTGTCAGAATATCCAATTACAATCCACAACCACCTACTGAAGAGAGTCAGAAAATCAAATTGAGAATACAATATGCCTAGTAGGAGCTTAGGCATGTGCAGAACTGCAAAATGCAGCAATAAGGCTAGACATTTTCTTTGCAATTAAATTTCACTTGGGAAAGTCTATTTTCTAGTTTGTGCTTTAATATCAGTGTCTATCCCACAAACAGCAAACAGAAGAGCAGTACAGGGCACATCTAATCTTTTCTCTTCTCATTTCCACAGCATATAAGTAGCCAAGACTTACAAAATGGGAAGGGGAAGGAATCATGTTTATGATAATTCCCAAGGGCAATGTAGCACATCTGCCACAGCCTGAAAACTGTTTATGGAGAAGGACCCCCACATTCAGCAATGCAGAGACGTGGGGAAAGACACAGTAAGATGTCACTTAGCAAAAGAAGTCATAGCAGATCCATGCAAACATGCTGTGTATTTTCCTGTGCACTGTTTTTAGCATCAGGCAAATAACTGAGCCCACCCCTAGAGGAAGTGCTATCTTGCCTAATTACAATGACAATAGAAATTTCATTCTGTTCTCACAGGGCACTTCAAAGCAGGAGCTGAATGGCTCACTGCACAAATTAATATGTATCTATTTGAAAGAATCACTCCATATTACATCAAATAAACAGTTTAGGTTACCACTCAGGCTAGTTTATGATGGAATTTATTTTTTTCCTTCTCAGTTATGCATAGTCATTTTGAACCAAGAAAAAAAAGAGAAAGAAATTCACAAAACTATATCCTAAGATTTATAAACAACAGACTCACAACCACAGATTTATAAACAACCCAATTGCAACTACAGGTGGAACTGAAGCCCTGTAGGATGGAGATGGTTGCTTTGCTGCGTGTAGGTAGCAAGGACAGAAATCTACTGCAAGGATTATCTGTTCGCATTTCTGTTTCCATGGGGAAACATGAATGGTATAAAGTATGTCTAAAGCTCACAGGTGCTGCATGAGGTTTTTGTTTTGGTTTTACTCAAACTTGTCAATTCCTTCCCAACAGGAAAGCATCTCCAACTCAACACAGAACAAAACCTGGGCTCACGACTTTGTGCAAGACTGAACGTAACTGGTCCACTGACAATACATGAGGATTATATCATACACGAAGCAGCTGCAGTGCAGAGAGGATTAAGCATTAAAGATGCTTTTTTCTACACCTGTAGAAGACAAGAAAATCTTTGAATTTTGGTCACTTAAGTACGGGACAAAAACACCTGACAGAAATTAATTAATGGAGAGATTTGTCCTGAGGCTCTGACCATGGCACTAATGTCTGTTCCATCAGGATATCAGACATGGCAGAGAGTGACATTCATTCAGAATTTACGTCCCTGCCTCTCACAGTGACAGGCATTCAATGTGTCACAGTGCTTTAACTTTGTACGACCAGAACTAGACAATCACAGTCTCATCACAGAGCCAGAGACTGCAGTCTCATGACCCTCTGTACTATATGAAACAGAACATGCAGAAAATACCTTATACCTAGGGCTTAGTAAGAGGTCATCCACATAAGCAGAATGTCAGAGCTCATCTAGAAGAGTGCGAGTGATTCAAGTGTCCTGTGGGACCCTACGGTGCCATGGCCATTTGTGCCCATGAATTCTGGGTAGTAAAGCATGACCATTTCAAATTTGCACACACTTCAAACTGATGTAAGGGATGACACAAGGAAAACGAGGGGACAGCTGTGATTCATCTGACCTACAACGTTACCTCCAAGACCTAGAACTGAAGGACATCTTCAGCACAGGCCTAGGAAAAGTCACAGATGAACGCAGAAGCAAGAATCTGAGAACCCCCCCAAACTGCCTTCCAGTCCTACATGTAGCTTTCACAGCACTAAGCAAATCAAAGAGCAGGAGAAAGGACAGTCAGCAGGATGAGCAGGTGCATGCAGGTGCTTCCTCCTACTTTGCTGGCTGAAGTCAAAAACAAGAGACCCCACTGGGCTTTCAGGAATTCTCTCATCAAGGAAGAACAGCTAGTTGGAAAAGGATATTTTGGAAATGCTTTGGTGCTTAACATATTTCATAAGGCAACCCTTTGTAGAACACTGGTCTATTTACAAGCATGAGCTTTAAGGCAGTCACACAGACCAGACTATAGATGACTGTAAGTCCTTGGCATCTTATAAAAAATACTTATAACAAAAGCTGAAGAGATAGTCCATATGGTCACATTCACCTACAATTTCTTCTCTTCTGACTGCTATTCTCTTCCTCTGAAGGGCTGTTTGCACTGAACAAAAGTGAGCGTTATGGGATTTATCTCTGAAGGTGTCCTTTTCTGCAGAATACAATTCTCCAACTCAGAACCAAGAATTGAAATGTGTAAACCTTCCACATGGACATCTTATGTAAAATAGCTTTGTGTTTAAATGGGCTTTAGTTTGAACTTCTCCCCTTTCATTTTCCCTTAGCAATTTGCAAGGCTGCATTTTGGTCAAGTTTCAAGACACACAACATGAATGTGCATTACTGTTGAGTGAAGTCTAAAAAAACTGCTTGTTGATATTAAACAAGTGAGGGCTTTTTTTTTCCCCCTAATGCTTAACAAGAAATCTGAGATCAATTCCAGCAGTCATAAGCTAAAGTGTTAGAAATGCAAAGAGAAAAATCAAGGAAACAAGTGGTAACTGAGTTGCTCAGTTTCCATCTTACTGATTGAACTGATAGATTTTCTCACAGCTACGCAAACATCGCCACAGAACAAAAGTAGTTGCAGCTCAGCAATGATGATATTAGGATGCCTTATTTTGCAAAGTTTCAAGTTGTGATCTTGGTCTGTCACAATGGCTCAGATGATGGCACCCCTGCAAGTGTCACAGTGCAGCTGTAACAGTGCAGCACTGTAGGACTGTGCGCTGTGAGAACTTTAAAATGCATTGCTCAATAAAAGCTAGGGCATAGCTGTAGAGACAGACAGTTCAGAGACAGTTCAGGGTGAACTAGTCCTCCTTTCTGGGCAGGATTTGTGGATTACAAGTTTCCTCTGTGCTGCAACTGTTGTACTTGAGTTAACTCACTTGTAGCCGGTTCAAGTGTGCCTACAGCACGCTGTACTGTAGTGCAAGTGCACATCTAATAAAACTCCTGTGGGTCATGTGCCTTGTCTTGTCTGTCTGTCTCAGTCTGTGCCTATTTTTACAGGGACTCTTATCACTGTGTAGGGGTCTGAACAGAGTAACTCTAAATCTACTCAGATACAACAAGGGTTGGGTCATTTGAGCACCTAGAAAAGGAGTAAAAAGTGGTGACATCCTCATGCTCTCACACTGATGCCATCTGCAGCCATCATTGCCCTCTGCCTCATACAATATAGTTCTGTGAACTAACAGGACCCCTTTTAAAAAAGAAAACAGACAGCTGACAGAGCTATGACAAAAGATGAAACCATGCAATAAAAAAATAGAAAAAAAATCCCAGGATTTCAGACTTTAAACACAAACCGTAGAGAGATTTATGTCAAGTGTGTGCACCAAAGGCAAGCCACGTTTTCTCAGAAGCACTGATGAAACACAATGCTCTTACCCGATGCTGGCTGTGCAGAAATGGGATGGTGTTAACTTCCAATGGCAAGTGAAACTGTTGAATACTGAAGAAAAACAATTAAAAAAACCCCCACAACTAAACCTCAAACAAACTGAAAAGTATTAACACCACAAACTGCACCCTCAGTCCCATCTACATGGCTAAACCATTAATATGACTGCTGCAATACAGGACCCAAGTGGTCCAGCTCTTCCTGAGGGCTAGGAAAAGATCAGGAACTTCAGTCATATCACTGTGCCAAGAAACTTATGCAAAGTAATGAGCCAAATAATGTGTACCAGATGGGATACACAAATTTTCTCCACAGGTAAGCAACAGCTAGGGAGACCAGGACCATAAGAATAATAACTCTATTCTTTTAACTGTGCTTTTAAAACAAGAGTTCACTAAGTGTCATATTTCACTAGGAATTCTGGAAAAAATAAGCAAATGGTCAATCCTGGCTATGAAAGAAAGAGTGAGATAACAGGCTTTGCCAGCTATAATTAAAAATAAGTATTATACCATAAGAATTAAAAATGGTCAGGAAGAGAATCAAAGCAGACAGCCTCCAAAAGAAAGTGCCTATAAGGCAGGATTGGATCTGCTTCTCCAATCATCATTTCAAAATCATACATGACTGCGGAGTGAGGTCTGGGGGAATTGCTTGTTGAAATTAGGGAAAGGAAGAGTTCTGTCATCAATATGTGTTAAAACCAAAGGCGAGTTTGCTTAGATAGAAACAGTTTTTGATGTCACTTCTGGTGCAGAAGCAGAGATTCTGGGCAAGACAAAGCGTAGCTTGCAAACGTTTTACCTTTTTTGATCTGTATGGACAAATTTTAGTATATTCTCCATTACTTTTATTAATTGAACTATTACAAACCCATAATTTTTGTTGAAAAAAACAAAGCTGTTAAATTTCAATACCAAGCTGGCAAAATACAAGCACTTCAAGCAATACACAGAGCAAAACAGACCCCAGCCCTGAGTGGCATGGAGTAGATTATGGGTGTGTAAACACACCTTTTACATATTCAGGCCAGGCAGTCAAAAAATAACCTTGCTGTAGCACAGCTTCTTCACATTTCTAGTTTCACCCTCCTCTGTGGGTCAGGTATCAATACATTTACTCTTCAAAGCCTTCTTACCTAATCTTCCCTAGAAGTGCACAAGGCAAGGAGAAAAACACTGGCAGAATTTGGAATGCCATTGGGTGCCAAGTGACACCATTTTAGTTGTTCTGATTAGGAAAGGCAAACAGCATCCCCGACACATAATGTTCAAGGTACATTTTGGGGACACCTCACCACTGTGCCTCCATCAGTAGAAGATATATCTAAATGCTGAACTGGAGTAGCTCCTTAAGCAGAAGGAATATATCAAGTCAGTCCTTGGAAGAAAGGAGTCCTGAGATGAAAAAATTCCTGCAATCAATGCTGTGAGATGTTTCCTGAAAGCTTCTGCTCTACTACATTTTTTGGGTGCTGGCAAATTAGCTATACTGAAGACAGCATTCATGCATCAGGTGCAGGGATCTGAGGCTGGAAAGTAAAATCTGTCTTTGGCACAGCAACAGGGAGAACAGCTGATGGGCAGAGGGACTCAGAGGCACCATGCCAGCTCCAGAAGGTTGGAGACCAGAATGGACAATGCAAGCTGAGTCCCTGAGATGCCATTCGGCACTTTCCCATCTGATCCTCTGCATAACCTCAGGGAGAAGAAGAAACTAGCTGGACTGAAGACAGGAGTATCTGACACCATTTTGGAATCTGCCAGAGACCTGGATAAACAAAGTATTCTTCAGAATAAAAATGATAAACAAAACAAACACTTCTATCTCTGAAATAATATTTGACCAAATTCGGAATTCAGGAGCTTTGCTCTCCTCCCTTTGGAGGAAACAGAAACACTGGAAATATGAGGCCTCCATACATTGGCCTAACTGCTCTTTCCTGTGTCCATGCAGAAAGCCAGTTTCTTCCATTTTATATTTGGCGCTAGACTAATTACACAGCAGGAGCAGCTACAGAACACAACCTAGAAAGAAAGGGAGACAGAAAAGAATTAGGTAGATTTTAAGGCCGCATTTGGTCCTATGCCAAATATTTATCATTACTCACAGAGAAAAAGCAATAGCATAAAAACCTTATAAGTGATGGATAATTATACTGAGAAAATAGTGTAAAAGACCAAAACCCAGTCAAGTCCAAACTTTTAGTAAAACAGCAAGCTTCAATATGCAGCAAGAAAAGCAATAGATGACATGCTTGTGTGTCCACAGGATTGTGTATATAACATCCAAACAAATGAACACTATACCAAGTAGTTCTCACTAACCTGCAACAGGAATATGAGAGAAGCTGAATTTATTCTTTACACTACTGGAAAATGGAACAACTAAATATGAAGATGACAAAGCCAGACAACATTGAGATGTTTTCTTAAATTACTTTGAAATGGTTTTTTTCTCTGGTTTTGTAATAACACTTAAGGCCCGCTGAATACCAATCATGACAATATTCCTTGTACAGTACAGCTAAGAGATCTTTACTTTTCAGGCTCACTTACTAACAGAACTGTAGTTCTGTTCATGGGTGAACCAAAACGCAATTCTCATGAATCTGGAAAATGAACTCCATCTCAGTGAGACCCAATACATGGAGGCTTCTTAAATCTATTCAGGAATAGATGCAGCAAGAATAAGAATTTTAAGCATCCAATCAACCTAGCAGAAGTGATTCATGTTCCAAATTAATCTAAAGATTAAAAAATGCTTGGATTCCCTAAATCAGAGCCTTTTCATTTTTTTAATTCTTTTTTTTTTTTCTTGGGGGAAGGGGAGGAGGCACTATCAGCATTTTAAAGCTCTCTGTAATAATTATTGACACAGAAAGGTTAAAAATAAAGACCATAATCTTTACTTAAAAATACTGCAAAGACTACAAGGACCATCCAGGACAAAGTATTTCAAGGTGACCACAGCTATCCATGTGCTTTTTTTTTTTTTAATGTCAAAAAAAAACAGAGATTAAAAATGATTACAACATGAGTGACAGTACTACACTTAATATTTGTATTTCCAGAATATTTCTATATACACATACAGACATGTATTTTGCATCTAGCTAGGGATGTTAGCTTAACAGATTTCATGCTTTCAGACCCTGCGTTTGTAGCACAACACAATTTCTGTCTCTGCACACATCCCTCTGCAGATGTTCACTGGTGTTTTGGAGTACCTGAGTTTCTGAAAGTGGGATTCAATTTGCCTAAGCCCAAAACCTCCATGGTGTATGTGCCTGTGCGTGCACATAGCCATCTTTCACAGAGGAATCTAAATCATCTCACACTCAAGTGACAAACATGCAGTTTCAGAGTGGGGTTCATCTCACCCAAATCAAATATCTGAAGTCAAAAGACTCCTTCTACCAGCACCCTTTTACCCATCTCTTCCTCTCCACTGCCTACAGATATCTGACCAGCTCAGGCATCGTTTAAAGTTAAAGCAGACAGACCTTGCTCCAGATGCCCAGCCCAACCTGCTTTACAAACTCGCTGTCAGGAGACATTGAGCCTTCTGAAAAATAAGATGCTTCCCAGGCAAAATCAGAAACCCATCGAGATTTTCAACTGTCCCCCAAATCTTTAAATAATTTTGAACAAACTTATGTAACCTGATCATCCAAAATGTCATCTACGCACAGAAAATTCCAAATGTTGTGCACCTAACTAAACCTTCTAGAGCAAGATGGTGAGCTCTGCATTAGGAGCCCCTTCAGCAAGCACCAAGCTGTGCCTTCCCAGTTTTTCTGCATCTTTGGCATGTAGTTCATTCAAATATACACCAAAGGGACTTCCTAAGCTTTTTCAGCTACCTGATGGATTGTTACCAATTTTTGCACAAGAATGCCTATTATTATGGAGGAAACACATTACATTGGAGCAATTTCTTAAGAAATGGGAATTATTCTTATGTTTAAGTAGTAGCTGTTGCTTCAAACACTTTAAATGACTGTATTGAAATATGGTTTGAATAATTTCGGTTGCTCTGATTTTCAACATCTTCTCTCCTAGCCAGCATGTCTTGCTGAAAGATTGCTCATGGAACTGTTTACTTTCCAGCATGAAAGGTTATATTTTTCAGAAATTTCTTAGGAAATACTTCTAATTAATTAGTCTACAGTTCCCACAGCACTTCATTTAATTATTTTTTTTTTAATTAGGTGTTGTGGGTTTTTTGGCTTGGTTGGGGTTTTTTATTTGTTTTAGAAAGCTCCCAAAGCTCTCTCAGGCAGAAATATTTCTTGCTCTCTCTGCAGAAGATGCTTTTTGGATGCTTTTGCTACTGAGAAATTTTTTTGGCTCTCCAGGGGACAATTTAACAATGACAACATTGTATTCAGCCCAAAGCATAATTCTATTTTGGAAGGTTTCATTTGACTAACACGATACTGACCACAACTTCCTATCCGCAAGGCTATGTAATTCAAGTTCAGCCTCATGTCAGTGTGCACTGGCTTGACCCAAGTCCCAGGAGGTGCAAAAACTACTTAGCTAGCAGTGTGATTAGGTAACCAGTTCTCCTTCAGGCTGACTACATGGATGGATTCAAAGCTGCTTCCCCAACTGGTAATCAGCAAAGGTCTTAAAAGGATTGAAGAAGCAAAGGCAAGCCCTGATGGGAAAGGCAAAGGGGACCAATTGCTTATCCTTGAAATGAAAAAAGAAGCCATGAGGAAAAAAGTTTGAGTGCAACTGAAAGCAAAACCCTGAGTGATGACTAATTCCTTCATTTCCAGCTATCTGTTTCTGTTACTGATGCTTTGCTCCTTTTAGCCATGTGACTCTAAACTTTCTCATTATAGAGGGAGAATTACCCTGCACAAAGCAGAACTATAATCCTCCTTCCTGAGCTCTGAAGGGATCTGGTGAGACCTTCCCTCTGACAAATGGCAGAAACCATCACAAGAAGCAGCAGACAGCAGGGGACTCAACCACTGAGTGCTGCATTAGTGGCTAAAGGCTACTCACTGACTGTGCTCTTTCTACATTTTCCCACTTCACTTTAACTTCGTTTGCTATTTTAGGTTGTTATCTCCTTAGGCCAAGGTCCATCCTCATCTTGAGCCCATGGATGTTGTGTCATGAAAATAAATAATAAAAAAACTCTAAAAATCTCTGTTGTATTTAATCATCCATGGGTTTAGATCCACGGTGCTCCGTAAATCTGGAACTTGAGAAAAGAAGTGAATTAAAACCTTGAAGTAAAGGTGTTATTTGGTTGAAAAAAATGAACAATTAAGTTTATCATGAAACACCATGCACTTAATTATCCTTTCTCACATGGTGACTGATATGAAATAAACCCCTATTACTTTATTCAGTTATGAAAAGAACTTTAGGAAGGAATCATTAAGGCTTATATAGGCGTGCTTTTAAAGAGCGATTTCCTGGGAAAATACCCCTCAGTGCTTTTTTTCCCCCATCTACAGTCCAGGGACATTTGACTAGCCCAGGGAATATTTTAAAAGTTCACAATTTACAGCAGTAATTCATACAACATCCTTAAATTAATGGCCATTCAGGACAGAGGAAAGAAAATAATACAGAGTGAAAGCAGAACTCAGTTAGAGTAGAGAGAAGCCATGCTAAAAGCCATTTGAGGACTCCTGAATGCATATGGGGTCTGTTGAGACAAAAAGCTATTGCTAGGAGTCAGCGTTGATTTCCACATTTGTGCTGTACAGACCCTGAGGATTAAGTTAAGCACTGAATTCCAGAGTCAGGAGAACAGCAGCATCCTGTGAGCGTGACATTTCTGCCTCTGAGGAGGGCTACAACTCACAGGGCTGTAAAAGGCAACCTACCCCTTTTTTATGGAGCAAATATGATCTATGAACTGAGATTATTTTTAATTCATTTTGGCACTTATTTCTTACCTTCCATTTTCTGTGTCCAGCACCTCTTTCCCCCTAAAAAGACGGTTTTTTGTCCCCTCTCCCTGCTGTCCTCATCCAGGCAACATTTCTGCAGACCTCTGCGTGAAGACAGCATTAGCTGCAAGGGTACCAGTGCAACAGAGAATCTGCTGGGTACCTGCTTACCAGCAGTGTCTCTTTCAATCTTTCTCTGCCAATAAAGGATTTTAGGGGATTGCAGGAGGTTTACTTTCTGTGCAGGAGGCTAAGAGCGGCACCGTGTAACTATAGCGACAACTACCGTGAAAGCTCTCGATTTTTACTGACACGCCTCGCAACACCCCGTGGAAAAATTTATACAATTAGAGAAACAGAAAATTAAACATCCTAAAGGCCAAAGGAAAGTGTTGTGGTGATCTGCATCTCCATGCATTGCTTAAATACTTCCTGGTAATTTGCTTCTTTTACTGTATAGTGGTAACATTAAAATAGCATTTTAAAATTTGCAGTTTCAACAGTGGTTTAAGCCTCCACAATGCCAAAACAGTAGATACACTTGCAATCAGCTCAGAAAACACTGTAGCACATTGCTGTATTTGACAAAGATTCATCACTGGGAAACTGACACTACATAAATGGAGAGAAGAATAAGGTGCACGCATTTTTTCATAGAGAGTAACAAACATTTGCATAGGGATATACTGAATTATTCATCTCTTACAGACAAGACAAAAGACACATCTTTCTAAATAGTATTTTTCTATCCAAAGGATATGCATTTTAAAGGATTTTCCTGTGCTCACAGCAGCTGAGAACTGTGTGAAAATGATACAGAGATGCTTTGTCCCAGTCTTAAGAGTTCTGTGACTTGATAGACAAGTTTGACATTCCAAATCCAACAGAACACTTTCAAGCTCACAGCAAAATATTAATATGCTGCAGTCTGAAATTGCCTCAAATATCCTGGAAAGTTACCAAATCGCTGACGTCGAGCTTGAAAATGCCACATCTAAATGTGCTTCCAAGGCCATGATCCACAGTGCTGGAAAATTGATCCTTGCTAATGGCCACCATTTATAGCCTTAACCTTTACTACATTGCTTCAGTTCTCTCCAACAGCTTAAACAATATGAATCAAAAACACTTCCAAAGATTTTAACAATTACCACCGGACTGAGAACTAGACCTGCAAAAACCTTGACCTTATTGACAAAGTGGATTTGCATGGTAGCAGGAATTGCCAGTTTTGCAGCCAAGGAATGGGACCAAAACACTTTACCCCAGCTGCCAGTTCTCATTTCCTGCTCTGCTGTCGTGATTTATTTCTCTAAAATGTACAATAATCACAACTAGTTTTTTTATTTTAATCATCATCCAAAACAAAACTATTTAATAGCAAGGTTTAAGGAAAATATTGAGCTATTAATATGGGTCTACTGAATCTAATACTCTTGCAGTACACAATGCAATCCAGGCAGCCTGGAAAGGATGAAAATGATGTGTTGCTATGGAAACAGGAAGGCACATGTTTAGGTTGCTCATCTCTGAAGAGCTGCCCCACCAACATCTTTAAAGTCTGCTAATAAAATTTTAATCAATGATTAGAATAAAGTGAATTTCACCTCCTGTTACACCAGAAGCTTGGCTTACATACTGTCAAGCTCTTTTAATGTTCCCTGCATCCAACTATGCCCTACAACATTAAGAATGAATTTATGCACAAACAGAATGGCAACATGCACTTTTCTAGTTCAGCTACTTAAAATTATTATTCCACACAGCAATAGGTACCAGCTTCCTAAATTAAAATCTTGTGCATGTAAGAAGGTGCTTTTTATTTTATTAATCGATATGCCATATCTCCCCCCTTCAAGAAAAGCCACCATACCAACTCAATAAATCAGGTCTTTGATTATTACTGGCTTAAGACCATCGACCAGGGATATGCCCATCGAGACCGTGACAGTTAGCCCAGTGCCAGTGTTGTCACTCACCAGACACACTAAACATCTGCTCTTTCCTAGAAATTATAGCTTTCATCTAACCATGACAGATCATACCTGCAGACAGATCTTTCAAAACACTGGGGCTTACGAAGTAAGAATGCATTTCCAGACAGCCAAACAGAAAACAGGCCAAGTTATTTGCTGGCAAAAGTCCACTTATTTCGCTATTATCATAGCAGAGCATCTGGCTCCAAACATAATTATCTATACAGTTAACTATGTCAGTACACTTATTTGTTATTATACTGGGAAATCAATAAGCAAGACTTGGTTAATGGTACTACTAATCTTTTAAATCATTGTTTATAAATAACTAAGTACAATGTGAAGACTACCAGTACAGTAATAAACAGTTAACAAGCTCTGTATTCTGGATCACAAAAGAGCAAAACAAAGCTGAAAAGACAAGAAATCCATACTGTGAACAAACAGGTGCATTGTTTGTTTTGTTTTGTTTTTTAATGCAGTTGTGGTTTAACTTGGCAGGCAGTGAAATACCACACCGCCATTCCCTCACTGCCCCCCAGTAGGATGGGAAAGAGCACTGGAAAAAGGTAAAACTCATGGGTTAAGATAAAGACAGCTTGATAGATCAAAAAAGGAGGAAAGAAAAATAATAATGATAGAAGAATACAAAAAAAAAAAGTGATGCACAATTGCAAGTGCTCACCACCCCCAAGATGATGCCCAGCCAGTCCCCTAAGCATCAGCATCTCCCCTCCCAAGTTTTTGCTCAGTTTGAGTTGGCTGTCCTGGCCATGGCCCCTCCCAGCTCCTGGTGTCCCCTCTCCCAGCCTACTCAAAACAACTAAATCATCAGTGTGTTATCAACATTTTTCTCATCTGAAATCTGAAACACAGCACTTCATCAGCTACTAGAAGAAAATCAACTATCTCAGCTGAAACCACAACAAGAGTCATACATTATAAATTATTATCTTGAAATCTTAATTAATTTCCATTCATGTATACAATATTCCTCTGTTTCAGTATTCCTGGTAGAAGGACTCCAGTGGTCCATTCCGACAAGTAATTCAGGAAGAAAACCAACTCTCAGACCTACCAATCATAAATCCTTACTGCACTGAGAACTTGAGTCAGAATATTAGAAGTGCCAATGTCAGAAGAGATATGAGTGACAGCAGGAGCAATATGTCCTTTGAAGAGGCCAGACTTATCTGGTTTCAGCTTCAGAGATATCAAGTAGGGGTGATTTTCCACACTGCTCCCAGAACACACCAGCACTTTCAAGAATATGGCAGTCTCTCTATCCACTGTTATATTCAGGATTGAAGTTTTCTAAAAAAACCCTGACACTAATCTCCTGATCAACTGTACAAGATTTTTAAGGTGTTGGTTATTTTTAAATTAAACTTGAAATAACCTGATTTTCTCCAACACCACTCCCATTTCCTTTTCCTGGCTTTATAATTAACATGAAGACATAATAACTGCAGGCACAGCCCTCCCCCAAACCAGGATCCCACTGTGTAAGCATTACGCAGTAGCTATATTTTTTCTTTCCCTAAGGTATCCACTGTGATACTTTAGAAGATTTATTTGCTTACAGCTAAACAGATGATATTTACTCACATTACAGAACTCCTGTCATACAACTCCAGCATTATTTAACTACCTTCTCTTAGGAAACAACCAAGGACAGCAGGTCAGGACAGTCACACGCTGTCTGGAAAGGCTCGCACAAAGTACACATGCACATTGTCCTTCTCCAACCACGCAAAAAATAACCAGAACAAAAGCATTATCCAGTTTCAGCAGCAGTGTAATAGACAACCAAATTTCTGAGTATTTTGCTAGATAAGTATGTTCATTCACCCCTTCAGCAATAAAACCAGGATCTCAGCAGTACAGCAGCTCCCCTTGGCTCAGAAGGTCAATATGACAGTGCTTCGTTCCTGTTACTTTTTAAGGGTTTAAATGCTGCCTGGGCATCTCCACTGGCTACCAAACTATTTCCAAATGTCCTTCCACACAGGCATCTGTCTCTCCAAAATGTTGGAGACAAACAGCTTACGGGAAAGTGAGAATGACATACTGACATTTGGAGTACAGTGCCCCCAGCCTCCCCTTCTCACGGAAGTTTCTTTTAGTCGTGGCACTTTAGCTAATTCATATCACTTTTATTGCCTAAAAAACAGTGTGGCCTCACTACTCTCCTTTTTTCAATGTCTGTATTTTAAACCCAACTTACTGTTCAGAACTTTCATGGATCCCAGGCAAGAACAGCTTCAGGACATGGAATAATTTAGTCTGGACCTCTGGAGACTGTCTGCTTAACCGCTCTGCTTGAGTGCCTACTACTACAACTACTCCCATGCCTTGAAATTTCTGCACCTGCTATCTTACACTTTGCACCAGGCACAGTACCCAGAGAGACTGCTGGATGCAGCTGGGTACTCTGAGGTAGCTTAAGGTTTGCTCATCTCAACCAAATTTCCCATTTTTCCAAACTCGTGGGATCTTGCTTTTCCTCCACTTGCACTTCTCTCCAGACAACAATCCTCATTCTTTGCCGAGAAGCTCAACAGCACTCTGCAAAAAATCATATGCACTAGCCAGCTCCAAAATAGAATAATTTTCAAAAAGGGTTAGATTTTCTGCTCTCTTTTTCTTTACTTTAAAAAGCACACATAAAGCTACTTTCTGCAGATGGACTAAAACGTACCATGTGAATGAGACAGATTGGCTTTCTCATTGGACACGGAAGGGTTGCTGTGATTCAGACATTATGCTTTAATATTTAAACTTCCACAAGCTGCAGATATGCTGATATAAGAACAAACGTCAGAAGGCTGATGTTCCTGAGATCCATCTCAGAAAAAGGTCACACATGCTGAAATCAGGTTCTGTTTCTGTCTATTGGAATTTGACAGATTTCAGCCACTTGAGTAAGAAAAGATTGCCAAAGAGGAATCCAACACCATGGTGCAATTTTCAAACACTCATGAGGAGACACTACACTGTCATTTCCTTTGTCCTTACTGGGAGATGTAAGAAATAGCCAGTTGCTTTATTTATATACATTGGGCCCCTTGGTCATCATTTTTATTTCCTCTTTTTACACAGATTCACAGTGAATTTATTTACTGCTTTAATTTTGCAATAGTACTGTACTACTCGACTCCACACAGGAAATTTACTCTGCAGTGTTATTTTTGCCTTCTCTAAAATTTGGCAGACCTGTCAAACTAGGAGATTTCACAAGCTCCCTATAGCTCAGGGCACCAGAACCACAAGGCCTCAATGTATTTGAGTTTGGTTTGGTTTAAGCGTGGTTATTTTTCCTTTCTTTCTTGATGATAGGACCCTTTGTGCTGATTCCAGCCCTTAAATACTGCATCCTGAGCAGCATGACAGCTGGAGAAAACAAGATCTACAGTGTCAGCCACTTACATGTGTTCTCACGTAGTCACCATCTGCTTGGTAGTCCCAGAAGTCAGCAGCTCGTATCGCAAAAAGCACTGTCATATTAAACACCCTGCTGACACAGAGACCACGGAGTGAGGGACTGAGCCTTGCTGGCTGCTGAGCCATCAGGTTGTGGCCTCAAAATGTACCAGCACAGAACCTCTAAATGATAGTCCTTCAAGGTCTCTTCCTCCTCTTCCTTCTCCCAGCTACAGGCTACACACTGATGATGAAACTGGTGCAGCTTACATTGTATAAGTTTGCTAAATAATTGCAATTCATACTTTCAAGTCTGCAGATGTCTCATATTGCATGTGTTGGCAAGATATGCTGAAAGTATGAAAAAAACCACCGAAATGAAGGTTACAGTCCTTGTCAAAATAAGCCATTTGTCCTTCATTCAGTGAAGTGCCCAATGGTTAAGTGAGTTAAACAGGACTAGGGAACCATTTTGAAAGGCTGAAAGGATTGTCTCCTGGGCTCCGACAGAGGAAGGATCCAAAACTCTGCCCTATGGAAGGATGCAGTTTGCTTTCCACAGCTTAACTGGCCTAAGCACATGTGAGTGGGGAAGCTCTGGCCTTGGTATCTCATCCATTTCCAAGGTCTTAAACAACACACTGAGCCCTTCATGACAGTATTGCTCAAGCTCTGATACTAAGAGAAAAAAAAAATCTTCATGTCCAGCCTATCACTACATGATCATAATGTATAGTCTTACTTAAGGACTTGAGACTGTGACCTGCAAAACACAGTATGAAAAATTTCTGTCATCTCCAACAGGAAAAGGAATAAGCTCAAAAGGGATAACCTGCTCACTCCTAGATATATACACACATAGACAAAACATGTAAGTATAGGTTTAAACCAAAATATGGACATATCAAACCATTACTCCTTGGTATAACATCTTGATTGCCTTAAAAGAAACCAGAAATTCTTCACATCTACATTATTTGTGAGATGTTAGGCTTAATCTTATTGTCTCAATTTGTTTCCCAGGAACAAGAGATCCTGACAATCTCCAGCTTCATGCTTGGGTTGATCTTGCCAGCGGAGATGATGATGATGTAGCATTTGCATTCTGTAATTCCCTTCAGTAGATAAGCAGATTTCTGTTTTTACAGAAACACACCAATTATTTTTATGCTATGTATACATATGCATTTTTTTCTAAGGCTGGTTCTGAAACACTTAAATCTACTCATAAACATAGAATGAAAATTTTTCTAGGCATGCAGTTCCTTTCCTAACAACTACTATTTGAAAGCTGAATTGTGACGTCCCCTTCTTCCCTTCTCCCTTTCCAGCCTCATAAAGAGAGCATGGCAGAGGACTTTGCTCATGGAGGTATCACTGAATATAATTGTTTCAGTAACAAGAAGCTTGTTTCCCAAAAAAAAGTAGCCCAGCAACAGAAGTATCGGCATGGAGACACAAGGAGAGATTCCTGGGAAAGCCTCCAAGATTGTTCTGCCAAGTTACAGATCACTACATTACTTTGATCACTAAGCTCTCAGCTCCCAAGATGACCATGATAGCAAACACTTCAAGCAGTCCCATCCTACTGTGACCTGAAGGTCACATCAGAACAGTGCTAACGGGACTGAAATACTAACAGCATTTCTCCTTTGGTAGCACCAAAAGGGCCCCTGATGGGCATACCAGACACTGTCTTGCCCTAAGTTCTCCACACCATGTTATTATATTATTATTATACACTGAATAACAATGGCAAAGCTGATGATTAGTGATTGAGAATCCACTTCCTTGTTAATACAGCAAGAAAGCCACTACACACTGACACAAGAGCTGGGTTGCTAAGGAGCCCAGGCCAGGTGGAGCCCACCAGAGGAACTGGGTCATGTTTCTCCAGAAGGCAGCCCTTTGACACAAGATCTGTCACTGCCTCGAGCACTGGCCTGCTCTCCACACATTCCCCTAAGGTAAACCCAGACTTCTTCTTGGAACTGCTGTCAGGGCTACACAAAGAAACACCATCAGAGACTGCCAAACCCAAAGGAGATGAGGCCACCCAAGGGGAGGCAGACAGCCATGGACACTGCAGGATTAGGGGCAGAGCAGCAACACACTCAGACCTCCCTGCCTAGAGAGACACACACAGGACTGGCTGTGAGCAAGAAGCAGTTTAACAATGTAGTATCAGCTCAGAGCAGCAGCAGGAGACAAGCAGCCTGGCTTCACACCGCAGGGGATCAGAGATAATTCAGAAAACGAAGACAGATTCAATTGAATACAGCAAATTAAAGGGAAACTGAGAGAAAAAAATTGGGTCAATCTAGTATGCACATGGCATTCTCATTGATAAAGCAAGTAGACAACAAGATTTTTGCAGAGGTCTCCAGAAATGAGCAGCACCCAGAAGCTTAGCAGATGGCCTTGAAAAAACGGCCTGTTCACTTCAGAGTCCCAGTGGGAGCTGAGCCCTTTCAAAATAACTGGAACAGTCTCTAGATATCAAACAACCACCAGCAAAGGAGGTGAATTTGCTTTCACAGCATTTCCTCTGGTTCATTCCAAGTTTTCCCTGCTCACTTGTGCATTTCCAATTAAAATACTATTCTTATTTTCCTAACTGGCTCCCCAGTTAGCAGCAGGGGAGGAAAAGCATAAAAACAAAAGCTCCCAGTAATACAGCCTCAGCAATGCATCCAAATGTGCAGCTCCAGGGCTCTGACACAGCCGTGCTGAACAAGCTGCTGCTTCCCCTGCTGTTCCAAGGACGGGGGTACACGGGGCTGTGCATTTGTATTCCCTGCCACCGCCTCGGCCTGGCCTTTCTGCTCGCTCCCCCAAGCACAGACATCATCTCATCATCGCAGAGATGACCTGTGAGCAAACTGCAATGCGGCCTGCACCGCCTGGGCACGGAGCCCAAGGTGAGGGAAGCAACACAGAGCAAAGCTACACCAACAACACACATGTTCAGCTCCTGACGTGCCTGGCTGTGGAGACACACACTGCTGCTCTAAGGAGTCAGCTGCAGATGCATAATGCTGCTGCAGCCTCCAGAAACATCCCTTGTCTCTGCTGCATGTGCAGAGCCAGAGTGCAGGCTCATTTTTACTTCCAAAAAAAAAAAGAAGGAAGAGTAACAGATGTATTGGTAGCAAAGTATTTTCCTGTGCCCACTGTGAATTCGCTATCTCCCACTGACCACAAATATGGAAAAGAAAGTATCTGGGAGAGAGAAGATAAGTCTTTGCTAACAGTCTAATTTTCATGTGGAAGTGAAGGGAGCACTCCTTAAGAAGAAAGGCAGAGGTGATAAAAATCAGAGATGGTGAAAGCGCATTCATAAAGGGCACGAGGAAAAGCGGGGAGGAAATCAATCACAAGAACAGACAAGATCAAACGGCAGCATACCAGTAACAGCAGCATTTCCTTGGGAAAAAAAGCTGCAGGATGAAGAGGCAGCACAGCACCATGCTGTGAGGAGTGCTGCTCTCCTCACCCACTGCATCGAGAGAGTTGTTCTTTCTCCATAGCAACAAGATACTTAAAAGCCAATCTGGAGACTGAAGACTGGCTCAAAAACAAAACACAACATGTATCAATTTATTATCTCTATTTTAAGCCTCAGCTGGGAAGTACACAGGATAGCATTTGTTTAGCCCAAGGAAGCATCTTCATGGAAAGCTCTCTCTTCTCCTTATACCTCCCTGCCTCAGAAGCAACTCTCGGTGTGAAGCAAACTGTGGCACTTAACACATCCCCTGCTCTTAGCTAATGCCAAAGACACCAGGCACAAACACAGCCCGAGGTGCCCGTAGCTGAAGCCTATCCACTGCTGCCTTTTGCAGGGACTGCAGGCAGCCATCCATACCTCCAAACTCTTCTCACAGTACTCTGGGAGTGGGGGGAAAATGAGGAGGAGTTGCAGCCTTTTGCTAGGGGAAAAAAAAAAAAAAAAACACAACAACAAAAAACCACCACCAAAAACAACAACCAAAAAACCCCAATAAACATAATAATAACCAAAAACTCCCTAACTTGCTGTTTAGTAGTTAACAGCTCTAGTCACTGATTGCAAGGGCTCAGGATATGCTCATATCTTGTCCTTGAAGTCTGTCTAAACCTGCTTGGAAACAGCTCTGCTCAGGCACCTGAATGACTTCAATAAAGCCATTATGCTGACTGCACTGGCAGAGCTCTGGTAACATTACAGACCTCACCACCTCCTCCTCAAAGGCACCGACAGAGCCGGCACAGCACATTCTAGAATGCATCAGGATTATCTAAGAAGCCCATCAAGTTTTAGGTGAATGGACCATGCCAAAAAAGCTGCAGAGCAGCTGGGGTTTCAGTCCTGGCCTTGCCTTAGCTTAGCTGCTGGGACGAGCTTCCCCTGCTCCCTTCCTGCAAAGAGAGAGCAGGCAGCAGCATCAATCAGGGTTACCCAGAACGACCACAGCTGAAGAGCACACAGAGCAGCACTGTGCTCAGCCAGGAGTGCTTCACAAGCAGCTGGGCACACAGGGCTAGGGCAAACAAGGCCACTCCAGTGCAGCCACTGTCCCTCGGGCCACGATGGCACGGCAGGGGACAGGGCAGCACAGAGAGGTAAAGTGTTTACACAGCACCTTAACAGGGATGCTATGCCCAATGGAAAAACAAGAACGTGCTGAGGGGTTGGAAACATAACATAAGTGTCTTAACTGGCTCTGAATACTGAGAACTGGTGACAATCGGGCACAAGGTGGCAAACAGAGCAAATGCAGAAAGCTGTTGATTATGTACAAGCATGCCAAAAATATGGTCCAGTGCACCAATTTTGTTTCTTCTAAAGTCTCCTTCACTGCAAAACTTTACTGTCTGAAGGACCATAGAACATTCAGGAGGAAAGAAAAGGTTTAAGATTATCCAAAGACGTACTTCCAGTGTCTGCCATGAAATCCATAATTTGAATTTCATATCAGTATTAAACATAGTTCTAGTTTAGATTCACCCATGAGTCATAAGTCTAAAAAAAAAATAAAAAAAAAAGCACTGTACTCAGCAACTTTGCCTTGGCTCAGCACTATTATCTTACAGACTTCATCTGTACATCTGCTAAATCAAGAAATCCAGAAAAAATCCAATCCACATACACTAAACATCCATCTGTCTAACCATTTCTCCTTCAGCTAATGTATACTTTGGATCTAAAATACAGAAACTTCCAATCGGTCAGTCCTTAACCATTATATTTATTATGGGCCTTAATTTTTCATTTCCTCGTGCAACATTTTATTCAAGAACAAAATATTAATTTTAAAGCCACAGAGTCAACTAACAGTTACTTTTGAAAAAAAAAAAAGTTATTTTACTATAAAATATTTCTAAAAGAGCTGCATGGAAGGATAAGAGTAATATTCATCTGCATAGATTATGAAGTAGAAGGAAAAGCATGAATCAGCTTGTCCTCATACAACACATTTCGCAACCAAAGTCTGTTTCCTACACAATTAGTTACAAGTACAGAAATATTTCTTTTAATAAGTTGTTTCAAAGGTTGCCAGGAGCAAATCTCTGTGGAATGCATACAAAGTTGTTCTGTTTTTTCCTGAGTAGGTTACCTCACTGAACTCAAAATGGAGGTATCCAAAGAGCTTTTTAGGAGCTTAAGGAGCAACACAGCTAAAATACATGAAATATATGGTATTTTTCTTCCCTCCCCACGCCAACCAGAGTGGAAAATAACAATATTTATGAGTCTTTAGCTCAGAGCTTACAGCAGCTCCAGAAAAGCACTGCTTCTCATGTAGCCAATTTTTCCCCCAGCTATGGCTTCAGCCTCAGCCAGCCCCACATCTCTGTCACCAGCAAGCCAGGCTGGGGGTGGCAGTGTGACCAGACATGGCATTTTGCAGTGTACCCTCTCTGAGATGATGTCACTCCTGCATGAATTTCCAGTGCAGAACAAAAAAATCACAAGGCACAGGCTGTAAATCACAAGGGCTTAGTTGCTCCATCTTAGGAAATTAATTATCCTGATGATGTTATCTTAATTAAATGGTAGCTAATCTAAGTTTATATTTAAGCCTGAAATGTGAATATATTTTAAAAACTCTTGATGATAGCAAATCTGAAGAGACAGAGGAAGGAAAGGAAAAATACCAGAGCAAGTAGGATTGGTTGAAATGAGCAAGCAACGATATTTCTAAATACAGGCAATTACAGCTCAGGTGTTTCCCCCTTTAGGGTTGTCTAGGTGAATCACATTTCTAGGGAGAAACTGTGAGGGTCCCCAGGCAAAAGCTGAAAGCAGATAGACAAAATATAAATGATAAAATTGACAGTCCAGGAAAAAAACCCCAATATCTGAAGTCAGAGGTTAGCAGAGAATCTTTGAAGAGTCCTGCTGTGTGAATAGTTATTTACACTTTTCTAGCTCACTGAAAACAGTGGCGGTCTTGTAAAAAATTTACAGCCATCCAGCAAAGTGCCACGCAGACAAGCCAGCAGCTGCTTGAGAGAGATTATGGGCAATGGTAACTTTTACAAAGAAGGAAGAAAAGACAAAAGGCTAGATATTTAAGAAATTTTTCCTTTTTCTTCAAAGACAAGGGAAATTTAACATGGCCAGCAGAGAAAAAGTGCAAACCAGGAATTATAGCTGTAACTGAACAGAGAGGAGATTACTAAAGGCTGATATCAACATCTCAGCATCTGAACAGTGAGAGACACTAGATGTCCTAATCCTTCAATCCATACTTCTCCACCATCATTCCCATTTGTTTCCTATCCAAATCTCCTCAAATTAAGAGATCTTTTGTCCTTTATATCTGGAAGGATTTAGCTAAAGCAATTACCCTCAAATATTACCTTAAGAAAAGGTAAAACACAACCATCTTTCCCTTTTCCAGGCTGATTTCTACCTGAACACGTATATTCTGCAACCAACAGGCTCAGCTTTCTCTTGACTCTTACAGACAGATGGGCTGTTCACAGTCTCCTTTCCTTCTGAGCAGAGCTGGAGGACCCCACACCCTCACATCCCTATCAGTAATCTGCACTGAGTTTTACAAGGTCACATCCTGCATCACTCTAAATTGAATTCCAGCCTTCCAATCAGAGAAGCAAATGCACCTATAACCTTTGCAAGCAATTAAATGTACTGCCCTTGCTAACTCTGGTGATTTCCCCAATACTTGAATCTCAAGAATTTAGTAATTACTTCTGCTGGCCTTTGTTCTGCCATGAGGTTGAGACAGGGAGTTTCTCTTTGAATGTGTGTAAGAATCAGTTATCAAAAAAGAAGTCTCTTTTTAAAGAGAGATTCAATAAAAACAATCGTGCTCCTGCTCTTCCCTTCTGGCAGCACAGAAGAACCTTTACGAAACTATGATCCAGCTCCCGTGACCTCCACACTCATTGATCCTTTTGTCAATCTTGTTTGCAAGCTTCCTTGTTCTCATTTTAGACTGGTCTGAGTTTGCCTTTGGATATTAAGGAATTTAAGGAAAGTATTTACTTATATACAAGGAAGATATCCAAGTGGAAAGTTTAGTCTTTGAATCTAGACAAAAAACAGTTCTACAATACTCTGGAACACCTTACCAACACACATCACCATAATGAAGTCCACAGACAGGACAAGACAACAAGGACATATTTTTGCCTTGGTGCAAACTATTTTAAATCTCAGCTAGGAAAATTTAGACTTTACACTGAAGTACCCAAAGTGCACTTAACTTTAATACAAGTACTGGAACTAAAGTTGGCAACTAAGGGTTTGCCAAAACAAGTATCATTCCAAAATGAAAGGGGGATTCAAAATCATGTTATCTTTTTATGGGTCATGTAAGATACTACCTTTGTGTCAAATTATGTTAGTCCATGAAGCTAACTGGAACAGTAAAGAAGAAAAGCTGTTGTCCTCCAGGTGTATCCTACCAGTAAGCAAGCCACACTGGGACTGCAAAACACACAATTTATAAAACAGAAGAACAAATCTCTTTATCTTCACTAGTCTCTTTGAAAACAAAAATACCATAACTAGACACAGGAAAGAGAATTAAGAATACAGGATGCTACAAATGCTTAATAAATAAGTCCATCTCTATGAGGAAGTGTGATGGAGAGATATGATTGTGTTGAAAGGCAGCATACAAACAAATGCCTCATTTGAGTTCAGGATTAGATGCAGCCAGATTTAAATGAGTTTTTAAAAGAGTAACAAGTTATTCCTGGTGAGACTCAGTAAAGGATTACAGCTTTAGGACAGGCTCCTCCTGCTCTCTGAAATCAGGTATCTTCATTGCCTATTTCTAACTCTTATAACCAAAACCTGAGGGATTCACTTCAGGGAAAAATGCCTGATGAAAGAATAAAGCAAGCCAAATGCAGCTTGTAAACAGGGAGGTCACTGAAATGCTAGTGTTATTACATTTTGTTTTCTTGTTATTCTCATCCAAAGACATTATCTCCAGTTAAGGAGACCTATTTGGTTTTGAGGATACAGCAACATGCAGTCATCTAATTACTTGAGATCTGTAAAAATCTTGAATGTTCCTTTAGAAGCTTGCACTGGGTTCTTGGACCATTAACTTGCTGGATGAACACAACTGAAGCTGTACAAGAAAGTGCAGCACAAGAGAAAAAAGGCAAGTCCCAATCAAATGGTGATGACCAATATGCTGTGGCTACTAACCTCCCAAGAGGGAGATGTGTGGAAGAGTAGGAAATGCTGCTGAGTCTCAGACACAGCTAAAATATTTAGGTTCACACAAAGTCTAGTCTAGTCTAGTTATGGTATTTTTGTTTTCAAAGAGACTAGTGAAGATAAAGAGATTTGTTCTTCTGTTTTATAAATTGTGTGTTTTGCAGTCCCAGTGTGGCTTGCTTACTGGTAGGATACACCTGGAGGACAACAGCTTTTCTTCTTTACTGTTCCAGTTAGCTTCATGGACTAACATAACTTAACACAAAGGTAGTATCTTACATGACCCATAAAAAGATAACATGATTTTGAATCCCCCTTTTATTTTGGAATGATACTTGTTTTGGCACAAAGAAAATCAGTGGCAAGACTGATTGCAATTACATAGTACACACTCATTGTTAATGCCCTGCAAGCATTAACGTGGGATATTTCATCATTACCATTGTGTGCTGTCTCTCAGACACTGAGTTTTTGTCAATTCAAGGACATGTTGCCTATTCCAGCTGACTTGGAGGCAATTCTCATCCCCTCCTCCTTTCCCCTCCATACACTTGCAGGACAGAGTGAAAGGCAACACTGAGTTAAATCTTCATCATTTTTGTTGACAGGGTTCTTAATGAAAATTGCATGGAACCCCTAACACAGGCATTTGAAAGTGTGCTGCAGCTCCAGTTTAAAAACCAAAAGCATGGGAGAGGACAGAGCTGTAACTGTCACACATTGAAACACAATAATGAATATCTAAAGCCCAAAATGAGCATAGAAAGAATGGGCTTCCACACCAGGAACACACCATTGTTTGGCCTACCTAAAGTTCAGAAATAAATTTCTTACAGATGTCAAGCCTGTCTGTAGAGATGCAGAGAACCCCACAAGTGGTCACCACATGGAGACAGTTCAATAGTGTAATCTTATTTTTCATGGTGTATTTTGCTCCTGCCACCCTACAATTTTAACAACTAAAAATCTAAGGTCATTTTAGGTAACAGTCTGGGCTCCTCCTTGTTCTTCCCCTCTTTGATCCTCTTATCACTCTGCCTAAGTTCCCATGAAGAAGCAAGCTCTGCCTTGAGCTTTGGGAACACAAGATCAGAGCTGTCACCATTCTGGACTCACCACTGAGCAGCACTGGCTGCAATCCAGCCCTCCTGGAGCAGGCAGCATGTGGCTTGTTGTGTTCCAACCCGCCTGTGAAGAGTGACATCCCTGTGTCTGCAGCTTTCCTGGAGAGAAATCTACTAACAGCAGCATTAAACTATCAAAACATGCAGCTTTGCCCAGGAACTTCAACAAAGGAAAAGAAAAGGGAGCAGAAATAAGAGTCTTTTAAAAAATATATTATTTACAGCATGGAGCAGGGGTTTTTAGAGATTTTTTTCTTTAGTTTTAAAATAAAGGTTAACAACTTATTTTGGAGTGTAAGAAGACACATAGTAGCAGAAATGTCAATTAACAAAAAACAAACAAAACATGATAAATCTGACTTACCTCCCACAACACAAAACAAACTGTCATTAAGTTACCCCTCTATGCACAAGAATTGAAGTCAAGCCCAGTCTCTCTCCTTTTTTCACACAGGATTAGGTGATAAGTTATCCAGCAACAATCCAAAAGAGCTCCAAAACTATTCCTTATAAGGCAGATATTTTTGAAGGCTCCATTCTGTCACTGATTTTGGTAGTTGTGAAGATAATCTGTCCCATTTTTCCATATAATTTTTCCTTACAGTACTCTGACTTTGAGGGGGTGCAGCTCGCCTAACATCATAACAAACCTTGGAAGTTAAG
Source organism: Phainopepla nitens (assembly GCA_013400175.1). Classification (NCBI taxonomy): domain Eukaryota; kingdom Metazoa; phylum Chordata; class Aves; order Passeriformes; family Bombycillidae; genus Phainopepla; species Phainopepla nitens. The sequence goes on along the minus strand of VXBQ01006299.1, from coordinate 55,489 downwards.
GCATTATGCCAAGGCCTACATCTTTACCATTTCTACAGATTTCCCAGTATGATGATATTAAGAAAAAAAGCCTCATAAGCAGTCCAAAATTACAGACAGCTTCCAACTGAATAAATATTAAAAAAAGGAACTGACATCAGAAGTTACTCAACAGGAGGGAACTGTATGTAGTGACATGCTGCAGTTGCAGTGAAGAGGAGGAAGTAACTGAACTTCTGCTATCCTTGGTGCTGACTCACCACATTCTGGCTGCAGGATATGACATCCCTAAAGATGCTCAAGTTTCTAGAGATGTCCCTAATGCAGTCTAGTGTCTCACTGCACAAGTACATCGTCTTGAACTGAGACAAAAATCTGAGTTCTCAAGTCCTTAAGATTGTGGCTGATATCCTGCAGGGTGTCAAGACTGCTGTTTGGAGAAGAGTGGAAAACAACAGACGTTAAACAGGGCTTTTTGTTGTTGAGGGCCAATTCTGGTTATATCAAGACTGAGCTACAGAATATGATGAAATTGTCCAACTTCCTCATCTTCTGTCTTCCCTGGACTGAAAGCCATGTTGTCTTGCTAATATCCTTCTCCTTCACCCTAAACCAGCAATCAAACACTTCTCAGCAAAGAAACAGTCAGAGGCCTGGGTAACAGGGGCAACAGCTGGGAACAGGAGGGACATGTGCCCCTTGCTGCTATGTTCCAGCTTTGCTCCAAGCCAGAGGCGTCAAGGAGTGATAGGGACCTTGTGTTGCAAGGAAGAGCTCAGCTCAGGTTACACAGAGACAATACAGTCAAGAACAGCAGAGTATTCATCTATAATGAAGCCAAAGGAGAAAAAAAAACCAACCTCATATCCTAGATTCATGAATTTGAGCTTTCTTTATGTGTGTGTACACATCTGTGTTTGTAAGTTATATGTACACACAGAGATATATTCACAAACAGGCTAAATATGTTCCCCAAAAGAAGATTGGATATTTTCAGCCTTAATCCTGACACCCAGAACAGGCCAATTTGCACAATCTTCAAGGGCAGCTGCTGGGTTCATCTGCTGAAGCTAACTTTACACAATATGTTTATTTGCTGGGAGGACAATACTGTTTTGACTCAAACTAACCCTGATCAGCCCTATGCCAGTGAGGATCATTGCTGTTTTTGTTCAAATTAGTATGTGTCCTAAATTATGGAGAGAAGGTCACTTTACAGGCCCTGGAGCAGGAGGAGGCTCTGGACAAAAATAGGATGGCACTGTCACAGTATTTATCAGCCAGGTTCATATCGGTTTCATCCTTAATGTCTCTGCTATATTCTGCTATCTAAATACATGACTACCAAGGTAAAGCATATTTAATCCACCTGAAAAAAAATTTATAAATACTATTAATTATCAGATTACTTTAGAAACAAAGCAACATACAAATCTCACCCTTTCCACTACAGAGTTTATTCTTATGCATAATAAACTATCCACAGACATCATATATACAGTAATAATCATATTTCACTAGAGAGCTCTCTCTACAGTCAGTCTCCACAGAGTGATTGACAGAGAAGCATGGGCTATTATTCCCATTCTGGACAACAGGTGTAAATTAGAGTTTGACATTACAGATACGTATCAGTACTGTAAAAGTAGAGAAAAAATAAACTACGTAAGATATCAATAATTACAGCTTCTTGGTACTGAATGGGACCAAGCCAGATAGCAGGAAAAATGCTTCCTACCTAGGCTCCTGCTCATCCATATGTTTACAGGAGGCTAAGAGTTACCTCATTCACCTTCTTTCCTCATAAGACCTTTTTTATGTATTACATAGTCAGAGATAATTGTCACAGAAAACACATGAAGTAATATTGGGAGTGTCAGAGCCCACAGGCAAGAACAGATTTGTCAAAATATCACAGTAGCATTTTCTGCCACAAAGCCGACTTGGGGATTCACCCACCCCATCTGCTACACAATTACAGGATGAGGGGTCAGCGTTGAGCCAAAACTGAGGGGGAGAGACGGGGTGACAAAGTCTTCACTCTGTAGACTTTAACAGGTCTGCCTTCTACTTGCAGACAAAAAAACCTGAAGGTGGGGGCTAAGAAAGAAAAGGAAGAACGTGAGGATTTCCCTACACTTTCTTTTTTTTCCTCCCTTTAAGGAGAATACTTGAGAAGGAAATGAATGAATTCCAATCCCACTGCCCTCAAGGACCCAGGGCCCATCCAGAGACTGCTGCCCTCTGGCTGGAAGGGCCAGCAAGGCCCCTGAGATTCTGCTGAGCTTCCTTCCAGGAGATGCAGCATTCCCTGGAACAGCATCCTTAGCTGCAGACAGTGGTGGCATTACATGCTTCCTGAAATGCTGCTTCTCCATGCAGCTAAAAGCCTTAAGATTCTTGAAGAGAGGAGTGCTTGCAGACCATACTGTTTGCAAGCTGTCCAGGAAATGAGTCCTTCCCATACAAAAAAAATAAAATCAGTGTTCAAACTACAAGCCAAGATGTTCAGGATCCCTCCCCAAGTCATCTGATTTCTTACAAATGTTACCTATCCTTACCTCCCACTGAGCTGTATACCCAGCACTCTCATTCTACAAATGTAATCACAAGGGTGTTTGAATGCTGACATCTGAAACATCTGAAATGTTTCAGAAACAAGTGTCTGTTTCATTCCTCACCATCTAATTACAAAAGAGGGTTTCTAGTTCCATACCACTGTTTTGAAAATCATAACATGGAATATGGCATGTATTGCAATCAGAGGAAATATTTTGGTGTTCAAGAAATGAGCACAAAACCTAAGGTATTGCAGTCTAAGTGGTTTTTTTTCTGCAGTTGGTAAAACCATAGTATGAAAAATACTGATATAAAAAGGGAGGGCTGAGCCTCCCTAACATTTTCATGTATTTAATTTTGGATGATAAGAACATCCCTAGGAAAAGCTCATTCAGTAATGAAATCTGAAATGAAAAATGACCACCCAGAAGTAAAAGTAGTCATACACAATTAATGAATTCATTCAGCCAGCCAATAAATCAAACAGCAAACCAGACTCTCTTAATCATGCAAAGAAACATTTTTCAGTGCTCCCTATACTGTACTTTGCTCAAGGCCTATATTATCAATTGGTTGTTTCTTTAATTCTTAACCATTTACAATATAATGTTATTTTAAATTTAAGTGTCATCCAAGAATACTGTGTCAGAACATATTATTCTTTCCAGGTTTCTAAGCCTCAAAGAAATTAATATCAGAAAATTTACTTTATAGGTTGAAAAAGCCTGTGAGTATTCAGCAAGTTATTAGTGCATAGATAACTATTACTTTCCAAAAAGCGCCCTAGCTCTTCCCCTTTTTGGGTAAAACTTCATACAAACAGATATCAGACATGCAGAAAGTTATCACTGCCTGAAGCTTTCACACTCTCTTTCCATCAGGGACTCAAGGGGTTTACCCTTGGGATACAGACAAAAATAACTTCTGAAAGTTTTGTCAAAGACATTTTGAAATTTTTCACTTACTATTCAATTTTCTGTGCAACAATGGACTAAATTAAACAGCAACTCTGGAAAAGCTCAAAGCAAGAGACTATTGAGAAAAGAAAGAGCAGTTTCACTGAAGCCTGAAAAACTGAGTCAAACTTCTTTGCTTTTCAGTTGCATGTCTTTTCTCCCCAAAGCTCATGACTAAATCCCAATAGTTTTCTCATCTCCCTCCAGTTTTCCCCCAAAAATTTAGGAACAACCAGATCATGTTTCAATGCAGGAGCTACATGCGCTTTTCACAAAAACCTATCACCAAATTTACACACAAGAGGCAAAAGCCAATACTGTTCTCCTACTAAGACTGGATTCTCTGCAAGCTCCAAATGATCCCACTCAAAACCTATGAAATCTAAGGGGCCACTGAAGGACAATCCCTGGTGTTCTCACTTCTACCCCACTCCTTCATGCTGAAATCATGTTTATTGGTTTGCTTTTTTCCTTTGGATACAACTTGGACACACCTGTGACCTAAACTAGCACCAACTGAGCACAAAGGACTGTGCTGATTCTCCAGGCTTTTTCCAACAGCAGGGTCTAGCTTGTGCCAATTTCTACTGCCAGCTTGGTACTGACAGGTCACACAAATTCCTCTCTTCCAGATTTCCACTTTCTCAAGGAAGGCAGTGAAGACAGCCCCACAAGGTGATTCATCAGCAAAACTCTGCCTCCAATTACAATTATTGCAGCTATGATTCCTAAGTGAGCTTATTAATTGAAGTCTCTGCACAGTAGAGACCCTTCATTTTACAGAAATACTTTCAAGTCACCTCCAAACCTGGCAATGAAACAAATTTTCCTCCTCCCAAATAGTTCTAACAATAGTCAAGACCTGCCCTGTGTGCAACAAAATGCACATGTACTCTCAGTTGTAACTGATACACCATTTCTCAGCCAAATTTTCACAAGGTGATTTCCACCTGCACACTGCTATGACCAGGTCCTTTAGCAGAATCTCACCCAACATTGATCACAACTGCATGAGAGCACCTACAAACCTAAGCAGGAAGACAGACCCTAATTCAAACTTCTCCTGAGAGGATGGTTAACAGCAGCTTGGAGCACTGTGCCAGGCAGCTGCTAGCTCTGCTTGGTCCTGCAGATCAGCAGAGCAACAGGCAGGAGAGTAGGAAGAGTCCACTAAAGGACACAACACTACTTTCACACACACACAAAAAAAAAAAAAAAAAAAAAAAAAAAAAAAAAAAAAAAAAA
>VXBQ01006299.1:21079-50687 GCA_013400175.1 Phainopepla nitens | reverse complement strand
GGAGGCAAGGACAGAAACCTCCAACAATGATAATTTTATTAAACACTATGTTCAGCAAGTCAGAAAGCTTGCTGCACCATTACAGCCTGCCCTGTATATTCTGAATTGCTTAGCTTAGACACAGCAAAAAAAAAATGTTCTAAGGGTCCCCTCAGGACACCTGACTTTGCTGGGAGGACACAGTCTGCTGCCCTTTGCAGCTCACCTGTTTCTTACACAGGCTGCCTCCTTCAGGCAATACACCAAGGAGTGACAGGCAACACCAGAAACACTCCTTTGCAGGCACGGCTTTGCCCTGAGAAGAGTCAGAGCCTAAAGGAAGAACAGAGCTACATTTTGCATCTTCCAGCTAGCATATTAATTTTGCAGGTCCTCTCACGCTACTAACAATGCTCAGAATCTGTTGCTGATGCCACCCTCTGGGGCTGTGCTCCCTCTCTTCTGACAACCCATCCCCTGTGGTCGTACCACAGTGGGAAGGAATAGGTCACGGGCATCCCAGTACACACAGAGAGCCCCTACACAGAAGAGCTGAAAAAGCAGCAAATATGGGGGAGATACAGGGACAAATTTATCTGTGACTTGACATAAAACTCATTCCTGGCATTCCTGCTGAACTACTAGTAGGTAACACAGGCAGATTTCTTCATTGCTCAAGTGTGTGTGCATGCATATAAATCAAGAGGAAAAAAGGGTTGCTAAAGTATGAACTGGCTTTGGAGATACCTAGTGTGAAAATCCTGTATTTTCCACCTCTGGATTACAATCATATTCTTCAAGTAAACTTTGGAGCTACCTGTTCTGGGAAGTCTTTGAGCTGAAAGAGGCCTGGGATTTTCAAAGTGATGACAGATGTCTTTTTTTCACTCCTAAGGTTTTGGCTGGAAATATATCCAGAAAACAGAAAGCAAGGATTTTCCTTTTGATCAGCATACAGTCAGATCAAACCACATGGCTCCTCTTGCAGCTCTCTAGGCCAAAGCCAGTCCAGAAATTACCCACAAAACCCTTACTGTGGAAAGATTAGATTAAAAGCTCAGAGGTGATGAATATATATCCTTTCTCCTGAAGCCCTGATGGAGATCATGTACCATCATGCTCACTTTTCAAATGAGAAAGGGGAGGAACACATGATAGAGGACATTTACCTCCTGTCAGCTAAAACACCAGTGACAGCAGCAGGAGCAGGATCTACTTCTCCCATATCTGAGCCTACTGGTTATCCAAGTGTTGACTGGATAATCTGAATAGACACACAGCATTGTCACAGAATCCCTGGTGACTTTCCCACCAGACCTTCCACTATCACACTGTCAGATACTGCAGCTCATGGCTCCCCACCAGGCTCATGCCCCCACAATAAGCACAAAATAAATGCTGGAATAAGGCACTGTAAAACACCGCACACAAACAGACCTGTGATTCCTACACCAAACATGATTTCACAGGAGAGAAACAGAGCCATCTTCCCAGCTCAGTGTTTTGGCATAAAGTGTTTTTTTCATTCAGTCATGCTAAGAAAACACAAGGAAATTCAGAAAAGTGAGAATTCTCAAAAAACAATTAAAATCAATTAGTTTGTAATGGAGAGAAAAAGTCTCCCTCTAAATATGATACCAACATTAAATGTTGGTAGCAAAAGGATGATCCCAGTTACCTTTTGAGTGCAATTTTTCCACTTTATGGTATTTAAGGAACAGAGCATGGCATACCAGATATTAGACAGGCCAGCAATCTATAGGGTGGATGAAGATGGGAAGGGTGGACTGCAGTATTCCAAGCTCCTAAGAAGAAAAATCATGAGTATTTGTGGATTTCTCTCCTTGTATGCTTAATAAACGAGCTCCTGGCTCAGCGTGCTCTGCTCACCTGAGCTGACCCACAAGTGTGCAGTGAACAGGCTGTGAACTGCCATGAAATTCCAGCTCCCACGATGAGCAGGGTAGACAGGAACAACAAACAGTTTAGTTTATATTTGATGATATTGTCAAGCTATCTTTTGCAAAAACAGGTTAACAAGAAAAAAAAACACAAAATCACTGGCCTTTTCTTTAGAAAGGAAAGTGCAAGGCAGTGTATTCATATTAAAAAATGTCCCTTAGAAGCACATTTAACTGCACTGATGATGGAATATGAACAAAAGCCCCCTCAAGCTTCTTAGAGTGTTGCTGAAAATAACTTCACTGTATTGATCCCACTGGAAATCTTTTTGTATTTTTCCCATGGTTCTTTCTTGGTTATCTGAGGTGTGTAGTGCTTATTTGCAATATAGAAACAGACCTTCAGTGCAGAAAAATATAGAAGTTAGAAATTCAAATTACTTACCAGTTTATTAAGGTTTTTTTTTTATATTAGAGGATTATTCATAACTAACTTGCAATCTTAGAAAAATGAAAAGGGTCAAGGACAGTCTGAGTTTACAATTTTTAAGCCAGTGATCAATGTTGAGCTTACTTTCCTTATGAGTATGATATCAATGTGATATTACGAAAGAACTTTTAAGCAGTTTAAAAACTCTGCTGGATGATATTTCATCATAGTCCTAACTAGACCATGAAAATTAAACATATTTTGCTAGAAGGGATATAAAAAAGGGAAAGTTTAAGGACAACTCTCCCCAATGCCATGCATCCATATCTATGCTTCACAGTGCACTGCAGGGCAGAAATGGGCAAATGAGCACCAGCACAGGCACGGAGTTCACACAACATTAAGCAGCCCCAGGGGGACAGATCTGCTTAGTTCCAAAGCAGGAGAACTGGGCATCCCAGTTCTCCCAGTTAATGAGCTCATTAGGGCTCATTAACTCCTGGAGATAGCTCCAGCAACAGCCTGAGCATCCTGCAACTGTACTTCTCACACAGTGTGACACACTGGTACTGATGCAGCTAAAGCCAGGAGTGGAGATCACTTGCTTCCTGCCAAGTATTCTTTTCCCAGGGTAAAAAAAAAAAGCTTTAAGGCCAAAGTTGCTGTTTTTCTGCTGTTTATATGGCATGAAGACACACTGCTGCATGACTGGAGCTTCTGGGGACTTTGCTACACTGGTAATTAACAGCAGGATTATAAAGGCACAAACCGGCAACAGGCATTTTCCAAGTTTGCTCTGAAACAGAATTTCAAGGAGAAGTGCGGAAATGCCAAAGTCAAGTAGCATAATACTAAAAAGAGACTTGGACTGCTCTGTGTCATAAGAATGGGCTGAACAGATCCTTTGCAAGCCTCCTGCAAGAGCCCAGAGACTCAAAGGAGCAGGATAAAGCAGTGTTTCATCTTTGCCGTCCTGAGAGGAAGAAGCTAACACTCATCTGCATAAATCACTGAGAAAGCAAACTGGAAACAGAAGCAAGCTAAAAAAGCACATAAGAACAGCCAGTAGAGTGGAAGGGGAAAAGCCTGCAAGAACAACTTGTCACATGGACAACACTGCAAAATAAGAACTCCAGCAGTGCTAAGACCAGCTTTGAGCAATGGCTTCAAAACACTCTGCTCCCTAGCTGGCTTTGCCTTCCATGAACCCCGAAGCAAAGTAGTTACTTATATTCCTTCTTCACTAAAATAAAACTTAGCACTTTCCTATGATTGCTTCACAATAATTAAAAAAACACTGATGACATGACAGCACTGACTCCATCACAGAGCTTCAACAATGGAGAACAAAAACATACCCCACAAGTGGAAGGGAAGACTGTTCATTTATCAGTCTGCACTACCACATCCCCTGACCTATTTTATTACTAAAAATAGTCCCTCTTAGGTCACTGCTGCAAATTGAATTCTGCTGCTTCATTGCCCACTGCAATCTCACAGAACTGCATGCTGCCCACACACAAAACACTAAGTAGGTTAACTTATTCACTGCCAGGGATGCAACCGGTCTCCTCCTATGGATAAAAAGACAGACAATTTTGCTTAAATGAGTGAAATGTTTCTTGCACTGCAGTCAGAAGTCCAAACCCAGTTATTTATATTGCATCATGAGTATAAATGCCTGGCTTCCAATTTGCCCGCACTTACAATATGTTTTTCAATATTATTCCTGCAAAATATGTTTTCAAAGGATTTAATGTTACAAGTGATAAAACAGCAGCCTTAATGACCTCTCTATTGACAAAACAGCCAAATCTTTCTTGTTTAGCCCCCTCACTAGGATAAGTCTGGGAAACCAAGAGACGAGAGGGCATCGGTCAAAATGTTCCAAGTTAAAAAGACAGCACCTTCTTTCAAAAGATCCTGTATTTGTAATTCCCAATCCAAAGCATCTCGTGATTATCATACCATGAAGAGAGCTGGCAAATTTAAACCTAACAACCACAGACTGCTTAAAAGAGAGAGAAAGAGGAAGGCATGAACTTTATAGAGCAAGAACTTATTAGAGGATCCTAAACAAGAGATTGAAATAGGTGTTATCCACCATTTCATGCTTGATAGTGAACAAACAAAGACTGTGCTGTGTCCTTGCTGTTTTACTTGAGCTAGACAGAATAGGACTAGCACATTTCCCTGGGCTAATACTGCATCTTCATTTCATTACTTCAATAGTTTCCCAATCTTAAACAAACACACCCCAAAAGCAAGCAAAGATCAAAGACAACTAACTTTCATGTCAGCTTTCTGCTTAAATCACTGCAAATTCTGCTGGGAATTTTTTAGCATGCAGCAGATGCACACAGAGCTGAACCATTCAAATGATTCACAGGCTAATTAACCTTATTTTTTTGTTATTTAGTTATGAAACCAAGTTTCTCACTTCCTGCTATTCTAAGAATAACATCTGCCAAATCTGGGCTTTCTTGACAGAAGGAAAATCCAATGTCTTCAGGGGACAAAACAGCCTCAGCTCTGCTGAGTTTCAGCTGGTGTCATTTACAGGGATGCTAGAGGCACTGTAGGTCACAAGTTCTGTGACAAGTCCGTGGCCTTAGAGCTGAGAAAGATGAGCTCAAATACATCACCACAAGGGGAACCATGCAGTCTCTCATCAAGGATATATGAAATGTGCTCACAGTAGGAAGAGGGAACTGGCCCTGCCAGCCAAGGTGCAGTTAGTTTCTCATTCATTGAAAAGACATTAAATACACACTGCAAACAGCCTGGGTCTGCATTTCTGACCACCCTCAGTTCCAGATATGCCCCATCTTGCTAGGGATTGACTATGGATTTAAAACAAAACAAAGCAAAAACAAACCACCAAGTAGATCCCATTTTCTTATTTCTAGCCAGTAGGTCAAGGTAAAGTTGGTCTGTTGATATATATTTTTCATGCATATGTTTGAAAGGTTTATCAATTAGATATTTCAAAGGTATATTACCCACTCCAGTATCATCAAGTCATAGGGCACAAGTGACACACTGGAGATGCCTGGAATATGAGGACAGCTGTTTTTAAATGAACATGTTATTTTCTGAAAGGCCTGTTAGTCACCTAAATAGAGGAGAGATGGGTATTAAGTTCCTTACAGAATGAAGACATGGAGCCCTCTTTACTTTTTACAAGATTAAGCATGTTCTGCAGTTTTAGACTGCATAACTAATGAGTCCTCTTAACAGGATGTCCTTTTATACCTTTATTTCTTTAAAGATGCTATAAGCATTAACTGCCTTTTTATTTCTTAGGAGATCAAAAAAATGTTATGTTAGAACCCTTTAATGCAGTGACTGCCCTTCAAAGACACATTACTTCATTCTCTTTTTTAACTCTCCCAGCAATGCTTCTGCTCAACAAAACCTCCCTCTATTAGAAACCCTATTTACATGTGCACGTCTATATCTATTCTCAGAGAGATATAATCAAAAAAGTCAGAGGTCATATGACTGTTCAATAGGTCAGGTAACTAACAGGAATGTCAGCTAAGTTAGGATCAGCAAGATAATTAACAACAATACTCAAGCAAAGATGCTCAACACAAGTGAAAATAAATTACTTTTCCATAATCATCGCACATGAAACCAAAAGATCATAAGTATTTAACTACCTAGTTAACAGTGTGGTCAAAAGTGTAAGTATCTGAACCCTCCTGACTATTTTTTTTAATAGTTAATATCACATTTTACAAGTCAAAATTTAATCTAAATTTGCAAACCAACAAAAGAAAAAAAAACAGAATTATATTTATGAAGTTCTAAAGTTGTCCAAGACCCAGACAAACTGCTTTTCCTGGATCCCTAAGAAAATCTATGCAGCTTTCAAAGTGCCTGGATCCACTAACATGGATTTAAAAGTTCAGTGAAAACACATGTGCACCACTGCTACTGAATTTTTGGCAAAAGAATAGGTAACATGTAATGCATTTTGGGCCAAATGCCAAAGACAAAATCAAACTAAAACTGTTTCAAAATATCTTTCAATCCCATAACAGAGAATTTACCATTTAAAACTTCAACCAGTTCATCATTTAGGCTCAGTTCTTCACATCACTATCTTCTGACTGTGGGGAGCTGCAAAATCAAGTCTTTTGTGTTTCAGCATCTAAGAAAATTGAGTTCTGTTCCAACCATCTATTAAGCCCACACCACTCAGAGGTAATAACTAAATGCACTGCCATGTCTTAACTTCTATCACAGTAAACAATAAATTACAGAAATATTGGCACAAAGACAAAGGAGGCATTTTGAGGCCTGAACAAGGTTAGGTGAAGTGACATGCCAAAAAATAATGTCTACACGCACACAGCTGTGCTCTCCATGCCTGGCCACTCTTGAAAGTGGTGAGCACCAAAGTTCACCTGCCTGAATGTCCATGTCAAGCCAGGTACAGGTCACTGCAGCACTTGTGTGTTCTGCAATTAGATCTTCAACTCGGAGTTGTGATGCCAGTTTTGAAACAGAGGTCAAGGCTGGGAAGAGCACAGGTTGCTCCTCATGGCCAAAAAGTCACACTATCTCCTCCTCCAGGAAAGAAAAATCCTGGAAGCTGAGGACCCACTGGAACTCGTGCTGCTCAGAATACACGGGAGAGTGTGTGAGGCTGTCAGCTCATAGTCACACTTGGTGAAAAAAATCATCAGCTGCCACCTCACACTCCATTTTGAACATCTGCAAACAAGTGCTAAATCAGCAGGATACCTCCCTTCTGCTGCCTGTGCTTTGCCTCATGCCCTCTGTCTCCTTTTCCAGAAGTGCTACTTCAGTGAAGAGACCCCTTGGAAACCCCCACGTTTCCTGACACCTCTGAGAGCATTTGGAAAGTGGACGTGTGATGCAGGGGCCAAGTCTTCAGCTCCAAATCTGCCTCATCTGCCTCAGTCTCCAGCAGCTGCAAAATTAAAAATAGCTGCCACAGGCAAACCATGACTGGAGATGAGAACGTTTGTTCCTTTATTTCAGGCTGATCATGGTCTTACTGTTGACATGTTTGGGCTCTGAAAGGAGCACTAATAAGGAAATGGACAAAATTATAAAGGCAGAATAAGGAACATTCTAAAATAGAAAAGGGAAGATTACCCTCCTTTTAAATTTACATGGAAAATTTGACTAGCCACGACAAAATTATATGCTTATTTGGCTCTTTAGGATGAATTTCTTGCTAACTACAAGCAGAACAATCATTTAAAGCAGCATTCTCAGCTCCTGAAATTGATTCTCACCCTTACCAAATGGGACCATTTTATCAGGTATCAAAATTATATGCACCATCATTGCCTCCTCATGACTTGAGAAAAACATGGTCAATAAGGAATGAAACTTTATTATTGCAGAATTTACTCTCCAGCTTTTGGCCACTTCCCAGCAAACTCAACATTTACAGGATACTTCAAGTTCACAGAAAAGGAGTCTTTTGCAAGAATGAGAAATTACATTTCATCTACAGTAGCAGCAGTATTACCTGTGTGTGTGTATATTACCTATACTGTGTGTATTTTTGCTTATATTGTCTACAAAACCACTAAAATGTAATTCTGATTTTGTGAGCCAAATGAGGGGTGGGGAGTGTGCACAAGGACTGCTGTGGAATCCACTTGCTTCATTCACAAAGCAGCAGTAGTTGCTACACAACTAAGTGTTGCACAGGAGCTATTTGAGAAAGAGAATGTGTTATTTTCATTAGGTGAATCCCTGTGCATTAGTCACATATTTGTCAGATTTCCTCTATCACTAATTAGCCATGCAGCCAAACCTTGGGTAACCCAGGGTCAGTCCTGCCTCTTGGGGCTGCAAGCCAGGTTTCTTAAAAACTCAGCATGGTAAAGAGCCATCAGCACCACTGAAATTTCAAACTCATTTCTGAGCTACAGCTTCCACGACTGTGCCACAGGGAACAGGAACCTCTGAAAGGGCCAGGTTCACTGAAAGGCTACCTGACATCCAGGAGAAGGAAAACTGCCAACTTTCAATTATCTGCATCCAACCATGAAAGGCATCTCTGGAGGCCTTTGGATAAACATCTAAAATACTCAAATTCAGATGCTGCTAAGCAGAAAAGCATCAGGCACAGTTAAGTTGATCAACACACTCACATTGCTTTTAATGATGTAATGAGGCATTGCACCACGGCATCGGCCATTGACAACGTGCCCTTTCAAATGGGATCCCTGTCTGGTCTGTGAAGAGCCCAAACACAGATACAGCTGTGGACTGGGGAGGGGAAATTCTCCCCCAGCCAGTGATGGCAGCCCTCAGGGTTGTGCCGTATGTGCACGGAGCAAACCCAGTGCAAGGTCTGCACTCAGGCTCAAATTTAAACTGAAACCCTAAAAACGAAACTACCTTCTTTTTCTAGACATTGCTACATCCCAGTATAACCCCCAAACTGGCACTTGGACTGCAGCATACCATATATGTTAAAAAAAAAACTTGCCACTGAATCCTTTTTTCAGTCACTTCTGAGAGGATGTTCCTTTTAGTTTCATCATTGTACAATTAAATTGCTTTGGAAGAGAAGATGTATTTCTAAAACAGATCAGAAATAAGCGAGATCATCATGGGGACATAGTTATTCTGTATTCAAAGAAAGCCTTGCTTTAAGATGACAAGTCCTTTATGATAACGGACTTTTGGTCTAGTTTCTGTCACCCCTTTGTTAATTATATTTAAGTACAACTGCCCCAGAAGCAAGAAGCTATGTAAAAATGAATTCTAAGAGCTTTATGGAGAACAACCAAGATTTGCATACACTACCTACCTAAGTCCTCATGTGAATGTTCCTCATTCTCAGGATTATAAAATGCACACTGGCAGCTTGGCTATTTCTACAAAAAGTACCTGACTCTTGGAAATTACATATCACACTTTTCTACTCAGAATAAAGTGCTTTCAACTATCACATTTACACAAAGTTTTTACATGTTTAGACACAAAGTACATCTCCCTCTTCTTGGTCATTCTTTATGACGTCTGCTTTAACCTGCTGTGATAAAGCTAGAAGGCACAGCAAATCTGGCAGGAACATTCTCAGAGGAGAAATGTCTTGCTCGTTTATGAGGAAGCTGAAGCACTTCCTGGGCATTTTACAAACCTTTTTCCCCTTCTCCTTTGTTGCAGCTGTTGTGAACCAACCCACTGAGGAAGGCGGAGGCTCTGTGCATGCTGGAGCCTTTCACTTATTTACAGACCACTGCTCCTTTTGTGTAATGCAGCTTGCGGTGCTCTGAGGGAACGTTCACTGCTCTGAATTATTACAGACTCCATCTCCTTTCTGTTGAGCACTGACTTGCACAAGGCAGAATTGTTCCAGTTTGATTACCATGAAGAACAGCAGCACCAATGCATGACAGGAAAGCTGAGAGTACCCTTAAGATGACCTTGTTTTACCAAAACCGTAACACGGCAAAGTGCCAGTCTAAGATGGAAGAGAAAGCACAAATCCTGAAGAGCAAGAGATGCTGAGCTTTAAGAAGGCATCTAGTCAATATTAATATAAAACTAAAGCAGGTTGGGAAGAACACAGGTAAGGATACTGAGAAGAAGACACCAAATTCACAAGGGTCAGACGAGATGCGTTATAAAGGAATGCCTGATAACTACTACCCTTGCAAAAATATTAGAGATTCTAACTGCTTAACATTCAGATCAAAGGCTCAGCTGTATGTCTGCTGAAATTATTAATTTGGCCACCTGATACCCTCTGAAAAGGCATTTATCAGAATCTCAGATTGTTCCTTGTGCCCTGCAGAGAAATCTGTTCCCCCTCTATTCAGGAGTAATTCATCTTACTGCAACTCATCTGTCTCTGAATGGTTTCATGCAAACAGCTGTATCAACCTCCCTGTCACTTCTCTCCCACTTTGCCTGTCCAAAATACACAGAATAATGCACCTGAACTTTTTAACAAGCAATCACACTGACAAAACTTGGAAGATCATCAAATTCACTTGCACTCAATACTTTTCAGTGAGCAGGATGGATAAGTAGCGCAGATATTAGAGAACAGGAAGGCTGAAGTTACTTAGCAGCTCCCTTGGAACCCCACATTAAAAATAGCCTCGAGAATCTCTTACTTTGAGTGTCCCTCAAATTCTTCATAAAAAAGGGAGTGAGACAACTAAAAACTATTTTATCCCCTTTTAAAATGGCTACAAACTGGGGGAATCTCAGGACCAGATCCAAAAATACTTAAAAATACTTTCTATTATACTCTAGACTAGCAGCCTAGTCTTCTAGGGAAAGGGGATTTAAAATTATTTTAATTTAACAATTTATATTTAAAATTATTGTAATATGGAGAGAAAAAAAACTAACTTATTGCACTGTAGTTCTGGAACATGAATGAAAAAGAGACAAATAACTTTAAGACATCATTCCTGTACATGTGTTTTCACATCTTTGAGACATATCAATCTGTATGTAAATGGTCCACAATTCCAGGTCAATACATCATATGTATGTACAAACTTGTTGTTTGTTGTCCAGTTGCTTCCTCTAAGGGTTGAAGTATTAAATGCCTGTGTCTGCCTGGCTCTGACATGAGAATTTACAACTCTAGAATGAAGGGGCTGCAGTCTGGATGGCAAGTAGGAAGCCATTGAGGAGTACTACCATATAATTATCCTGCACCACCAGAATATGAAAACAGTAAACCTTTGGAAAGAAATACTCAAAGATAGTGATCAATCTGATACACCACAGTGAGCCTGATTATCACCCACTGTGATGAAATTCAGCCTGCCTTAAGAACTCAAGAATCTGGGTGCCCAAAAGACATGTGTGTACAAAAAATGACTAATCTTAAAATAATTCTACAAATCTTGGCTGAAATCACCCAAATTCCAAGTGTCACATACCTCATTTACCAGGGAAGTGTGCACCAGAAACATTCCAGAGCAACAAGATGACACAGGTTCATTAGCTCTGAAAGAGATCAGTATTAAACTAATACATACATTTATAAATTGATGGCAGTTAACTAGACTAGAAGTGAGTGAAGTTCCTTTCCAGGGAAACTTACTCATCACAGCTCCATGGGGATTTTTTGGATATTGTGCTTGCTAGGGACAGCCTAACAGCTGAATTCCAGCTCTTCCAAGCCATGGAACAGCTTTTAAAAACACAAATAATTTTTAAAAATGCCAAGACAGATGGATCATTGCACCATGCAATACAAGCTCAACTTTCCCACCATATACTAAAGTATCACACGGTTTTCCATTTCCTTCAGCATAGTTTCTCTATACTTAGGGATAGAGAATGCTCCTATTAGATTGGCCTCAAATTGAGCAGGAAAAATGTAATTAGATGGAAGCAACTTCTGCTTAACATTTGTTTGCTTAAATTAAGGGAATTGTCATGTACAGAATACCAAACAGAAGTGTGTTATACTATAGAAGGCATTTATTCACCAAGTTACAGCTTTGCAGTACTGCAGCATCATCAACATTTGACTGTCTTGGCCAGGGGTTTAACAACTCAAAACACGGTTGAAGCCTGACTTCAAGTTTAATTCTTCTAGCCAACACTACTGCAGTTAGTAGACTATTTTACAGTGCTGTATAACAGACTGGCAATCAGCTCTTCACAGGACAAAATACTTGCTTTGTGCCTTTGTGGAGCCAGTACAGCCATTCCCCTGGATAAAGCAGAGAAGCTGGACTTCAGACAAGTTGTATCTACACAGTGCTTACCTATATAATCTCCTTCTTACCTGTCCTACACTTTTGCAGGGAGATCACAAAATTCTGACCTAGAATTTTTGCTTAGGTTTTAGGGTGGAAGAGAGAAGCACATATCATAAGACCTTACACTGAACAGTAAAGCATGCTTGCAGACAGCCAAGGAATGAGGATTTAGAAAACCCTGTTAACAGAGGAAATGAAAACCACCTAATTCATGGCCACATGAACCCCAGCAAATGTGTGATGAGGGTAATCTAGACTGCCCAAAGCAGCTGAGAGTGAGGCAGGGTGACTCAAGCAGAACCTCATGTTTTTAGTTCCACTGGATATTCAGCACTCTAAGCTGGAGGGTCTGAAGGCTCAGCACCTCCAACAGACAAAGTCTTGTTGATTTCTGCTGTCCTTGCCTCAAATAGCCAACCTAATTCCAGCTATAAAGAAAGCAAAAGCACATTTACTACCATTATTTTGTAGGTGACTTCACATGAAGCCAAACTATCAAAACCAGTCCTGGAGTTCTCTAATCCTTAGCTCTCTCAGGCAGAGATCACCAGCTGCAGACAGAAAGGTGAAACTCGGCACAGTCGTTTCCAGTCAAGACAATTACCAAGTTTGAGCTTCAGCCCTGGGGACTTAAATAAAGGCACAAAGTCCCTGTAATAATACAAGTTTATCATTTTTAAGGCTTTAACCACTCACACTGAATCTGCAAGTCAGCATTAGGCAGAAGCAACCACAAAACCTCTGCAGAGGGAAACAATCCTCTAAGTTAGTAAGCATTAGCTTCACAAAGCATAAGACAAATGACTAGGAAATACAGAAATGCACAGGATATTTCAAAATGAGGTACATTTCATACTTGAGAAGACTCAGAGAGCATCCATTACAATTATGATACTTCACTGGTAGCTACCCTAATTACCCCAAGAGTTAAAAAACCACCAACCCCACTCTCGTTCGATTTCTGGCATTTAATTCACTTGCTGGGGAATGTCTTTGCTTAATAGGTATTTATGTTACTTTCCTTGCTAAGCACATGTTGCCATGGAGCACTGATCACAGGCAGAAGTAAGTGATTCTGCCTTTTTCAACTCCACAGCCTTCACTGAGGGGCTCTATCTTACTACTTGTCAGCCTTAACCTTTTGCTAAGTACATAGGGCAAAACTAAAGTGAGCTGTGGTTATATTTGTTTTGATTTTAGTGAATGGTCTCATCCAAAAGCTACTCTTAAAAGTCTTCCCCATTTTTCACTGGCACTTTGCTTTGACAGAATGGAGTTTCCTTTTCTCAGAGTGAGAAGGTGGCAGATGGGAGAAGGAGGAGGATCCAAGCAGACAGAGAAGTATTGCACAAGACACATGCTGAACTTGTCAACAGTACAAGATTTCTTTACTACAGTGCTTAAAAAAATTAAAGTGCCTGCTTCTTTACTCAACAAATCTACAGAGCTATACAATAGCATTGAGGCTTTTTTATTTCAGGGTACCCAGAATTTACCTAGGATGAATCTTGCCTTGCAGTTAACTTGATCAACAGTGTAGTAGCGAGACTGAAGGAATCTGAGTGACATCTGAGTGACAGCAAACCATCATACTACTCCTACTATAAATGCCAGGCAACACAAGGTTTGGATGTAAGCAGAATACATTTGGATTCCTGCCTCCTTTCATTGGTAGGTGGCAAGATGAGTCTTGGGGCCAGGAAAAAAACCTTAAAAATAGGGTGCATGGTCTCAGAATGGCAAGGATACCAAATCCTGATACCTTTAACATTTTTTCTCTTTTGAGCCTACAGAAAAAAAAGTTCATGTGAGCTTTAAGGTTATGGCTGGCCAGATGCACCGAAAAAAGCAGCACAGACTAACCTGATCCTGTCTCCAGTCTCCAATCTGGCACAGGGAGAGTCACAGCTGGCTGCTTCCTGCCTGGCATTTCTGTATGGGAGAAGAACAGAACTCCACTACTGGGACTAAAGGAAGCTTAAATAAACATACCTAAAAGCTGCCTCCAGTATGAAACATTTCAATATTCAAAGTCCCATATTTAAGGAGAGTAAAGTCATGTTCAGTGACTACAAATCAGATGGTGAGTCCAACAACTCACAGTAGAGCACAGACACTGGTGACAATTTTCCCCTCCTCTGTACAGAGCACAAATAAAGTAATTACTTTTCTTGCCTAAGCAAACATCTGCTTCTCAGAAAGGGCCAGAATCATCCATGCACTGGGTCTCCATCATAGAAAACCAGTGAATGCTACAAATTTGTCATACATCACACATTATCCTTCATACTCAATGTGAAGCACACATTAACATGATGAACTCATATGCAACTGGTATTTCTGAAATAATCCCTTTTGGAGTCCTCAGTAATAGAGCTTCTCTTGAAGCAAAGGTCTCAGATTTGATCTTTAGGTCTCAGCAGGGCAGAGTAACAAATTATAAATTATTCCTATCAAAACTAGGGAACAAATTCTTTTACAGGAGTTGCACGCAAGCATTTAATAAATCAATATCACAAAAAATACTCATCTTGAAAAATGTAACAGCTACCAAGATTCTGTTAATAAAACCAAATTCAACAGGCTACACTGGAAAAAAATCTTACCCCTTGAGCATACATACATCTTTCACCACTACCACATCACACACCAAGTGTCCCATGTGCTCATTTAGAAGTACAACGTGTTGCAGGCCTTTAAGAGATACACCTTTCATCTCATTCAATTTTAAACGACTGTGAAATGTTCATAACTCAAAAAGTACAAGAAAAAATGCATGGGAGGGAACAGTTCAGGAGGAAAAAAATAGGGAGTTTGAAAGCCAAAGCAAACTATCTTTCAAGGCAAGTGAGCTTCCTACTCAGAATTATATGATTTGTGTTGCTTGTCATCCTGCCCATTTTCTGAGATGTCTCAACTCAGCAAGATAGCAGCTGGTGTCACTGAAAACCAAAGGCATAGGGAAGCCAACCTCCAGTTTAATATCAGACATTCACAGCAAAGCAGCTGTTTACTTGTTCAATCTCTTGGCAACTCAGATTTGTCACCAAGGTCATGGCAGATTAATTATTTTTTTTAAATAGTATCAAAATGCCTACAGGAGGGGAAGGGGCAATGATTAATGATGTACCCAGGTAAAATAATTTTCCAATTTTTGACTGAATTTTTGTTCTGAGCATCATCCACAATGAAAACAAAAAGAAAACTCATCAAGTTCAGAATCTTTTCTACTCAAAAGTCTTAACTGACAGAAATTCTTTCCTACAGAGAAAAATGGAAACTGAAATCTTCTGGCCATGTACATCCTTCACTCATCAGAAAAGCACTGTTGTCTGGCATTGCAGAACGTGTCATGAGCAGCAGCACTCTGGGGGATTCAGAACAGCCTGATTCTGTTTTATAAGGTGAATAATAGGAGATCTGTGAACAGCTTATAGGGTTTTGAGTCACTAGCACTGCAGGTCACATAACATTCAAACTGACAACATGCTACATCTCTGCAAAAATCCCCAGAGGAGCAGGGGTCTGGAAAGGCCAAAGGGGGGCCATCAAGGACACTGGAGGTCATTCTCAGAGCTGGGATAAGCACAGGAAATGTCACAGTGGTACAGCATCCCCTGAGCTGCCTGAAGGTATTTCAAAAAAAGGTGTACAAAAAAGCAAATATGGTGGCCAGGCCCCGTGGGTGTAACCTCACATGCACTGAGCAACTCACATAAAGAACAAATAGAAGTGAATGTGACCCATGAATAAGAGCACAGTTAAAACTGGATTTCATGGTCATTATGGGCTCATTTGGAAGCTTCACCTCTTGCACCGACTGCCTTGGGCTGGTGCTCCCCACCATAATCACTTCCTAGTAAATCTAATAATTTTAGATTTAAACTAAATCTAGTCATTTGTTACAACACAAGGCTATAGAGCAGGGATATCATAAGATGCCAAATCTGAACAAAGAAAGGTAGAGCCTATCACATGAATTCCTGGCATCATGTGAAGGTCCTCCAAGACAACATTTAATTTAGCAAATCAGGGCTAGAATCAACACAAACAAAGTTTATACCAGGATCAATACATTGTATATTATAGTTTCAAAGTAATTATTCCATTAATTTGTAGAGGGGAGGATGATGCAGGCCAGAACTAAGCTAGGGAAGATGTCAGTATCTCATCTGAAAAATCTACCGGGAAGGTTTAAGCATATTGGTTTTTAAAATCATTACAGTTTGTGTGTGTGTTATTGCTGGTGGTGGTGGTTGGGTTTCTTTGGTTTTGAGAACACTGACAGATGTGCTACCATCCTAGCAAGCGCAGAGCTATCAAATACTCAGGGATATTTTGCTCCTTAAAGACTGATGGGCACCAAGACCTGTACATGTGGCAGTAGTCTCTCACTTCATTCAGCTTCCTACTAACCACAGTTATGTCTGAAGCCTCATCATAAACAAGTATAACATGCTTGACATGAGTCCTGTGTGATTTACTTGTTCACCAGGAATATATCAACCCTTCTCACTGCTCCATGAGAAATGTTAAATGTTCTATGCTAAATACCTCTTAAAATCCTGTTCATATAGCTTTCATTCCTTCACATTTTCTCATAGTTCAAATAAGCCAAACAATCTAAAAATAAAATTATGTGAAGACATTTCTCAGAAATAATAAAAGTCCCAGTTTAGCCTGGCTGCTCCTTAGAGACTCCAAAAAAAAGCACAGGAAAAGCACAATGGTGAAATAAGTCTCAAAAGCATTTTTAATCTTAATTACTTTGTTACCTACCTTCTATAAAAAAGCACTTGAGTGAAACAAGTTCAAAAAGCAAGGACAAGTAAAGGGCAATTTTTATAAATATGCCAACTTTTAATCTCTTTTAATCTCTTTTCATTTGACTTTTTTCCCCTTAATATTTTTCTTAAATACTTATCTCTCTAAAGCAAATGATTTTTAGTAAAATTCTTTATTTTCACCCTGAAAGCTTGCAAGCTTGAACAGCTTCTTCTTTGCTATTAGGAGTAAAATAATCTTGCCTGCCAGCTAATACCTCAAGATTTTCCCTACTGCAATTTCAACTACCTTCAAATTCCAAGTCCTAAATCTTAAAAAGTAGGAAAAGATCTGCTCTTATGGAAAGGTATAGAAACAATTCCCCACCCCACCTTGGTTTACAAAAGCTTCAGGAAGCCTGCTTTGGTGTGTGCATTTAGTCCTGTGCAGTTACAGCCAAACAGAGCAGTGTTGGCCCAGTTTGTCCCTGTTTCCCCCCCAATCTGGCAGTATTTCCCATATATCCTTACAACATCATCTCTCAGACTCATGTCACTCTCAGCATCCCTGCCTTCAGCTTTGGTTCTTGGAAGATTTTTCTGACCTTCACAACTGAAAGAGAACAGGAGAACCATATGACCAAAACACGCTGTAAAATCCAAAAACTGGGCAGCAAAGATGACTTTAAAATGTGCATTTGTGAAAAAAACCATCTCACAGTCTAGCCAATCTCCAAAAATCCCTACTTCTATCTATTTATTATGCAGAAAGCTACCCAGACTATTTAAGGTGGTGTTAGTAAAACACACGCACACATAAAAAATATCAAAAGGAAAAAGCCTCAGAGATTATTCACTCAGAGCATGTAGCAAACTAAGCTGGTCACAAATATCTACCTATGCACTGAGAGAAAAATTTCTTAGTGCTCCAGAAAGGATGTGGATAGTGACTACACACAGACACAGGGGCGTCAACCCAAGGTTCTGTAGCCAGACATTCCCTCCTGGAGAGCCACAAATCTCACAGCACGGTCAGGGCACTCCTCACACCAGCTTTCTAAATATAAACCACCCTGCCCTCCAGCCAGCCAGCCATTTAGCTGCAAAATTTCTACTCAGTGATACACTTAGAAGGTAAAGCATTGAAGCTGATGCATGTACAGAACCCAGAATTACCCGTACAGCTTACTCCAGAGCTGCTCAGCAGAAGGGAACTGAAGCCTTAATTTATTGCCCTTCCAAGTGCTTTGAGCTGCTTTGCTGGCCTTGTGCTTTTACCTGGGTGAGCATCTCTCCCCCATGCTCTAGATGATTCCCTGAAGTCAGACATTTGTCCTTCCTTTTATTTCATTTTATAGCCACCAAACACTTAATCTCTCTTTGGTGACCAAGGGTGCCTATTTTTGTGACTCCTATTTGCTTCCTTGAAAATTCAGATAGATATGCCTTAGATATATCAGATGTATTTTTCTCCTACTTCAAAGTAATTGGTCTGCTTAGAGCCTGCAAGTAAACAAATATGATAAAATCTGATTTGTTTTCTAAATACTCGGTATCCATCCAGTGAACCCTCTGAAAAGAACTGCATGACCTGTAATGCAGCTCCCACTCTTAAGAGTGATCTTATCCTCTGTGATGTTCTAAAACCAGGTGGAAGGACTTTTTCTTTCCACAAATATCTTCAAGGAATGGCTCCCTACTGATTCAGCTTCAAGCAAAAATTGTTGCTTGATAGCATTTGCTGGTTGTTTGCTGTCTTGCCATGACAATTATCTCCTCTAGCAGCCATTCACAGCTCCAGCTGGATGGGTTGAGCTGTCACCAGAGGTTAATATTGCTCACTTGCCTCTTCCCCATCTTCAGGAGGGTCCTTGATGCAGCAGATTTATCCCTGTGGATTTGATGCGGTGTCTCGCAGGAAACTGACAGTGCACAGGAGCTCAACTCTAGACAAACTGTAAGCTGACACCATGGTGGAATGTAAAGTTCAGGGAAAAATTTTACAAGAACCATAAGCTTTTTGTACAAAAAAACCCCAGCTTTTATCTTCAGGGCCTGCCTAAGCAGCTCTGCATCTGGTAACAGCAGGAAACCACGCTGTAAACAATATGACAAGCACTGCATTATTACCTGTTTACATGCTAAATGATATAAATTAAGATAGAGACACATACACCATACACCAAGACTAATTATATTTTAAAATTGCCTCTCTGAGGGGAAGTGATTGCAACTATTATTAGTTGCAATGCAATACTAAAAAAAAAAATAAATTAAAATCAGGTCCCTTTACTCTAGGCAGTTCTAAAATACATTAAGAGGCAGTTTTCATTCCAAAGATTTCACAACCTAAATTGACAAGCTGCACAGAGAAAAGAAGCTGAACACAGCATTCCAGAGAGTTAAGTCACCTGAAATATACATCAATACAGTGACAAAACCTGCAAGAGAAGGTAGATGTAAAATCTGGACTTCATTTCAGTAACAGAAGATGCAGTTCAGTCAGATCTTATCCTAAACTCTGGAGTTCCATTTTAGGGAGTCAATGCAATCCCATTTTCTCTTGTGACTCTAATTAGCTTTTCACAGCAAAATATCCATCCTTTCCTATAGCCAGAAGCCACTGACTTCAGACAATTCAGTTGATACAAAGCCATTTTTAGACCCTTCAAAAGGCTCTTCCAAATGCTCAAATTAGCATTTCCTCATTTCTCTCCTCATCACCTTACACCCACAAATTCATGAGATAGTTGGCAACTTGGCTTTCCATAAGCCCTTGGAAAAGAAACACTAAGAGATCAGAGGATCAGATTTTGTGAGTATAACCTGCCAAAAATAACAAAATAATCAGACTTCTGAAATTTGAAATTCCATTTCAGCTTCCATCTTACCAGAGGAACAATTAGTTTGCCTGGAGCACCAACAGTATATGGAAAAGAAACACAAAGTGAAAAAATATTTGAACAACTCGCTGTATCTAACCATGACAGGAAAACTGTGATGTCAAATCTATATCCAGCTATGTCCAAAGGACTCAGACAGGTGATCAGATAATGATAAGTGTAGAGCTGCTTTTTCTCAACAAATATAACCAAAGGAGCTTATATTTTGAAGAACTATTTTAACAGTCAAAGCCACATTAAGAGCTAAATGACATACAAAATGGCTCTGCCAGAGAATAAATTTAGAAGGTCGACATATAACCCGCACGAAAATGACAACAGCGATGGTTACTCGAAGTCCTGCCAGGTGCCCTTTAATAAGCAGAGAATGTGATTAGTGCTGCAATGCAAAGAGACAGCATGCTGCAACATGACTCCATGCTGGTCTGCCAGGAAACCTTTACAATACAGTCCCTGGCTGCACTGGGATTTTTCATGCATAATAAATAAAGCAACGGACTAGCAGACTCAGGCTCCTTGCTGAACACCAGTGCCCTCCACTGTGTACGCCGAAAATTCCTCCAAACACTATAGCAACAGAGAGAATTTATGATTTTTCTGCCCGTGACAGACTGCTGAGTCCCCCGGGATGGAATGTCAGACACATGACTCTATCTGCTGCTTCGTAGGGCAGCTGCGAACATCTAAATAATACTGTCAGCATAACGCAGGGATCCGTCCATCAGCCTGCACAGCCTCCTCTGCCCATTGGTGCTCACTCTGCCAGAGAAACAGATCTTTCACAGATCTTTGCCCTTCCTCGACTGATGCTTTATGCAATAATTCAGTCGGAATCGTGGAACTTTAGTAAAAGTACCAAACACTGCTAATTAAGGGGTAGTGGCTCGCATGTAGGAAGCCTTCAGCTTCCTCATTAAAAAACGTGGAATCAAGGTGTTGGGGATGGCATTACCACCACCACCATTTTAGGATGTGTATTACCACCTCCCTAAGATTTGATCACTTTGATCACATTTGGTTTTCAGGTCATAATTGCTATGTTCTTCCAGGATAGGAATATAAAAAGAAAATCTCAACAGAGCATGGAATAACTCTTTTACTGCCCCTCTAACACTATTGCATACTTTAATTCAGACCATTTGAGGCACGAGCGACTATTTGAGTGGAAGGATGTTTTATCCTAATTTCCTCTACAAAGACTATTCCTCCATTAAATTTAGTATTGGTTTTTACTCTCCAACTGCAGCTTCAGAAGGATCTGAATGCCCGTGTTGTGATATTTACAGTTGTGATTGCACATGAACCACGGAAGACAAAATCCTGAAGCTTATTCTAATTCACACAAAACCAAAAAGGCAATGGGAGACAAAACTAATCCTCTTCAGGAAGGGTCTGTGATGTAGCAGAAAGTTAAGAAGTGATTTTAAAATCACAGTGCTGTTGCACTGAACACACTGAAACTCAGTGTGACCAACCAGGGCCTTGTCTCCTCATATGTCACTTGAACTTCCATGTGCAAAGCACACTTATGGTTGGGTGGCAAGCTTGGGCCTTTGGGGTTCATTCTTATTGTTTTAACATTAATTACATGGTGCCCTCTCCACTACCATTAATCATGGGGGTAAAGCAGGGCTGAGTAAGTAACCTGAATAGGGGAAAAGCCAAAGGATACAGAGACAAACATCAAATGAGTACCAATGACATTAATCACAAAGCCGAATTCCTCCTTGTGAACACCACTGCACCACCACCACCTGCACTGACAGTGCCTCTGTGGTGTGGGTCACCATACAGCAGTGTCCAAGTCAGGATCTGGGGACTATCTCACTGAAGGATGTTTTAAATCCTCCGTGCAAGAAAATGAGCAGAAGTCAGAATTCACTGTACTGACTATGACAGTCCAAGAAAAAGCTTTTTGCATGACCTGAAGTAGCCACATGTCCCAACACTTATCTCCTTCAAAACACCACACCAGAAAATGTTAACTTGAAAGATCCACATCTTTCTCTTCCAAACAAACAAATTCCCCTTTGAAGGCTCCTTTAAAGTCGGACTTCAACAGAAACTAATTAGCTTTTAAAACAAGCACTTCTCCCTACATATCCTCCAGCATCTTCTGTTTAAAAGATATTCATTCGTTTATACAGGTTGCGAAAATGACTAAAAGCAAGACCAAAAAGGCTTTGGGATGACAGACTATAGAACTGTCATCTTTGTACTGATTTCTGGGGGATTTTTTAACTACTTCCAGGAGGTTTGAATAAAATGTCATGGTTTAATTTTTTACTAAAACAAGACATTTGCATTTGGAGGTTCTTCATGATATTCTATCCTGTGCCCTGTGATTGCAGTACAGTCAAGGCATTGCTGCATTTAATAGCATCTCTACTTCTGCACAGTTAATATTGCTTGATTATTTAAGTTGCAGCATTGCATGAGCTATGTATTCTCTTAAAAGATAACTAATTTCTTTTTTCAAAAAAGGAGCATCCAAGTTTTACTGGGGAGTCGGTAGGAAACTGATAAGAGTCTTCTCCATAAATACTGTTTTTAAACATAGGTTTTTTAGGGTAAGAATCAAACCTCCTTACCAGTGTTGAAAACACTACAGACTCCCAAACCTGGAAAAAGCCCAGCTTTGCCACAGTGATTTAGTTCCACTATGTATTTCAGTCATTCAAAGACTCTGTTTCAGTATCACAAAGTTCAGTACTAACATAGCAGCTATCACATTCAGGTAGAAAAGCCACCTTTGTGGTGTTCAGTAAGTACACATACGGTTTTCAGTGTAGTAAGGTGTATTTCAGATATGTTACACAACATTTGTTAAATAACTACCCATTTATTTCAGTGCAAAAATAGGCTGGCTCCTAAGATGATTAATCCTTGATTGAGGTGAAAACTGCAAGGTCTTTTCTTACCAGGCAAGGATTTTTGTTCTCAAGTGAAAAGTCATAAAAACATAAAAAATATTACAACACTTACAAATTTTAGAATTAGTATCACAATAAAACCCCAATTGACAATAAAAATGTGTTTTCAACAAGGGCTAGGAGTGAATATGTTTACACCTTTTCACACACTAATAGCAACTTTTAACTCATTAAGTTTAGAAAAGCAGGTACATTTCAAGACAACCCACATCTCATTCTCCTTTATATCAAACATTTACCTCGTGATCAAATGAGAACTAAAATACTTCCAATATAGCCACAAAAAAAAGAGTAAGTGCCATCACAGCGAAGAGAACAGAAATTTTGCACTGACTTCAGGAGAAGAAAGCAAGAAAAAAGAATTCAAATAACTGAACCGTACAAATGGATGCAGACTATATAAAGTAACATGAAAAAACCCAACTGCTTGCTAGCCTTACAAATCAAACAGCTTGTATCACCAGCAAGATGATTGGAACACTACTTCAGCATTTGTGGAATGAATCATAAATCCAGCCTTTCCATCCTAAAAATGTTTCTGTCTAAAAGATGATGCAACAAACAAAGCACAAGCACATTTGTATATACAACCAGAAATACTGACTTGGATATTATACTGTTAAAGGCTTTTCAGTTTACCTGTCATACTTAACTTGAATTATTTCAGTTTAAAAGTCAATCACTCAAGCATTTACTAATTAAGAAAGACATGGCTGATTTAGTTGCTATAAATGAGCTCTGCTTGAATGATAAGCTATTAGAAAATAATACAATCAAGCAGACATTTTCATGGAAATCTCTGTGATATCTTTTAAGGACTGTAATAGCTGACAGCTTTGAACCAAGAGTGACCAGTGATCAGAGAAATCCTACCACAGAACGTTCTAAAAACCCAACCTTTTAAAGGTATATGTAAAATTCAATTCAGGGAAAATTGTATCATACTTCTTCAGTCAAAAAAAATTTGCAACATCACATTTCTGTTGTCCTTAAAATAAAATTGACTGGCTTCCAGCACTGATAATTTCCTCATTGAATTCAATGAGTATAGCATGCAGCTTAGATAGGCATATGGTGTTCTTTACATATGCAAAGTTCTTCATTTATTGCAACTTTCTTCTAGAATTTCTTCCCCCAACCCATTTTTTCCAGAGATTTCTGCCTAGAAGGCAGAAAGCTTAAAAGGACATAAGCAGAGAGAAGGTTGTTCAAACTCAATGCTTTGCTTTCATGCACACTGGAGGAATCTGCCAGCAGTACATTTTTACTTCATCAATTCAGCAAGAAACAAGATTGCTCTTCAGTTGACATTCAGAAGCACCAGCCTGACAATTAATACAGGCATGTGACACTGAACAAGTAAGGAGAAGGCAAATGGAAAAATCTTTTCTTAAATCCAGCCATAAACTTAACAGAACTTAAAAAGTTCGCTACAAGGTTTAACTGGAGGAGGATAATTAGAAAACATACTACAGCAGATATGGAAATATAGAAAATGCCACCTTTGTGGCCACTTAACAAAACCTAAAAAATTAGAGCATGGAAAGCAGGTTGAATACCAAATAGCTGCTTTTCTCTACCTCTGTCAAACCACACTTTAGAAAATTAAGGAAATTCTTTACTTGACACCTCAACGCCTCAGTCAGGGCAATCAAAAACATCTATGTGGATGGAGTGCTGTTTCATTTCCAGCTCTCATTAGCACAGAATTCCTTTCTTCATCTGTCTTGCCCTGTCTATTAATGGGGACAATTACGCTGACCTCCTTTATAAAGCGCTCTAAAATCTACAGTTAAAAATGTTCCTAAACAAGTAATTACATATAATAGCAATCATGTATCAAACTTCAGTTATCAACTCATCACATGAAAGCAAGAATCTGATTGTTCCTGGAATTAGTACACAAAATTCAATTTCTCCACCGACATTAGCTTCCTAGTACTTCCATCATTATTACAACAGCTGCATTATGCTAAAATGCACTAAAGAACCTGTCTACCACTGACTGACATTTTGAAGATTTTCCAAGCTTTGAACAACAAAAGACCCAGGACTTTTCTTCAGCAA
Organism: Phainopepla nitens; assembly: GCA_013400175.1. Taxonomy (NCBI): domain Eukaryota; kingdom Metazoa; phylum Chordata; class Aves; order Passeriformes; family Bombycillidae; genus Phainopepla; species Phainopepla nitens. Next base: position 25,971 of record VXBQ01006299.1, on the reverse strand, counting down.
TAATTTCCATGTTAATAATTTCCATCTTGTTAAACAAAGATACTTTTGACCAGCATCAAGCTTAGATGCTATTCTGAATCTGCAGCCTGGATTGTTGCAATGACTCCAATCTAAAACAGGCTGTAGCACTTTGCAAATGTATTTTCCTGTTACATCCATCAACCCCTCTCTCCTTACAGGGGCTGGTCTAAAAGGCCACAATTTCATCACCACCACTTATTGTCACCAGTTTCTCTTCCTTTTTCCTCTACATCTCTATGTTACTTTCCTCCTTTCACCTGCAGACAATGCCTATAAACGTTTCCATCATCATACATCAGTATGTTTGATGTATGCATTTTTCTTTCATCTTGTGCTACTAAAAATGAAAAAAAAGGTGAGAGGATTTGTTATAAAATTAAGCTACTTACCAACTACTGCCAGATTATGCTCTGAGCCACATGCGATCTGAAAAAGAAACATGAATTACTAAATCAGAACCTGCTTACCAGTAGGAAGACAGTCACAATTATGACAGGAAATTAAAAATTAACCTGAAACAAACACCTATAATTTGTAGGATGCAAAATCAAGGTTGAAGTGTTCTCACTCTTAAATGGAATTTCATTTGTAGCCTCACTTAGGGGCTTAGTGGCAGGGGTGCATGTATGTTTGTTTAATAAAAAAGTATTTTCTTTTCAAAATGCAGACATTTCAACCCTTTCAAGCAAGACTGGCCACGATTCCGCAAAAAGCATCACACCTTTGACAACACCCACTGGATCCAACAAGAGGCACAGAGCAAACATAGATTAAGCCAAACAGAGACAGCTGGGAATCAAAAGGGAGATGAAGATCTCCATATCTTTCACCTATACTGTTTTTCCAGCTGACCCCTGAGGAACTGCTCAAAGCATAGAGGGCCAGTGTGCAAAACTTGACATGATATGATCCCTACGGCCATTTGCCTAGAATGGAGAAAAACTATGCTAGGACTCAACTCTTCTGTTAGCTCATTAATGATGGAAATCAGTTACAAATCTCTTTTCCAAGCAAACTTATAGTTTATGTATTTTTCATCCTTCTTTGTAGCTGCTGTGAATACGGCTGATGGTAAAGTTGTTTTAGTGTACAAAGTTTTTGTAAGTTGTCCACCAAGGACGGTAACACGGGCACCAAGAGCAGTCCCCTGTCCTTACTGCAAGGGCTTGTCTTCCTCACAGAATTTCTTTTGCAAGGTCACTGCAGGCATAACTGTCTGATGTAACAGACTTCACTTCACACAAGGTTACTCTGCTGAGTGTCCTCAAGTTTTGAATTTAAATAAAAGCAACCCCCTCAAAATCCTGTATCCAGTTCACGGTCTTGAAACCACTTGTCCATTATACCTACTACTGAGCTGGAGAAAATTAATAAGCACATTCTTCTTCAAGTATATTTGCAATGGCAAAATATAATGGAGGAGTATATGCTCAATTATATTAGAAAATAGAAGTCCATGCCATCAAAAGTTTATATGGTTCTGTGCATGCATAGCCTTATAGCTTTTACAGCCAGAGAAATAGCTATAATCACCTCCATGTCTGTGGAACATAAACCCACAGAAGTAAATAGAACAGGTCTTGTGCTCAGCTCACTCTGCTTCAGAATTTACTGATGAAGAGACATCCAAGACTGACACACTGAGTAGCTTGAGCTCTCAGTTACAAATGACCACCCCAATCACTTCTCACATTTTACCCGCGGCACAACTGCAACATGAAAACATCTGGGCAAAGCCATCCCAACACAACAATGGCAAGGAAGAAGAAAAAGACTCTTTAGAATAAAGTTGCTTAGACAATACATTAAAGTATTTTGGAAAACAGGGCAAGAAAAATAACTCAAATCACAGCACATTCTAGTATGGCCACATCTTCAGAAAAATCAGGACGAAGTAACAGCAAAAGCAATGCCTTTGCAAGAGCACTAGCAGGACTGCATCGAGTCTTTTATTCCACAATACTGCAGACAGGAAAAGCTCCAAGCCCCAGCCATTAAAATACATAAATCACTGCCATATCCCACATCACCATCCTCACCACCAGACCAAGCCCTCCACAGCAGCAGGGCTGGCTCCTAATGCCTATTTACTGGCTAATGCTCCCACCTGTGCTTCTCAGGCTTATAAGCTGATGCCATGGAAACAAGATCCACGCATGGAAACACATGCAAAGGCTTTCTAGCAAAAAAGCAAAATTCTCGTCTTCACCAAGTGCTGAAAATTGGATGTACTGAAGTTGCTGCTAATAGAATAAATAAATTTTATCTGAGGTGTGAATAATCTTGGCTAATCCCCTAGGAAATACACTGACACAGGCAGAGATTCAAAAGCATCAGTACAAAAGAACTGCTCAGGCTGTTGGCTGACACTGCCAGGACCCGCTCCAGAAACACTACATTAAAAAAAAGGGGGAAAACAAAGAGCCCGCACAACAAGGTGTTATTTAGATTGTAAAAGAACCTCCCCTGACAAAGAAGCAGGTTTTTTGCTACATCAAATAGCAGCAGGTACAGAGCCTGCAAACCAGAAAAAAGAATGCTGGTGATTTCAAAACAGCTTTGCACATGTAGCTGTTACTCTGGCCACCATTCAGAGCCTCCCACTAGCCAGCTATCAGGCTGTGAGGGAGTCAATCAAACCAGGCCAGGACCTGCTGTGTTATACAGACTGGCCAGTGCTGAGGAGCTGCCCCCAAGGCAGCCAATCATGGCCAGCATGCTGCAGCTCTGGGACTGATGGGGTATGAGCTACTGCAAAGCACAAAAACACCTCTTCTGGGGGGGTAAAAGCCACCTCAGTGAAGGGGCAGCTTTGCTAACAACAACAAACCAAGTAAAATCACAAGCTGCTGAAGGTAGTGCCCTGGATTCACCCTCAACAGTCCAGAGCAAGGACAGCACACACCATGTACCAGCAGCAGTTTTGTGCTCCAAAGTAGAATTTGCTCAATTTAGAGCACAAGGTTCACCACACCTCTGCCTTATCACAGGGTGTCACCACCTGACAACACAGACTGACTTTGTAGGAACCCCCAGATAAAAAAAACAACCTTAGAGAACTCTAAATTTAGCTTCCTGGAACACTTTGTCCATCATCCATGCTCCTTGCTACAGGCTATACCATCTACCCACAGGATTCCTGCTGGCCTGCAACACCTATGTCTCTGGAGCTCAGGAGGGACCACACCACAGAGGTGAAGCAAGGTTGCCACTGCTTAATGTACACTGAAGCCTTGCAGGAATTTCACAACATCTTTCTTACAGTAAAGTTTAAAATGTGGCAGCCCCTTTTCTCCGTGACTCCCCACAACAGGCATCAATCAGTCAAGCATGATTGATTTGCTGGTACAAATACAGACCAGCCAGAGAACAGTATTACTGAACAGATGTTTTATGCTTGCATTAGATGTAATAAGCTCTGCAGTCAGTGCAGGTCACTGGGAGAAGCCTGGTATTTACTGCAGCAACTACAATTTTCTGGCTACTTCTCTTCTGTCCCCACCCCCAAAGTGCTGCAGAGAAATTAAATTCCAACAGACATCTGCATGCTTCCAGTGGATAAGTACATTCAAGGATGCTTATAAACATACAATAATGCTTTCTAATTGGGCAATAATTTTACATTACATTCTAATTAAAAAAAAAAATCACTAAACTTAATGACAAACCAGAGAGACGGTTACTGAGCAAAGCATTCTGTGAGCTTAAGAAACATGACCCCCTGCACAGAAAACAATTCCAACTAAAGTTCTCAGTTTGGAGGGAAATTTGAGGAGAGTCATGAAGGATATTGCGATCTCTATATAAATTATCTCAAGGCACATGACAAATGTCTATAAGGCAAAGAATGCTTAGGGACCATTTCACCCAGAACTTATTTACCTTATTATCTGTGCTCTTTGAACCATACATAAATTGTTTGTTTCTTCCCTTAAATTGTGTGTTAGCAAGCGGTTTCCTACCTTGCTGTGGTTCAGATCCATCCATCCAGATTTAACACGTGTGGTGTAAGCAGCCAAGGGACCAGCATTTTATTAATCATAAATAGTATGATAAATAGCATAATCACAGACATAAGCTGCAAGGATGGTGAGGAAAGACCTTAGCACAGCAACCACAAACTCTGGGCAAAACACCAACACCTTTCTGCAGTCTACACATATGCTTATGATCCAGTCCTAACAAAAATTAATTGACTGACTGTAAAATCAATGGGTTATGCAAAATAGAGAAACTATTTCACTTAAGATTAAAATATTTTTATAGCCTAAAAGCACTACATGAAGAAGTAAAATAATATTTAGTATATATTACATAAACATTCCCATATATACCTGTGTGCGTGTACAGATATAAAAAAGAAAATATATATGTGCATATTAGGAAAAGAAGCTCATCTACTAAACAAGATATTTATCAGAGAAGAAAGTTCAGACAGAGCACCACCTTTTCTATATGGGATAGAGACCTCACCTTAGCAGACAGCAAATGAACACATACAGGACAAGACTCCTGTGGATATTTAGACATACAGCCTCCCTTGGATTTCAAAAGGTAATTAAGAGACAAAAATACCTTTTGCCAACCATTCCCTCAGGGACTTCCAAGCACTATAACAAAACAAGTCTGACAAAGTCTATAAAAATCCAAGTTTCAGGCTACTACCAGGATAACAAGGGTATTCTTTTTTCTTTCTGTAACCCCAGGGCTTTGACTGAAGATCTGGTGTGCAACCCAACAGGAAAAAAATGGAATCAGAACTGCAGGCAAAGTCAACCTCCCACTGCAGCAGAGGGAAGGGACAGTACAAGAGAGGGTGCAAGGAAGAGGCACAGGGAGCTGGACTCACAAGAGGGATTGCAGTATGAAAA
>VXBQ01006299.1:0-17353 GCA_013400175.1 Phainopepla nitens | reverse complement strand
GTGCAGTTGCACTTCTGTGATTCAGTTGGTGCACCTTGGGTCTCAAATACTTGCACAAGATGGAAACATCTGTTAAGTACAAAACAAAAAAAAAAAAAAACCAAACAAAAAAAAGCACCACAACCCCACAAACAGCAACAACAAAAAAGCCCAACCACCAATAAGAAAAAACCCTCACCAAAAAAAAGATAACCACGCCACAAAAAAAAAAAAGAAAAACAAAAACAACCACCCATACATGCACAAAAGCCCCCCAAACAGCTGAAATAAAACCACATACCAAAAAATACTAATCGTTTAGTACCAAGGAGAAAACACCACAACCCCAAAACCCTGTCATTAGTGATCAGGCACAAGAGATGAAAATAAAAGACGGAAAGAAAAGATAGTTGTTAAAGCAGTCAACATTTTCACTGAAGGTTTACATCACAGCAACCCAAGTGCATCTCCTAAGTCTACTTGAAGGGAGGTCACATTGAAAAACTGGTCACATTGAAAAATTAAATATGGACTGTTTGCCTTAAGCTGAGGATGGAACGACTGAGGATGTCAACACAGAGTAAGATCTGTGTCCACCTATGAAAAAAACCTCATCTTCAGATGACTCCAGAACAACACAAAAAATGCTGAGATCTCAGTAGGAACACTCAGCACTATTAGGTTTTAGTCAAATGACAAGAATGCAGCCAAAACAAATGTGTGATAAAAATCTCTACAAGTCAGCAAGGTCTGCTGGCTCTTTTCTCTTGCCTCAAGATTTTCCAGTTAGTTCTTGTACCCTTCTTCAGGTAGTTCTCTTCCTTCCTTGGGGTTCAGAAAGCATTACCATCTTTCATTCCACGAAAATTAAGCTCTGCCACTTTTATATCCCTCAGCCTCACCAGTCCATGAAAATTTTCCATTTTTGTAATCAAGACCTCAGCCACAAAACAATTTTTGTCTGTCCTTTCATTGTTTTTAAAATGAACCAAGTCACGGTCATTCAATTTCAGTTTGTCTCCTGTAACGAGCTTTCCATTCAGTCTTCATTATATTGTGAAAATTAAGACTAGAGTATCCCTTCTGATTGATAAAGCAATCATTCATCACGGCAGCTCTGTTAATGTGTGCATACTCCTAAACCTATGACTATGCAGTGCAAATCCCACAAAACCAAAATCCTCACTAACATTACAGACATCCAGATATGAGCTAGAGAAATGGGATCTTCAGCAAATGCACAATGTTACCCAAGGGAACTTCTTCACCATTCGTCCCAAAATTACTTTGATTTGAATTGTTTCATGCACAATTCCCAGCTCCTTGCAGTCTCAGTGCCACTCTCTCCTAAGCTGAATGAGAGGCACTAAGATGAGTATCTTGCAATCTATTTGGGTTTGCTTTGGGGACTACAACTAGTTTGCTCTCTATCTGAGGCCACAAACACCTTTTTGACATAACAAATTAAAGAAACCAAGGCCACAGAAATACAATGTTTCAAAACCTCCTTTTACACTGATTTGTATCTACCATCAACACACACATCCTTATGATCAGATTATTCTGATACTTTCAGGTCAAGAGCTCTGGTTTGCAGCATGCAAAAAAACCACTTGGTATCAGTCTTTTCTTTCTATTGTATGTGAAAACAGCAAAAAGACACAAGTTCACTATAGCATATAAATGTCATCATTATCTATCTGAATGTGCTAATTTCTAGTACTTTGAAATTAATGAAATGGTTTTGTTAAACATTTATTATAGACAAACATTCTGTCAAAGTATATACTATTATCAATCATTTTATAGGCTTAGAATAAAAGTCATGACAGCATGTTATTATTTGGCAGCAAAACACTGAATTCCACTTAAACAACGACATCCTTTTGTGGATGCATAACTGCAGTTTTAAGTTTTTCAACAGAATCTGGGTTTCACATCTCTTGCCTTGTGGCAAAACAGCTCACCATTTTTAATGAGTTTGGAATCTTCTCTGGAATATTCAGCGCAGCTGGGGAGAATCAGGGAGCAACCAAACACAGCTATCATGGGCACTGAGCTCTCTCAGGAACTCAGCTCTCCCCTAAATGTGCTGTTACTGCAAGACGTGTCGCTACAATTCTTCTCCACAGCAAACACACTGCAGTGAACTCGGGACACGCAGCCTGCAGGATTACACAATAGCACAAAGCCCGGCGTTTTTTTAGAACTCAAAAGAAAAACAGCACTTGTTACGAAGTTCATACCCTCAAACAACTGACTGTCAGGGTATTCTTCCTGGATGCTGTGAAGAGAGGCAGACAGTGCCCCTAAAATACCCCTTTAAAGGAGGCAAATGCTGTAGTGTGGCTGTGGCCAGACAGCAGCCACTTCATTAGGGCCAGAGGGAACTGGCCCCACCATTGTCAGGTCTGACTTTGCTCACCCTCCACAATACTTCTTTTCTAGCATGTGGGGCTTTTTCAACATCCTTAAGAGTATTTTCTTCTTTCACATGCTTTTTACCCATGCTATCCTTCATAAAAAAAACTGCATCCAAAACTCCTGGCAGTATTATAAAAATAATACCACTAATGATGTTTTTATGGAAAACTACCCCTATTTTATAGTGCAGAGGCTTTTTTTACCTCTTCCAGCAGTAAATCCAGATTTATGATAGAATTTTAAACATCTCAGTTCAACTTCCAGCCTTGGGATGTGGGAAGACTCATTTCCAGGGAAATTACTAAATGTTCAAGGAAGGTCTCACGCAAAATTGGATTAAGCTTTCATTTCTGTGCTAGCCCTGCTGACCTCAGTGCATACTGCTGCTTGTGTAAACAAGCACAAGTACAGTGTTACTGAAGGAAATAAAAAAACCTACTTAATTTCCAAAACATTTTATGTAATTTGAAAGAAATGAGCAGGTTATTTAAAGTACAGAACTACTACTGTGTAATATCACTACAAGCATCCCTTATTTGACCCAATGCCTTTCGCAAATATTATTCAAGATAACTAGCAGCTGTTCAAGAATGCAAATCTTTGCCTGATTTCCAGCATGACACTCACTGACCTCTCCCTCCTCCACAAACATGCACATAAAAATAAAAATGTTATCAACCCAACTCCCAGCCAAAAAAACACCAGCACGTTAAGAACTTCTTCTAAAATATGACAAAATAAATCACAGAGGCAAACAAAACATTTTTCATACACCAACTGCCTCAACTTGAGGACAGAATTTCTTGGTTCATTTACTTTCCAGAAAGGCTGCAGGCAGGCAGCTTCTATATCCTTGTACAAAAACACCAACCCATGAATTTTGCTGACTGTCCGCTCTCTTATCTCTCCAAATAAATGGTGCTTATGTCTTTAGGGTATCATGTAACTCTGCTCTTCAATGTCGGATTCTCTGTTTCCGTAGCATTACTAACAGCACACCTCCCTAAAGCAAGCTTGCTGGAAATAAATAAAATGTAAACTTGCAAAGAGTCCAATGCAAAAATTAATAGGAAAGCTCTTCTGAATGAATAAGACTACCATCTGAAAGGACTCAAATAGAGACTGAGCCCTGATGCTATAGACACAAAGGAAGAATTAGGGGAAAAAACATGTCTGAGGTGACTCTACACAACTGATAAAAAGGCATTTTTATTAAAAAGCTGAATTATAGAATCATAGAATCATTTCATTCAAATTATTAGATTCAAAAAGATGTTTGAGAACATCAATAAAGTACTGAACAGGGCAGGGCCCAACACTGGTCCCTGAGGAGCATCACTTGTAACCAGACACCAGCCGGACTTAACTCCCATTTTGCACCACTCTCGGGGCCCAACCATCCAGCCAGCTTTTTACCCACCAAACAGCACACCTGTCCAAGCCATGGCCTGCTGATTTCTTCAGAAGAACACTGTGAGAAATGGTGTTAAAAGCTTTACTGAAGTCCTGGTAGACAACATCCATAGCCTCTTTCTCATCTACGAGCAGGTCACCTTGTCAGAGGAGATCAAGCAGGTCACCTTGTCAGAGGAGATCAAGCAGGTCAAGCAGGACCAGCCTTTCATCTGCACCTCTCTGATGCCTTGGTTATCCTGCACGTGCCACGTGATGACACTCAGGACAATCTGCTCCATGACCTTCCCAGGTACCAAGGGCAGGCTGACANCTGGTACCTGGAGAACAACTGGCCTTCCTATTAAAGAATAGGAATTTGCCATAGGAATTTTCCTGTGGCAAAGAAGGCATTACACAGCTCAGCCTTTTCCTCATCCTCTGTCACTATATATCACCCCCCATCCAATAAAGGATGGATATTCTCCTTAGCCCTTCTTTTGTCACTAATGTATTTATAGAAAGATTTTTATTGTCTTTCATGGTAGTAGCCAGATTGAGTTCTAGTTGGCCTTTGGCCCTTCAAATTTTCTCCCTGCATGACCTCATGACATCCCTGTAGTCCTCCTGAGCTGCCTAGCCCTTCTTCCAAAGGTGAAAGTCACCCTTTTTATTTTCCTCTGAGTTCCAGCCAAAGCTCCCTGTTCAGCCAGGCTGGTCTTCTTGCACCAGCTCTTCTTTCAGCACGTAAGGACATCCTGCTCCTCTGCCTTTAGGAGAAATGAGAAATGTCCAGCCTTCTTGGACTTCCTTGCCCTTCAGGATTGCCTCCCAAGGGACTCTGTCAACCAGGCTCCTCAACAGTTTGGAAGTCCAACGTAATAGTTCTGCTGACCCCCTTCCTTCTCTTACTTCATTTCCTACAAAGGGAACAGGATGGATAGCAAAGGTTTTGCAATGTGAATTCATTTAGAGTTCTTCAATCAAAACTCCAGAAAAAGTTCATAAAGCTTGATAAATGGGCAAGATTGAGACAGAAAAAATTTACAGTGGTCAGGTACAGCATAATAAATCTTCTCGGATACCAAAAAGATTAGTTTACACTGTTCATATAAACAAAGACTGTAAACTAGTTGGAATCTCTCAGGGGAACTATATAGCATCATTGTGGAAATTCACCAGAAATATCCACTCGATGTGTAACTGCAACACAAAAAGCAAGAAATTAGATTTGTTTAGTTCTAAGCACACAAACAGTCCAGGTAATATTTTCATACCAGTGATTCCACAAGAAACACATATCTGATAAAGACTTCAATTTACAATGATATTTCTAGGACCTCTCAGAACCAATTTAAAAATTTTTATGGCTTTTTCAATTTTTTGTTATTGTAATTGTATATATTTTTAATTTCCTGATCAGAATGCCATACACTGTCCAGGCAACTGCCTGACAGAAAATCAAGTCTATCGCGCCTGCATTTGACACTGATGCATTTATCAAGCTTTTATCTCACAAAAAATAGGTAGCACATTAGACTGACAAGATATATTTTCCACAGTCACATACTCACTGCAAGCAACTACATCACCATTCTTTAAACTTTTATTGATCCAAATTCATGTCAGGCACACCATTACTTAGCCAAGGCAAATACCACGCTGACAGGCCTAAAATTATTTGAGTCATTTTGTTCAGTCCTTTAAAATACTGGCAGGGCATTGTCTTCCAACCAATCTTCTGAAACTTACCTGACGTTCTGGAAAAAGTTATTAACATCAACAACCTATACAGCACTTGGGCCATCTCTCCTTAAACTCTGAAAAGAAAAAGTTTCAGCCTTGATTTTTAAAATTCTACCTCTAGAGGCTGAAAAAATGCTGGTATGGAGAAGACAGTCTCATCCCTCTATGATACTTCTGCTTTTTTGCCAAAACGTAAAAAAGAAAATTCTACTAACACAGAATTTGCCTTCTCAGGGTTTTGTCAATAGACTTATTTAAGATGTTTTAGTACTGACAGTGCATAGTCTTTTGAATTTGTCTGAAAGCAAATTCACTCTCAGTATCTTTTCCTATCCCTTTTAATTGGAGCTGGTCATTCTGGGCTGCGGTAGCTCATAGGCCAGGCTGCAGCCAGTGCCTTATATTTTAACTCAAGGGAGTGGAAAGGATTTCCCACCTGTTGGATACCCCTTAAAACCTCTTATTTCCAACTTGTTAATGACTTCGAAACGGGTAATGCAGTTGTAATATAAAATACCCCTTTCACTCCCATGAACCGACTTGATTCTTCCTGGATAAATTGTAACCACAGACGCTGATGTTGCAATCACAACTTTTTCAGTAAGGTTTCATACTGAAATACTTTGTTGCATCACAGCTTAAAGGAGAGCATTTTGTTACTTGAAACAAACTAGAAGGGAGTTGGCTAACCTAACCAAGGTGAGGAGAGCAGAGATATTGTCAGTAGCTTCCTTAATTCATCTGTCTTCCTGCTGCTCAGAAAGGTTACAACATTCCCCTGTGCACAGAAGTCAGGTTCCTATCCTCCTACTGTTAAATCACATTTTTCCTGTTGCTCTCACAGGGTGGCTCTGTAACAGCACACAGGAATCAAGACAGACAAGACAATTTTTCAAATAGCATTTCATGAACAGTGCTATATTCTCATTATGAAAAGGAATCAATGCTTTAAAATAAATCCTGAAGACAGGAATACATTCCTTAATACAACTAGAGAGTCATTGTGAAATATACTGATCAGAAATCCCTTCACAACACCTGTTTTCCTTTCATTTTATAAAAGATTAGTTAAATAATACGTGGTTTTAAAATTCTAGCTTCATCTGATACAACAATCTACACTACTTGACAGAATATAAAATACAGAAACTCTCAAGAATGGAGTCTTAATATCTCTTATTAAAGGAGCAGCATTTTTGCAACAGATGAAAAGTACTGCAGGTTATACTAAAGTCAGCAGCCCACTAGACTTCACCACTAATTACAAAACACACCCACCTCTTGTGTATTTGTAATTCCAAGTGACATCACTGTTTAGCTGGAAATCAAGAAGCAGCAATTCCCCCTATTTCAGAACCTTCCAGACATTTCGTGAACTCATTTAACCTAAAGTGAAATATCCAGCCTAGCTAAGAAAAGTAACAACAGGACAGCCCTTCCTGGATATTCTTGAACCTGATTAAACTGAAGCAGCACTGCATAACGCAAAAACCCACCCTCATCTGCCTTGAGTTCTCAGTCAATCAGATTCACAAGTGATTTACTCTCACAAGGAAGGTCATCATGTGCAGAAGCCTAAGAATTGCTGCTCAAGTGTGCTGTACAGGAGGTGAACTGTGTGTTCTCCTGCCCACACATGATGTTTACACACTGGCAATTATCAGCAGTGTTGGAATCTGGCAGTAACCAAAGATTTTGCCATTCTGACTTGAGCACTCTCCAGCCAACACACCATTCCTGAACACAGAACACTTAAGAGCTGGAGCTCACATTCCCAGTCCACTGATGCACATAGGGTTAAACATTTACTTCTTTGCCCAGACTCTCCAATATCCACGCTAAATAAAAGCTACATCCTCTTAATGGAGGTGGTCTCTGCAGAGAACAGCTGCCCTACGATTACCATTCCATATAACAATGGCAACTGAAGTCCATCACTTCCAATTACTCAAAACATTTAACCACTCCAGACAAAAAAAAAAAAAAAAAAAAAGACCAGTATCTGATTTTCCAACAATTTCATTATATTGGGTTATCATCTTCTGGAGCAGATTTCACCTCAAAAATATCTGAGGTGTTCTAAAGTACAAAGCAGCACTTCATTCCCAACTTTCCGGTCAAAAAAAACCTGGAATAGCAGTTTTAAGCAACTTGCTTTTCCAACCTAGTGCTGAAACACTATCGTACTTACTGGATAAGGGAGAGTTTGGTTAGTCATACCTTCAGAATCATGCAACCTGAAAAATATTTGGATTAATTAGCTTACTTTTAATTCAAATGTTATATAATCTAGGAAAAGACTTTTTAACTGTGTGGGAATTTCTGTTACATTTCATATGTTTTTGAATCTTCACACCTTTCTCTTATTTGCACACAGCATGCAACCATTTCTATTACCAAATGTCTGAAAACCTTTTTTCTTTTTTTTCTTTTTTTTTTTTTTTTTAAGAGTTCACACTTCTCCAGTTGCTCAAAGAGTGTTTCACAGGACTAATGCTGGAGATGGAAGCAATCCATTCCTGAGCTCAGAAGATCAAAACATTATTTAATTCAGCTGCTGAGCATCATGTGTCATATATGTTAGATGATTCTGGCCATTCGTTCATTGCTGAATTCTTCATGTCACTTGTGTGAGGCGAAGCAAACCATCTGCAAATGTCATACACACTTCTTTTCCTGGACTACTTCTCCTTTTCCTATTTGCCCTCTCTTCTCACCTCTGCAGTCTCCTACTTGCTTTTCTTTCTGTGTGCACATAAAGCACATCCTACATTCACACACAAGTAAAAGAACAACTGAGCTAAGTTATTGGGGAAAAGGAGCTAATAGATGAGCAGAGAGTGTGTGAAGGTGTTTCAGGTCACTTGTAAGTGAAAACAAGGCAGTAAAATATTCTGTAAACTTTCCTGGTGGACTTTACTCTGTGGACCATCAGGTTAAAATGATCTCCTAAAACAGAAAGGGAACAAGGACTGAATGTAAAGGGGAGTGCACAGTTTCTCTTCTACCCTCCTGCCTTGGAAAATGATCAGGCTTTTGAAAATTTCTCATATACTCTTTCTCCATTTTTCCTACTCTCAATTCCTCACCAAAGAGCAACCAACCTTGTATACAAGACAGAACAGACTACTACTGCTAATTTACCCGTACAGAGGAACATATTTAGCATAACCCCACATTTATCATTATTAGGAAAATATATAAGCGCATACTTAGAAAATAAGTTTCTATTTTGGACCTTCCTGAGAACAGAAGGCACTGCTAATTTTATAACAAACAGAAATAAGAACAAGCTCAAAATTATGCTGCACCTTTAAAAATAATAATTTCAGTATAAGACTATTATCTACAGAGTGCCAAAATTTTGCTTCTTAAAATAACTGTTAAAAGAATGATTTTTCACATGCTTTTTTACGCAGGCTCCATCTTGACTAAAAGGAAGGTAACAAACATCAAAAGCTAAATTGTTCATGAGACTGCCTGAAGAAAAAAGTTCTTTCAGGTCAAGATGAAGGGCAGTAACATTCACCTCAGCCTCAGCAATTAAGAAAATTGTTTTCATCTCTATAGGCATCAGTCTCTTGAAAGCTGAAGGAACAATCTATCCAACGCAAACATGAATGAAATGTTGACCAGACAGAAAAAAAGACTAAAAATACATTTTGATAACAAAAGACTCTTTTGGAGGGGGAAAAAATGAGTAGCTAGGCAATCCATTAAAATTATTTCCCTGGCTTCCATTCAGATGCTGTCCAAGCACAGCTTCATTGTTTGGCATGTCACTTGCATCTCCTCACGTCACCTTCATTCTCTCACTCAGATAACCTCAGATAAAAATATACAGAGCCTTATTTTCTAGGATTCAGCAATATTAAACCAGTAGCCAGAAGCAAAAACTGGGGCTTTCTTGATTCATAAAGAATTTTTAAAGCCCTTGTGAGCCACAAAGCACAGGGAGGAGGGTGAAAGCTTTCATCAAACTGAAGCACAGGACTCTGTCAAGTTCATTTTGAAAGCAGGAGATGTTTGTTATCCATGGTGAGAGGGACATCCAGTTACTGCATCTGCACATTCCCACAGGAAGGTAGTGCAGCTGAGGGAAGAGAACGCTGAATCTGACATCCATCTCATCAGCCTAATAAATTTTAGGTTAATTACAGAAAATTATTTCCCATTTCACTTCCACATCAACAGGGCTTTTTTTTGCTGTTCAAGCCTCTTCAAGGCACTATATTGGTACCCTTCAATCATCTGCCACTAAAACACTGCCAGAACAGAACAGGACTGTACACAGACCTAAATGTTCTACAGAATATAAATGAATATATATATATATATATATTTATATATGGCAATAAAAATATTTATCCTTGTGAAATTGCAGAAGGTGATTCCGATTGATGGACATCCCACCCCAGCACCCTCTCAAAGTAGCAGAAAATTGCACCATCAAGCAGACAGGGATATAATCATTATTATTATTAATAGTACTATTTTGGTTTAAGAAAATGCTGACATTTTATGGTTATTAATCAGGAATAGCCAGCTCACTGCCCAGTGAGTACAAATCAGGACTCCTGCTGATGAATGATCTTTTCAGCCCACCTTTCTGGCATCCCTTGTGTGCTCCTCTCCACTCCTCCCCTGTGCAGCACACATCTTTTCCAGTGCTCTTCCACTGCTCGCGACTGCCGCCTCACTGTCAAAGACAAAAGGCTCCTCTCCCTCTGCAGAGCAAGAAAGGGGACATACCCTGCCCTGCTGCTGTGTTGTTGCCTTGCCTCTGCAAATCACCCTGGATTATCACCACAGAGCAACAGAGAGCCTGAGCTGCAGCCAGACATCAGCAGCCCTTCCATTTTCAGCATAGTTCTGTCTTATTAGGCAGCATGCCTAAACTAGTAGCAAAAGTAAAAGCAAAGTAGGATAAGGGAGGCCTTATCAGCCTTTGCTGCTGACAAACCCACCAGAAATGGGGGAAGGGAGGCACTTTTAAAGGCAATGCTTTTCCACACTGCAGTATCCAGGAGCCAGACTCCACTGAGCACGCACACAATAGACACTGTTGCCGTAGCAACAGCATCACAGGGAAATTTTTCAGCAAAGCTTCTCACTTTTCACCGAGGTTACTTTCAGATTACCACTTAGCACAGGGATCTGTATGGATCAGACAACATCTTGCATCTGTCTGGAGAATTCCTGCATGAAAAGATGCGGTGGCCACGCCACAGGGAAGAATAAGGCACTGCACAAGCAAAGCAGAGACTGTGCTCTTAAATCACCATCTGACAGCAACAGCTTGCAAGCTAATACTGTCACCTCACGACAGACTAGAAGTGTCATCTGTTGGAATCAAATATGCTTTCATCTTTTGTTTTCTTAAAAAATTACTAAATTTCAGTTTTACTAGAAAATTACCAGATTTCAGTAAAGATCTACAGCACATTTCTGCAACAAGGAACTTCAGTTTCTAATACTGACCACCACCTCAAAAAAAAAAGCAAAAAAAAACCCATGGAACATCTAAGCTGCTTGTTTTTACACATACTTGTATCATTTCACTAATGCTGTTAAAAGGCAGTCAAAGTGTATGGTGCAGCACGTCTTGTGAAAAAAACTGGTCACAAAAAAGAGCACTTGAATAATTTACAAGCTTAAACTACACCAGTCAGTTATTTACCTTGTTTCATTTGGTCCTCCTAGCTTTTCAGATAAACAAAAACACATCAATCTTTTCCCTGCGAAATGCAAGTTTTTTTTTACTCAAACATTTAAGTGATCAATTTTCACTCACAAAAAATGAAGAATAAGGACTTGTTCAAAACATAAATATCACTTGAGAAAAACACTTCTTCATCAGTTCTTTCTGCTTAAAGGAGTTTTATACTTTGACATTTTCAAGTTTTTGACATGCAAACTCTTGACTGCAAAGCTGCAAAAGTAATCCCCTACATAGTCAAATGGCACAACAGAACTGCTTTGCAACTTGCTCACAAGACACAAACACCCAAAAAGACTGGAAGTTGGCAAAGAATCAAAACTAATCAGATTAAATAGGACTGTTCCTGTATTTCTGTCTTGCTATCTGTAAAGATAACAGCATGTTCCTGAAATACATCTTTATGACAAACAATAGGTAATTTCAGCATCAATTGTGTATATACAGTTCCAAGCAAATGGCTGGCTGTCACACCATACCAGAGAGCTTCATTAGAGAAGAGTGCTTCAGGCTCCTCTAGAAGACAGGCAGTTCAGAAACTGTCTGCTGCTACAAGAGCTGCAGAGACACAATTATACACCCCAAGTCTTGACAGTTTGAGGAAAAAAATCACATTAGCTTTGATGAGTTTTAGAAAACCTTCACATTTCTTGGCCCTCTGTTAATAAAGGACATTGCAGTACAACAGATACTAACTTTACCTCTGGAAGAACAGGCAAGCACAAGACAAAAGAAGCTAATGCAACAGCCTAAACAGGAACAAGCTGAGTCCTCCACCATATCAAGTCATGACTGGGTAGCCTAAGGAAGATGCCACCACATAAAAAAACTTATTCCTGTTGCAAGAATATTTTGAGTAAAGTCTCCAGATTGAATTAAGAAAATAGGACTATATAAATTCAATTGTACTTGTGCTCTTAAATATTTCACAGAGCAGCATGGTAGAACCAGGTGTCAGAAGCAACGCTAGAAAGGGACATACAAAATCACAGGCAACAAATTCTGAATTCCTGTGGAAAAGAAAATCTACCCCTTACAATGGAAGTCATCTTTAATGAATAAAACTGGAAGGAGACAAGGCAAAAACCATGTAGGCAGAACCTAACTCTTAGCAGGGTGGGAGAAGGGGAAGAAAGCACCCTTTTGCTATGTACTTCTGGTAGCATGAGAAAAATGTAGGTGCAATTTGTGGGAGAAGTCGAAAAAAATCTCATCACCCTTTATCACTAACACATCTGCAGAAGAAGCTCCATTTGAAAGGACTTCTAATTAGAAGAATAGGAATAGCCTTACTTTATTTCAAATACAGCAGAATATTAACAGTAAATGCAAAATCCTAAACCCGGGGATTTGCATATTAATTGTATTGTCCACTGCATTTAGATCTGAGTGTATTAGAAAATCTCTTCTTCAGAATGAAAAAAACAAGTAGCTTGATTCCCCTTCTCCTCACTGAACTTCTGACCAAGATTTAGGACTGTCTGGAAGTTCTCTGCCCTACCCTAAATAAGATAACGTTCCTCATCACTCAAACACGCATCCTAAAAGTAAAATACAAGTAAGAGAAATGTTAGCTTGTAACAGAAGTCTGCCACTCCTACTCACATATTTATAGCACCAGGGTTGAGCATAAGGGCTGTAAAATTTTAAATAATGGTAAGGATATTAAGGACTCTGATAACAAGTGATCATATGTGGTAGCACATGAGGCACAAGGAAAAATGCAGTCTAACAGGATAAATGTCCCACTGGGAAGGCCATCGACAGGTTAATAAAGCTTTCAAGGGAAATGATGGTCCAGTACAGATATTACAGCTTCAAACAGCAGTTTTGAAGAGCTCCCATACAAAACCAGCAGAGAAAGGGTTGCACATTAATTATGGGAGAAATTCCAAGTCTGTGGGGCCTGAAATCAGGGATTACATTACAATTTGTAATTGGCCATACAACTTTCCAAAGAGACTGTTTTAGTTGCAAGGTCAGAAACACCAAGGACAGAACACCTAAAGCACTGGGAACATCATCATCTCCATTAGTAACTGAAGCTAAATTATTTTAAGATATTCTTGGCCAACATGGTGTTGTGATAAGCATTCTTATGACAAGTTTCTGCTGAGAGGAAGTATTTGCATCTCTGAGCTCAAACTTTGAAAAGCTTCTTTAGGAAATTACTGGTTTTAATACGAATTTTTCAAAGTTTTGGTTGGTGGTCTTTAAGGAAACAGCTAGCAGTTTTTTTGAAGATGTGAAAAGAAGTACATTTTGTGAAACCTTGCATCTTCTATTACAATAAGAAAAGGCAGGAATTTGCTTAATCCAGCTTGCAGGAACAATTGTAAACTAAAGGCCAATTGCAAACTCAGAAAAGCCATAGAAATAGGCCAGCCTCTCTCCTTACAGGTGACATGGAGTTGACAGGACTGAACAGGATGAACACACTGTTCACCTCCATGGTAAGCCTGAAGAGGTTAGTTTTTTAAAAAAGCCACAAAAATCCCTACATCTCCTCAAAAGACTCAGCGTTCTGAAGAACCCCTCTACAGGTCTGTCTGCAGTATTGTCAAAGAATTTAGTCATTCCACAGGGAGAGCCAAAGATTTTATAATTTTTTAAAATGAGATCTGATTAAAATTTAACACAGTTAAATAACATATCCAGGAGTTTAAATACCCTACTTTTAAAAATGATGGCAAGTGGAAATTGCAAGACAAGCAGGATCTTTGAAAATCAGCTGCTTTACATGTCTAACACAGCAGAGTATGACAAACCAGAGCTTCAAAAACAGGGCTACTACCTGCTCATTCCTATCCAGACTGTCACAACACGCTGCACAAGTGTGATTAGGTTTGGAGGTCTTTCACTATAAAATCCTATTATAAAACAAAATGTCTGTTTGAAAGAGTTTGACCCAAAAGAGTTACACCCCAGAGGGCTGTGTAGCCCTTCAGAAGGATCCTGACAGGCTGGAAAGATGGGAACAGCAGAACAAAGGCAAGTGCAGGATTCTGCACCTGAGGAGGAATAACCCCATGGAATAACCAGTACAGGCTGGGGGCTGATCTGCTGAGAAGCAGCTGTGGGGGGAGAGGGACCTGGGGGTCCTGATGGACAACAAGCTGTTCATGACCCAGCAGTGTGCCCTTGTGGCCAAGAAGGCCAATGCTATCCTGGGGGCATTAGGAAGAGCATTGCCAGTGGGTCAGGAAGGTGATTCTGTCCCTCTGATCAGCGCTGGCAAGGCATCACCTGGAGTGCTGTGTCCAATTCTGGGCTCCTCAGAACAAGAGATTTGGAGTTCCTGGAGTGGGTCCAGCAGCTGGAGGGCTGTGAAGATGATTAAGGAGCATTTCTCTTATAAGGATAAGGCAGAGAGAACTGGGCCTGCTAAGTCTCAAGAAGAGATGATCGAGAGGATGCCCCATCAATGTCTATAAGTATCTGAAAGGAGGGTGTCAGAAGAATGGAACCAGGCTCTGCTTCGTGGTGCCAAGCAATAGGACAAGAGGCAATGGGCACAAACTGATGCACAGGAGGTTTATCCTGAATATCAGGAAGAACTTCTTTATTGTGCAGGTGATTGAGTGCTGGAACAGATTGCCCAGAGAGGTTGTAAAGTCTCCTTCCCTGGAGATATTCAAAAGCCATCTGGACAATCCTGACTAATGTGCCTGAACAGGGAGGTTGGACTAGATGACCTCCAGTGGTCCTTTCCAACCTGAACCATGTTATGATTCTGTGACCAAGCTAGTATTCATATTCAGGATAACACTGCTCAGGAGAAAATCTACTTCACAGGTGTCACAACTGCAGGCCTAGAACAAGGCAGCACAAGCTGTCAAAGTCCAGAAAGTAAGCAAAGACTGTGTACAGTTTCATCTTCTCTTTTCGTTATCACATTACCTCTATATCCATGATTAAATGCAAAATAAAATAACAAGTAGGAAGAAAAGCTTTGATAGCTTAGCAAGACCTTTACTTAGTATTTAATCATAAATAGCACGTAAGGCACTACATGATCTTGTCCACAGATCATGTGGTACATGCTGTAAATTGTCTTTTTAGGAACTGAAGTCATCTCTGTTCAGAGTGAAAGCCAGGGAATGCTGTCACTGCTACTGTTGGCAAGTTTGCTTACCCCTATATGTTTATGCTCCCTGTGTCAAGGCTTGTGCACTGGAACAGCTTACAGAACTATACAAACGCAGAATGAAGAGATTAAAAAAATCTGCTTAATGCAGTATGTGAAGGCAGGGTAGAACGTGAACCATGAGCTGGTCAATGGATTCCCAGGGCAGCTGATTCTGAAAAGCAGCAGTGACACAGAGCACTGTCCATTTCAGTAACCTGCACCAGAAAATTCATAGGATTTATCTGCAATACCCATAGTAGGGAAGAATGTTCTTTTTTGTTTTGATTACTCTGCTGAATTATCACAGTAAAGCTGCTCTCGGGTTTAAACATAAAACTAATGCTGCTAGCATCCATGAATTTTAATATATTCAGTTCCCTAAACTGTCTGTGCTACTACAGCAACTGAAGGTGTCTGAGTCTGAGGCATTTATTCTCCTGTCTTTGAAATGCTATTAATGTTATCATTCATTTATTACACAGTCTGGAAATTCTGACATTGAGGATGTCTCCTCTTCTGAGCATCCAAGTTGCTTACAAACCAAAGCCTTGTTTTCAAAGGCTTTTTTTCGGTATCATTCTACGTGCATCACAAAATGAAACAAAGAATTTTCAGTGGTCTGGGTACTCCACACATCTGATTTCCCTACAGTCAGGATGAGGATGAGTTACTGGCAGAATAGTAATCTGCCCCGTCCATGCTGTACCAGTGTGGATGTTCTTTTCTGCACAACAATTCAAGCCAAGATTAATGAAAGCAGGTTGAAGGCACATGATCATGCCCTCTCCACCACCTTGCTTTTCTTAGCACCAAATGGCTGCATCCCATCTCCTGTTCTCATCAGTCTCTGACAACCAAAGATTGAGACAAACAGGATAGCAAGTATCAAGCTACCTTATTTCTCCTTCAATTTTTATTTTAACCTAATCAATGGTAATCCCTCTGCTTAAGTCAACAAGTGTTTGGGTTTACCCCCTTTATCAGTGCTGTGGAAGCTTCGGTGGAAGCTGAGAACGTAAGAACCTTGCAGGCTTTGGCACCTAAAGTCTAAAGGCCTCTGAACCCAATCAACCCAATCCTCTTCCTTTTTCTGGATTAATAATAGATTCATACTCCAAAAGATTCCTGGAAAACACTCCCTTTTAGTATGGACCTTTCCCAACTGAATAACAGACAACTATCCTTCTGTCTTTCCTTCCTACTCTTAGGTCTCAAATCGCAAGTAAATCTTGTGAGTGAAATATATTCCTTCTCAAATAAATGCAGTCCAATGAAAACAACTATGTCTAAGGCTAGAAATTACTGTCTAAAAATTTTAGTCTATTATTGTCCCCTGTTTCAGATGTCCTCTTTAAGGTCAGGACATGGACAAGCACACAGTATACCAAAAGACTTAAAAAAAGAGACTATTTTGAGCCACAACAATTAAGCTCCACAGTGACAAAGTCAGCCAGCAGAGGAAACAGAAGAACTTCAAAATTATCTTTTTTGGTTCCTTTCACCATTTCCTCTTACATGTGAGCAAAAATTCTTATAATGGTTCTTCTGGGAATTTATTCTCCCTTTCTTTTGTAGTTTCTTCTTGGCTACTTTTGGTATGTCCAGCTGGTTGCTTAGAAATGCTTCAGATATTATTGCTCTTTTTCTGTTTGTACTGTAATTTTATTCTGAATGTCACCTCTAGCAAGACTAGTTTTGCAAGTGAAGCAAGAAACACTCAGAAAAAGTCTTTCTGAACAACCACACCGAGACCTATAGAGCAGCATCCTACACACCTCTTCCTCTCCTACATCCAAAAAGTGTAGGAAAGAGTCCTTAACAACAACTAGCACTGTCTGAACAGCAAGAAGTCTCTAGAAGTCTGTCTTACAGGACAGGATGGTTTTGACATCTGGCAGTGAAATAATGTTTTAATGGAAAGGGGGGGGAAAAATCAAAGAAAAAGAGAGAGGGAAAGAGAGAGA
>VXBQ01006290.1:26036-55272 GCA_013400175.1 Phainopepla nitens | reverse complement strand
GCACAAAGGTTACCTGATTATTTTTTTCTAATATTATTTTTTGTTTTATTTTGGGTTTTGGGGGTGGGCTTTTTTTTCCTTTTATTTAGCTCAACAATATATTTTATTCAGATAGAAAAGTGCCTTAAATTCTGTTAACTGTAAAATCTCATATCCTTGTATGAATAGAAAATGTTATGCCCACCTTCAGAATAAAACAGTCAGGAAGAATATTTTTTTTTTGAAACATTATAAAAGCTGACAGCAGATTTTAAAAGAATCCTTACAAAACCTTTAACATCATGTGAATATGCAATCTTTGACACCTTGATGTTTACTTTTGGTTTCTATGTATGACTTCAGGTAAAAGATGAAATAAGGTTTAGGTATGCATCCTATGACAAGGTCACAGTAGCATAAAAAATTTTAGTATAATTTATATCAAAATCAGGAACAAGTAATTTTTGACTTAAACATCTACCTGAAAAAATAATCCAAAATATTTGGCTTTATCTGTTGGAAACTCTCCCAGTCATTTTAAAACCAATTTAAGTTTGCTGTGATACATCTTCCTTTCCTGGATTTAGAAGATTAGCAGAGTATCTAGTATGTCTAAATTATTTTCATGTACATATACATGTGATATACACAAGCAAATTTTGAATAATGTTTACATTATTTATCTTAAACAGTACTTAAATCTAACGAACACTTGCACTAATGATTTCTGCATCAGGTGTAAGGGAATAATTAAAAAGACTGCAAAACAATGAGACAAACATAAAGAAGTTAACAAGGTCAAAAATGTTCATTAAAAAGTAGAATAGGTCCCTAGTGATACAGATAGACATGAATGGAAAATCTGGGTTAACAAAAACAGTGTTTAATAGCTAAACTACTTCATGCTTATCAGAGAATCACAGAACCATGGAATTAGAGAATGTTTCCATTTTGGTTTGGGAGGGACATTCAAAGATCACCTAGTCCAAGCCTCCTGTCATGGGCAAGGACATAATTTACTAGATCAGGTTACTCAGAACCCCATCTAATCTGACTTCGACCACTGCTAGCAATTGGACTACTGCAGCTTTTCCAGGCAACCTGTTCAAGTGTTTTGCCATACTCAATGTAAAAAAAATTCCTTAATGGCATACAGTACAAACTGACATCATTTTAGCTTAAAACCAATAACCCTTGTTCTTTCACTACAGGCCTTGGTAGAAAGTCTCATCCATCTTTCTTAGAAGTCTGTTTTATATATATTGCCTCACAGCCTTCTCCTCTCCAGGCTGACCCCCAGTCTCTCAGCCTGTCTTCATAAGAGAGGTGTCCAGCCCTGATCTTTTTTGTGGCCTCCTCTGGATTGCTCAATTAGATCCAAGTCTTTGTGCTGGGATCACAGAGCTGGACTCAATACTCCAAGTGAGGTCTCACAAAAGTGGAGTATAGGAGGACAATCACCTCCATGAACTCTGCATTGGAGGCACTAGTGTATGATTGACTTTCTGGGCTGCAAGCACACATTGCCAGATAATGTACAATTTTAAATCAAGCAGTATTCCCAAGCTCTTCCCCTCAGAGCTGCTCTCAATCAAATAATCATCCAGTCTGTATGGATACTGGGGCTCACCCTAATTCAGATGCAGTACCTTGGACCTAGGAATTGGTTTTGTTAAAGGCAATGAAGTTTTTGCGGGCTACTCCTCAAGCCCGCCAAGGACCCTCTGGATGGCATCCATTCATTCTACCAGATCAACCACACCGGTCAGCTTCTCATCATCTGCAAATTTATTGAGGGTAAATTAACTCTCACTATCTATGTCATTAAGGAAGATATCAAATAGTATTGGTACATGAAGACTTGATTAGTTACAAGTTTCCACTTTGTCATTAAGCCATTGACTATAACTGAATGCAGCCATCCTTACAATTCCTTCTCTGTCTAACAGTCCCTGAGAAACTCATGGATTGAGATAAACACAGTTCAATAAATAATGCAAAAGCCACACATGTAAGCAAAGCAAAGCAAAGAATTCGTTCATTGCTTCCTATGGACAGAGAGGTGTTCAAGGAGAGCAGAGCTCCTTCATGTGTAACTGTGACATGAGAAGATAAGCATCACTGCAAATGTCCCTCCTCCTTCCTACCACAATATGGATATGCTGACATGATTTCCTGCTCCTCAGACCATCCCTATAAAATGTCTGCAAAATGCCTACAATTGTCCACTGTGTTCATTCCATCCATGAGGATCCACCTGTCTTACTGGCCACTAAGGACAAGAGAGGCGTGTGTTCTGTTGAGTTACTGGGCACCAAAGCCAGCTCAGATCAGGTTGTAGCTGCACTTGCACTGCCTTGAGTGAAGCTTGTCCAACACTGATACAGATCATTCTTGTTATAGGAATTCCTATAATGTAGAACTCAAATCATGGGTTACAATCAATTAAAGGTGCTTCCATTAACAGCCTCCAACCCTTGTGCCTTTTGGCCAGGCCAGGGGCTTAGCATTGCAAATGAACTCCTTCCCGAGCTTGGCTAGCAACAACAATAAAAAAAAAAAACACAAAACCACCGAAGAAAACAACATACAACACACAACAAACATTACATAGCCAAAATAAAAAATCACTGTGTCTGCAAAATGGCACTCTTCTAAACATTCCAGGAAGAATGCTTACATATAGCATAATATAACTGTAATGAATGACCAGATCTTTAAAGAAGAGTGAATGCTTTAAAGATGAGTGAATGCAATCACTCAGTTCAAAATTATGCTCCTTCCCTTTGGATAGAGAAAATACAGCACTGGGAAGATTTGAACTGAGCATATTGAAGAAAACAAGCAAAAATAACCATCTGGCCTATAGCGTCCAATGTCCTATTGGACTATTTCCTTATTCCTAGGGGCTATTTCCTTATCCCAGAAACCTTCAGAAAGGTCGAAGAGACCAGAGCAGTGATGACATGAATTTCCACAGTGAATAAGACACATTAAGATTGGAGTTTTGTAAACTTAGGGGTTTAGATGTTTCTCAGTGGAGTTAATGGGAAGTCCTCCATATCTAATTCGTAACACAAATATGAAAATGCTATCCATTTCTTATAATGAGAGGAGGAGACACATACCAATCCCTAAAGGAAAAGCAAAACATGTAAAACTGTCAGGAAGATAATTTCAATCCTACAATTTTTTTTTTCAAGCACTTAAGAGTATAAAAACCTTCTGAGCTACCGTGACTGTATCAGAGGAGTTTTTGCCAGAACCTAAGAAGAAAAATAAGATAACTTGTTGTCATGGTCATGTCGGCTGTGTAGCAATAAGAAACTGGCTATTTTTAGCCACAGGATCTCTCACGAAGGACAGTTATGAACAGTTCAATCGATTTGTTACCCATCTGAATGGATGACTTTTTCACTAGCCAGCAGGTAGCTACAGGATCTACCCATACAGCAGACAGAAAGAAACCCTCAAACATCACAACAAAAGTTTTTTGCTATTTATATAGCACACAGGTATCTTGTGAAAAGTTGTTTTAACTTGCTTCTTCTGGAAATAAATTATTCAAGATAAAGGCCTATTAATGTTGAATTATGTTTATATCTAAACAAAATACTGCTGTTGTATCTAAGGAACACATCTGTATTGAGAGATCAGTTTTTGGTGTGACATACTAGCACTGTTTACTAAATAAGAATTTTAGTGACTCTCATATTTTGAAGGCCACATAATTTTTTTTCCTTCTTTGTTATGATTTTCCTCCTCACAGCTATTCAATCACTGTATTTTCTCTCAGTAACCATAATGCAGGGACAATTAAGCATAGCAGTGTTTTCTGCATCAATGATTTTTTATGCTAAGAGCAGATCAAAACAAAAATGCAGAGGTTGGTTTTGTGGAAGAGTGTCAAACCAAAATGTTTTCTAAAAATATATTAATTAATTCTTTGGTTTAAACATCTGTACTTCAGGTCACACAGACACATGATCCTGATAAAAGTCAAATCCCTAGACTTTGTAAACATGGTCTTACACAGACTTGGTATGGAATTGTGCCATCTGCTAATATGGGAAATTATCCAAGAGGAAGTGAGCAAACATATCAAGTATCTGTGTGGGTATTTGGCATACAAGACCACTCAGTTAAGGGAAATCTCATTCACAACCAGAAAATTACTTTGAAAAGGTTTTAAAGATCATGCTGAAGTGTTAAAATATTCTGAATCAAAATCCTTAACAGCAATTAAAAATTAACAAGAATGAACTCTTCATTAACATTAACTTCTAATAGACAAATCTACATTAACATGTAAAATAAACAGTGAAAATTTCATTCCATGCTTTTTAACTCTACTTAGGCTAAATGCAGTCCTTGGTAAAGACAGGATGACAATAATGGGACTCCAAGATATAACTCAGGCTAGATTTGTGTTAACATATTGTTTCACTTCCCAAAAAAATTCAAGATACTCCAAATCTCTTTGAGCTAAGATATATATAACAGATCTGATTCTTAGCCAATCAGTCTCCTTCTTCTGGAAGCAATCAGTACCTGATATGCAAAGAAAGGCTAAAGGCTTCAGCAATATACCTGAACATTTTGGGAATGCAGGAGGCATTAATGAAGAAAAGTCTCTTCTTTGCTTTTCTGAAGATCAGCTTAAAGTAAAAAAACCTAAATTTTCTAAAGAAAATCTAAAATAAACCAATTTCATTACTTCATTGTGACAGCACAATATAGGCTATGCCATAAGTTTATTTCAGTATATTTTTGCTTATTAATATTTTACTTAATATTCTTAATATACTTAATATGATTATACTTAGTATCAAACCATATTCTCAGCATTAAAAAAAAATAAAAATCCTGTGGAGAGCCCCACAAGGATAAATAGCATGTATAGATGTACATATGCTTACAGAGAGATGTAAGGGTGAGTGAAAATGTGGCTGAGCTAATAACAGAACATTATTAATGGACCATGCACCATTTGGTATGTGCAATGAGCAGATATTTCCAGCAGGTTGAATAAGTTATGCAGAGCAGTTGCCTGATTGGATGCGTTTAAAAACATTGAGGACCTGGAGCTAAGCACTTACCCTGTTAAGAGAAGTGCTGCTCATTTTCATCCAGCAGTTTATCCCCTGAGTGACCAAAGGAACCTCAGACCAGGTTACAAAGGAGTCTAATGGCCTTGCAAGCAAAGTAAATGCTAAGAGATCTTCTTATCCAAAGGAATTCAATAACTTCTAGAATGCTTGAATACTACTCCTCAGATATAAAGGCATACATGACAGATACTCAAAAGGCTACTAGAGCTCAAAAGGCATGAGATGTCTCAAAGAAACCTTGCCATACCCTTAGTAGATTTCTAAAGATCTGTAGAATCAACATTGTGAATTCATGTAATTAAATTTTTGAATCAATAGTGGGTGATTTTTTTTTGTTTGGTTGTTTTTTTGTTATAATTGTTTTTGTTTGTTTGTTTTTCTTTTTTTTTTTCACAAGACCCAATACTTTGGTTATTGCTGCTCTGAATGACTGCAGAAAGAAGATTTTTCTAATGCTTGGCAGCAGCAATCAGATTTGTAAAGAAACTAAGAAAATCACACTGACCTAGAACCAGATTAGTTTATTCAAGTATTAATTTTGGCTAAATATACTCTGTATTGCTTATACAAACTGGGATTAATGCAATTTGCAGAAAAAAATCCTCAAAATTATTCCTGCTTAAAATGTGGGTAGGGTAGAGGACCAAAATCACTGCAATAAGTTTTTTTATCCTTTTTTCATACCAAGAAAAAAAATGACATTTTTATTAAAAATGGAGTGATGGAAGCTACATCCAGATCCAGTTTCCAGCTGGACTCACTTTGATATCAGTATTTACATCTGAACTAACATTGGGAATCACAAGTGGATTAAATAGTGCTAACTAGTAAGATACAATTTCTTACATATATTTTACTAAAAAAAAAAGAAGAGTGACATCACTCTATAAGTTGTAGGTTTATATTATGCTAATGAATGTAATCACATTTCATACTTCATAGTTTCCTTTAATGATCTATAGGGATCAGGAAAGAGTTGTCTTTGATGGACAGTTTGATCTCTGGGAGTGAATTCTTTTTCCTTGCTTTCCTCTGAGTGACATATCAGCCTTGACCATGTCTGTGCTCTGAGATGACAGTTAGACTCTACCAACTGCAGGTACACACCAGACATACCTTTATTCCGTGCTTGAGCAAAGAATTTTCCACTCATTTAGATTGGCAGGACTTTTAAGGGACTTATACCTACTGATGTATGAAGCAAGATAGACTTGCTGAACTAACTGGAACCCATTGCTTCCTTGCCAAACATTGAATGCTGCCTTCATCTCTCTTGAAATGACTTCTCCAGAAATACCTTACCTGATTAACATCTGGGTTTCTTATTATGTGTATGGCTAATACCTTGAGAACATATAAACTTGCCTTCCAGAAAAAAAATGTTTCTCAGGCATAGGGCCCTAAGGAGTCTCACTTGGAACTTGAATTAAAACACCCTATCATCAGTGAAATATAGGGTTAGAAAGGACCTTGAGAGGTCATCAAGTCCTATCCATGACATAGTCTCTTAATTTATTCAGTAATTGGTTTTGAAGTTAAAAGAAAGATAAAAGCTTATAACGGAAACAAATGATGGTGTGTCTTTTGTTCTACTGATATACACTAACAATCTCCTAATTAATCAATAACTGATGTTTTTGCTTGACTGCTACAAGGAGAATGTTGGAACTGTTATTTCTTTGCCCATATCTTTGCCTGAAAGCCCCCGAATTTCAAAGTTATAATAATTCTGAGGGAAGGGCATCATATCCTCCATTCCAAAGGAGGTTCTCACCTTCCTTGGCAGACACCTACCTGTCTTTCAAACCAAAACAGAATTAGATTGAAGACAAGTGATTTTTATGAATATTCTGCATAGAATACCTCTGTTAGGATCAGCTAAGGGATGAATTGTTCACAAAATTTCTTTTTTGATCATATGTAGAGTGAAAACCACAGGATAGCTCCTTATAGACAACTGAATATCCAGATTGTCTTCATTTTCTTTAGTTGATTTTTTCGTTTGTTTTCAGGTATTGTAGCCTTGTCCAGGTGAAATTTTAAACTAATAACTTGAGACCTATTTTTCATGACCAGTTCGATTTCTGAATGTATCTGCCAGAAAAATTGGTGGTCTTGGACTGAACTCATGAAGCCTTAATGACTTCTTAATGTAAACAAAGGACATTTTCTGAGAAATTATGATTTGTTAAAACAGTTGGAAACTGTGGTTAGCAGACAATTAATAAAGTAGACCTACTGGTATCTTAAGCATCATCAGATAGATGAAAATAAAAGAGGATAGACTGGTATAAAATTCAAAAGTACAAAGTTATATTGATTTTTTCGAGACATCATCATCATCTGAGTATGTCTATCTACATAGTTCTATACTTCTTATTTTTAAAGTACAGAATACAGACACCTTAATGCTTTGTTGCTAAGTACCTACTCCTAGATAAGAATATCCACTTTTTTTTGGGGGGGGGGGGCAAATCCAAACACTTAAAAATATGCATACACTTAGCAAATTGTCCTTAATGATTGAAACCCATAAGCCTTTTCCTCTTTAATTCCAGCAGTGCTGAACTGGGGTATTTGAGGAATATCTCTATTTCTCCCTACATTTAATCATCACAAACAATGCAAAGTAACTAAAACTCAGGCCGTAAAGAACATGTGAGATTTATTGAATACAAGAGTTTAAAGCCATGCAGGCTGCAGAGTACACAGGGGTCTCTGATTTCATATACAAGTGTGTTAACACTGAAGAAAAAGGAAATCTAAACTTCCCTTCTTTTTGTGGGTACATTTCCAGAAAAGGGTAGCCAAAAATCCATTTTGTGCAGTGCTCTGTCCTATTCCTTTGCTTTAGCTTTCAATAGATTGCTTAAGAAAATCTACCTGGAGGATATTCAGTTTTGGGATCCATGTTAGGCCTGATAAGTGTCAATTTACCCTGCGCTGAACTGCTCTCATATAAGATTTAAAAACTCAAGTCTGGTTGGCTGGCACATTTAAGTACAAGTATTCCCAGGGTGAAAAGGCAGCTGATAAAAAGCAATCAGCACCAGAAAACCCACTTTAGATAGATGTCTAAGTTCTCCAAAGCTTAAGTACATTTTAAACTTCCACAACTCTATGTAATGAGATACAAGAAAATTATATACTTATCCAGACTGCTGGTGATGTTGCTAGCTGTGTAACTAGAGGCTATTCCCTGAGTCAGGATCCTGCTCCACTCAGGTACTGTCCAAACAAGGATGAAGATTCTGGACTAAGTAAACTAATGTATTTGTGCTGTATTTGCAGCCACTACTGTATGAGCAGACCATCACTACTGCAGACATTTACCTTCCTCCTCTTCAAATTTCACTCATATCAGAAGAAACATTCCATCTCTCTCCTTGCAAATTTAGGGATATAAGTGGAAACTTTCCAAATAATCACTATCATTTTGCAATTTGCTGTACAATAAGGCAGCTGGGTTTTTTTCAGAAACCAAAATGTGTGAAATTTCTCTTGCAATTAAATCTATTGGAAGCTTTTGTGAAAATACTTACCTGCCACCATTGACTGTGTTTATTTGTACTGAGGTGTGTTATCACCTTCCCCTCGCCTTGCAGAGGGGAGTAGTATGAGAAAGTTTTGTGAGCTACAGTGTTTTTTTCTATTCTTTGCACAAATTCTTAAAAACAATAGTGTCTAGAAGCAATTCACCCAAATATATCTCAAACCAACCTTTTACTGTTCAAATAGCAGGAAGTTAGTATAAAACCTAATTAAACTAAATGGCACAACCCTAAAATTATAGAGTTTGCCAGTGGTGAAGTAATTTATTTTCTGATAATGAATGATTTGGCATACACCATGCAAAAATATTTCCATTTACAAAATAAGTTAGGGAAAAAAAGAACTCAGAACAAAAGGCTGGCACTGTGAATAGTAGTGTAACTTGACATTCCCAGGCTCAAAGAGTTGCTGGTAACAAATCTGTTAAGTCCTGGGTTGCTTTCTCTTGTTACATCTCAGGCTATCAGAGTGGGAAAAATACTAACACAGAATATTTCTCATTGGCTAAATGGCAATGTCTCATACAACAGGAAAAGAAAAATTACCAGGCTACAATGCTGATAAACGATTTATAATTTAGAATACATTGTCTGAGCAGGCAAAACTGATTATATTTGATATTGTAAGTTANTCATGACCAGTTCGATTTCTGAATGTATCTGCCAGAAAAATTGGTGGTCTTGGACTGAACTCATGAAGCCTTAATGACTTCTTAATGTAAACAAAGGACATTTTCTGAGAAATTATGATTTGTTAAAACAGTTGGAAACTGTGGTTAGCAGACAATTAATAAAGTAGACCTACTGGTATCTTAAGCATCATCAGATAGATGAAAATAAAAGAGGATAGACTGGTATAAAATTCAAAAGTACAAAGTTATATTGATTTTTTCGAGACATCATCATCATCTGAGTATGTCTATCTACATAGTTCTATACTTCTTATTTTTAAAGTACAGAATACAGACACCTTAATGCTTTGTTGCTAAGTACCTACTCCTAGATAAGAANGGTTTTTGCTTTCAAACTTGCACAAGTGGTTACTTATCAGGCCCAGGCATTGACACTCCTCAGTTAATGAATTTACTTAAAAGAGAAACAGGAACATCACAATCTGGATTTTTTTTTTTAACGAGGAATTCCTGTTTCTATATTGTGTCATTCAGTGCTACATAAGAGATGTACTGCTCATGTACTCTCTTTATAATCAAGGTATTACTAATATATTAAAAGACTGCACTACTGTATACATTAATTTTTCAGTCTTCCATCAGATCTTGCTTCACAGCCCCCAGATGTGTTACTATAGAAACTTACAGAATGTGACATCATCAGTATTAATGTAATAATGCTATTGAAATCTATCACCTTGAGTTTTAAAGGTCATTTTCAAAGTTAACAGCCTAAAGTGGAGCCGTGAATGCTGTCCAATAAGTTGTTAATTGTTCAGAAATCTAAGCATTTTAATGCTATTACTTATAAAGATGCTGCCTGCTGCCTGAGTCTGATTCATGTAATTGAAAATACTGCTAAAACAGCCATATGTATTTATTTGGGCCTGAAGTTATATAGCTAGTTTCACCTAGATCATGTTCAACTGTTGGTTTAGGGTAGAGGTCTTTTCCTCCAATTTTGCAAAGAAAAACAGAAATGTGACTTTTTGTCACAATAAAGAGAATATGAAAGGATCAGAGCAAATGCAGCCTTAGATTCTTTTGCCCCACAAAATTATTTTTTAAAAATCTAAATATGTGTTTCTGTTAAACATTAACAAAAGATGTTTTAGACTATCCTCTGCCACATCTCAACTCTTTTATCTACTCTAGAGACAAATTGACTTTTTTTTTAGTTTGGGTTTGGTTTTTCTTTATATATTATAATACTCTTGCATTATAATTATCTTATATTATAATTACTCTTGTGTCTGCAGATTTCTACCAATGCAAGCAGCAGTTAAGGACTAAAAAGTTCTAAAAGAAGGTATACAGGCTGCAAGAGTTCTTTTCTTCTGAAGGAAAAATGTTGATAACAGTGAAAATTTCAGTATTCATAAGATTCTTCTCTCCTCAGAATTCACACTCCCTCACCACATGAAACCCTGGACAGAGTCATCATAATTGATTACTAAGTACTAAATGAGGCAAATCCTGGCAAAGCTCATATGGCTAAGGAGATCATCTGGACCTCAAACGGCTGGTGAATCAAGCAACTGTGTCTGGGATAACCCACTCTGGCAAAGGCTGCCTGCATGGGGCAGGCCTGCCTTCTGCAGCCAGGAGCTCTGGCACCAGCTCCCAGGGTCAGCAGGGAGCTTGCATGAATGAGCTTTCTCTTGCCCCATGAATTTCATCTTGCCACTCTATCCAAATTATGTTTTTGGAGTTATTCAAGAGAACAAAGGAATCAGTTTGAAAATAGACAATAAGTACTTAATGAAAAACCAAGTTCCACATACATTTAAAGTTCTGCAGGTACTCTTATCTCACTATTTCAAAGAGTGAAAAAGCCATCCTTTTTCCCCCTCTGTGTTTTGTGAATCAGTCTACCTGTTACTGGTCCTATGATCCTCTTTCAGATTGCTTCCTATTATTTTCTACCATAACTTTTCTGGAAGATAGAAACTAAAGACAGGGGTTTTTCAGTATGACATAAATAAGTTTGACAGTCATTTCATGTTTTGAGTTTAAAAAGGCTTGGTATGTGTTTTTTCCTTAATAATTTGTCAATATCTATGAATTACAGTATGAAAAGAAAAAGGCTAAAACACTGGCTGTTTCTCACATAGGAGAATTTTCAAGTTACTGCAGTCATTTGGTTTGGGTGGAACATGGAACGTAAAGCAGAATGCCATTCCAGTGCAGCTGGGGAAGATAGGGTACAGATTTCTTTTCCTTAGCACCTTCTAAACAATTAAGTCTTCTCAAAGAAGGATTCAGTCTCTAGTAGAGTGTGCACCATGTGTACTTTTCTGAGGAACATGAGTATAATGTATGACCTGTAAATTAGTTTCATTATACTCTTATTGAGAAAGGTATTTGTGAAAGTGGATAAACAGCAAACTACTCCAGGCACTTCCAAATTTTACATGACAAATTTCACATTATCCTTGATCTCCTAATGCTGTGTAATAGCTACGAAGTGGTTTTTGTTCTTGTACATGTGACACGGGTCTTTTTATATCCAATAAAATCTTGGAAAATGGGATTGTGAGATAAACTGTAAGAATGGTTGGAACAAAATCACATAGATAATAATGTTTAGTCATTTAATGTGGCAGCTTACCAAACTTCACACAATAGATTAGTTAGAATAAGTGTGAGAGAGTATCATAGCTTTTGCTATTTCTGTGAGAGCTTGCCATTAAGATTTTTAAAGAACACTGTTTGAATTTCTGATTTATAACTTTTTAGCAAGAAACTTTCATCCATTTTACATTCCACAACTCTTTCCTGTTTCTCCACTTAGAAGTGACCAAAATCTATGAAGTCTTTCAGTCCCTGTGAGCTGGTGTTCAGCAGTAGCTTTGATGTCCTTAGTTTCCTCCACACACTGGACAAGAGTAAGTGATAGCAGCTGCAAAAAACCCAACCAAGCCAAGGCTGTGGCTTAAACTATAAGCACAAATCTAAAGGCACAATTTCAACTCTGTGGTCCATTTACACCAACAACACTGTTATACACTTGTTTCCTTCTAGATCATAGAGAAACATATGAAAGATGGGAATTGTAGTAGGGTATGATGTTGTCACAGGATAACTTTATTGTCATTTGGATCTGCCCCTTGGAACAAGAAAGGATAGTTTTACATAAAAGAATGTGTTTCCCCTTGTCATGGTGGAATTGATTGCAAACATCTACACTGAGAGAAGTGATCCCAGCTGGAGTCACTTTAGAGTGTTTACTGATGCTTTGGTAAGACTTAATATTCCCTTTTTAAATATAGCTTCAGAAAATCTTTCTCCTTACCTCCTTCCTTCAGTGTTTCCTGGACTGTTTTTCTTTCTGTAAAGCGTTGACTCAAAACATGAAGTGAAAGCAGCTGTGGTTACTGGATGAAGTAAAATCACAAATGACTTATTTGAGGCCGAACCCAAGAAACCTGGTAATTAATCCTCTTATTTATGCATCAATCTGACAAATTTATTCTTACTGAAAGAACCACATCTGTGTTGGTTTTGTTCACTGGAAATGGAAGTTTCCACAGAATTATTGTTATTACATGTATTTCATGTTTCAAAATGTAATAGGACCTGAACCATTGTTCCTTCTCCTTAGTGTTACGGGCCCAGACATTATTTTATGAAATGTCTCAGATTAAACATTCTCTGTCAATTACAGATGATAGAGATCTGCTAAGATAATGAGTCCTACTACAATGCCTGCTTTAATTGCTACATTATAATCCCCAGACCTGAAAAACTCCAGAGATCTCTCATAATAAAATGCTTTTCAGCTGTGCAGGTGTGGAATTCATTACAAGTTGTTCCCCTCCCCCTGTCCTTTCTTGCACACTCTCTTTCCTCTCTCTTTTTAAAGTGGGAGAAGTCTTAAATGCCTTGGAAGTGTGCCCATACCTCAGGGTTTTGCAGTAAGTTAAAATACCGTTAAAAGTTTAAGCACAATGCTGCTTTGAAGGCTCTGCAGAACACAGGAGAAAGCAGAAAAGCATGACCAGAAGGTCTGTTCAAAGAGCAACAACAAAGTGGTGACATTTCTGTAAGTGTACTACTTGCCATATTTTTCTTTAGGGGGAAAAAAATAGCATCAGAATAATTTTTGACATCTCTCTGTAAGGACAACTGCCCAAAGGACAGCAGTAGCTGAGTTCTGGGTTTCTGGGTTTTTTTTGTTTTGGTTAGTTTTTCTGTTTGTTTGTTTGTTTTTTCCTTTAGCAAACCAGAAACATGCTGGACCAGAAAACATTCATTTCAATACACATTTTTCCCTGAACATCTTTTAACAGTTTAGAATTGGTGACTGAGTCAATTATTCCAGTAATTACCTCTTCTTTTCATTCTTGATTCAAAGAGTTTACTGCTATAGGATTTTCAGAGAAAACCTGAAACAACGCAGAGTTATCACATGCAGTCTCAGTTTATTCAGAGATAATTTTTAGAGATTCATAGTGTCATTCAATTTGGAAAAGACCTCTAAGGTCATCAAATCCAACCCTTAACCCAGCACCACCATGTTCACCACTAAACCATGTCATCAAGTGCCACATCTGCCAGCCTTTTAGGTACTTCCCAGAATAGTGATTAGTGCAAATGTGGAGGGGGCCATGAGAAGGAATGATTCAAAGCTATCTTTTTCAATTTTAGTAGAAAAGGCCATTATAGATGATCTAAATTACACTGACTGCAGCAATCTGGTAGGACATCTCAAAACTACCCTTAACTGACCCTTTCCATGCATACTTCCCTGGCTCTATGCTCCCTTGGGAAATCACCTAAAGCAAGACACTCTTCAATCATCCTCTAGAGATAATCTTCTGGCTATTTTCTGCCTATTTATATAGGAGAAAGCATAGAAGGCCAAGAATAGAAGCTTAGGTTTTACTTAAAATCTGCACTGTAGTAGTTATTTCATGGAATCATGCTGTAGAATAAAAGGAGAATGGAATATGTCAGCTAAAGACACATTATATGACCCTGATGATGGAGGTGCTCCTCTGTGACTTCAGTACTTACACATGACATCAGACATAGGCCTAACTTTCATCTGCTTCTATGGCTTCTTCTAAAAACTAGTCCTGCATTGCAGAGGGCCACATCTGTACAATGACTGGGGACCTGAGTTATGGTATCCTTGGGAAGTAGTTGAGCTGCACTGTTTGCATTGTGTTTGTTTTTGTTAGTTGTTTTTTTCAACTAGTTGTTAATTCAAAGTAATTTTATTGAGAAAAATCTCTTGAGGTTGCATATAGAATTTACATAAAAACATTGTGAAACAGTTCAAAGAATCAGGTAAAGTCATATTAAATTTTAGGTAACCCAATAACCTTTGTAATTTGGTTTAATAATGCAAACAAGAAAAATAACAGCAAGCATGAAAACACTCATCACTCATGCTCTAGTGAGAGGAAACACTGCTGAACAGCGTATTAAGATGATGTTTTTGTTTGGTTTAATACTAGATGTTACAAGGTAGGGCTTCCTTATTAAAGAGTTCTCAGAGTTTCCACTACTTGGCATGTAACCAGTGTCATCTTATTAACCTCTTCCCAGGTAAAATGGTGAGTTGGGATTTTCTTAGAGACCTCAGGATTTAGCCAGACTTCAAAGCTGAACCTAACAGAATAATTCAGTAAACTGATCTGTTGAAATTAAAACAAGTTCTTTTTTGAAAAGCTGTCTTTGGCACTTTGAAAACGATAAAAATTACATTTCAAATGACCTACAATAGAAGACAAAAATAATTGTCTAACTTAAAAGAGCTAAGTCAGTTCCATTGAAAGATGCACCAGTTTTATAATTAAGAAAGTTCTTATTTGTCAGATCTCGATCCAGTACCTAAATGTATCATTGAGTTCAGGACATACATTTTATCCCCCAATTTTTGGATGATGCCAGAGGTTACTTAACTTTGCAGCAACACACTTTGCAATTATTTGCCAAAGATATCACAACTGGAAGTCTGGGAGAAACAGCATTTGATAGGGTCCTTCACACGGCTATTTAAAACTTTTCTGGATTTCTGAGAACTGAGCGTAGCAGTGACCCAAAGTCTGCATCTGGCTGGTAACGCTAAGACAGAGCAGTAGTCTGGTTTATCACACATGTTATATTCAGGTGACCTATAAATGCCAATTGTCCCTACAGGAACTAACTTTCACAGTCTTATATCCATATCTCTAAGCTGGAAAACTGTACAGTATCTTCAGATATCTGGAAATACTGGGAAGTTTAGAGGATCTGATGGAAGTTTTGTAAAGAAAAATGTAAGCAATCTAGAAATTTTCACACATGACTGAACACTGAGTTCAGATTCTCAAGTGCAAATTTGGATTAAACTATCCCTGTTGACTCAGTCACAGAGCAAGGCAGCTGAATCAGGCTTTACTTCAGACAGTTTTTGTCTATGTTGTGATCTCTGCAATACCATCTGATGGAGACTCCAAGGAGCCCATACTCAAGGTTGGAAAAATCACTGACTATAACTTCTTAGAAACATGCTGGTATGGTTCAGTATCCAAGGACTGCAGTAAAGCCTCTGTCACATTCTCTACAGCACTCTACTGGAAAAGCTGGCAGCCCACAGCTTGGACACAAGAGGCCAGCACTCTTAGCTGGGTTAAAAACTGTCTGGATGGCTGGGCCCAGAGACTGCTGGTGAATGGTCCCAAATCCAGCTGGCAGCTAGTCACCAGTGGGGTTCACCAGCACTTACAATTGAGGCTAGTCCTGTTTTGTGTTCTTTTCATATTCTGGTCAAGGTGATCGAGTGGCCCTCCAGTCAGCTTGCAGGTAACACTATATTGGGTGGGAATGTTGATGTGCTGGAGGACAGGAAGGCCCTGCAGAGGGTCTGGACAGGTTGGATTGATGGTTCAAGGCCAGCTGGATGAGGTTCACCAAGGCCAAGAGCTGGGTCCTGCCCTTGGGTCACAACAACTCCTGCAGTGCTACAGGCTGGGGCAGAGTGGCTGCCTGCTTGAAAGGGACCTGGGAGAGCTGGTCAACAGCAGCTACACAGGGGCCAGCTGTGCCCAAATGGGCAAGAAGGCCAAGGGCGTCCTGGCCTGGATCAGCAATAGTGTGGCCAGCAGGAGCAGGACAGTTACAATCCCTCTGTACTCAGCACTGGTGAGGCCACACCTCAAATCCTGTGTTCAGTTCTGGGCCCCTCACTACAACAAAGATATTGAGATGCTGCAGCATGTCCAGAGAAGGACAACAGAGCTGGTGAAGGATCTGGACTACCAGTCTGATGAGGAGAGGCTGAGCTGGGGTGTTTATCCTGGAGTATAGGAGGCTCAGGGGGAGCCCCATCGCTCTTTATAAATTTCTGAAAGGTACTTGTAGCCAGGTGGGGGTCAGGATCTTCTCCAAGGTGATAAGTGACAGAGTGAAAAGATATAGCTTTAATCTACGCCAAGGGAGGTTCAGGTTAAATATCAGGAACAATTTCTTCACTAAAAAGGTTGCTAAGCACTGGACTGGACTGCCCAGGGAGGTTGTGTAATCACCATCCCTGGAGGTGTTCAAGAAACAAGTGGATGTGGCACTTAGTGCCATGACCTAGTTAACAAGATGGTCATCAGACAAAGGCTGGACTCAATGATCTTGGAGATGTTTATCAATCAAAAGGTTTCTGTGATACTGTGAATCTTGTGCAGAATATTGAGGGGTGTGGTTAAGGTGCCTCCATTATGGTCAAGATTTTCTGTGTCTTTCAAAAGCCAGCACCTTTTTTTACAGGAAAAACATTTAAAAAAATACATTTTCCCTCATTTGAATTACTTGGTGAATGTATTATCACAGTCCAAAGTCTAGGTGACTTTCTGTGTTTTGTAAGTTTTAAGTTTTCAGAGTAATACACAAGTATTTTAGAAGCCAGAGCTTATTAAAATTAAAAAGGATATACGAAAGGTGAAAAACAAGAGCACTGCCAAAAAAGTGGCTAATATTAATTTCATTCTCTGCCTAATGTTTGTTTCTTTTGTATTTTCAGAAGCGTACACTTGAAGGATGTGTGAGCAGGATTTAAAAGAGGGTCCTTTTTCAGACAAAGAAAGCTTCTTTTCAAGAAAAAAGCCATGTAGGTAACTGATCTAATGCAAGTACTGATTAATAGTATGTGGATAGGTTGAGGATTTTTGCCTCATTCAAAGGACAAAGATGTGTCTACTTTACAAATTTATCAGTACATTTAGCACTAATCGGGCAGCTTCTCACTGTTTTGAGAAGAGGCATGTAATTAGATGAACAGGTCAACTGATGTACTTTTTTCAGATAGCATTTCCCCCTGGAATTGTAACATATTTGTTAGGGAAAAAACTCCCTCTCTACCTCTATGTTTTACAGATATACAGGTGATTTTGATTTCCAAAAAACATCAGTCTACCATGAGCAGTAACTACAAGCAAAAATCCAGCACCAGTAACTTTAGGTGGTAGAGTCCATTGACAACCACCTGCATTTCTCAGTTTGTGAATGCAGTCTTGGCAACAGTTGTTGCTTTTCCATAAAGCCTTGAAGACACTCCTGTTTTCTTCAAGAACATTCACCATCCAGTTGTTTATTACCTATAAAATTTACTTTAGTATAGTATTTATTCACCATCACACACCATGCAGCTCCAAGTCAGGTAACAGTGAAAAGGAAAGAAGGGAGACTAAAAAAGTTAGTTTTGTGTGACTAATTATTTTTCCTCCAATAGGAATTTTTCCAGAAAGGGAACAGGTAAATACAGGAGGAGTGAAGAAGAGGAAGGCATGGGGACTGAAGCAGAGGCTTGTGTGCAGAGACCTCAAGCAACATGGTAAAAATATCAGATTTTCCTTTGATCAAAACATAGAGAGCTAATTTGCTTAACAGTGATTTTTAAATGTCAGTTAAAAAAAACAGCTGTGATTTCAAGTGCTTCCTCCAAACCAACTGAGGTACACACATATAGTACCAGGGGAAAGAAAAGAAAGCCTAGGAGTCAGATAATTTAGGCTTTCTGTGCCCATCCTTGTCCCTTCATTTTTTGCTTCTCATAAATTCATGCAAAGTCAGTTCACAGACCTGTGTTATAACTACTACAGGAAAAAATACAAAGTAACTTGTGGCTTTTGAATGTCAAGACTTCTTCAAGTGCGCACAGGTGACACCATTTCCTGTTCAGTTCAAACTATGTAGTGAGTGTGTGAGTAGAAATGAATGAACAGAAGATCTGGCTTTTGATTGCAGACGAGAACTAGTAAATATGCTTATAAACAAGCCTACTGAGCTAAAGGAGTGACAGGAGTAATCACCTCATTCTCAACTCTTTCTTTTATTTACTAAGTAGCAGTAAACAAATCAATCTGTGATGTCATGCTGAGACATCTCTCTTTCTGCACTAGAATCTTTAGCTCTGGGAACAATATCATTAGTTAACTGAGATAATAAAATTGGCAAAAAGAGAAAGAAAATTATATGGTATGTCTTTAACAATGTTATTCATTTCTCTGTAAGAAGGAATAGTCATAAAAGCAGATGATGCTTGTACTCAATAATATAATTTTTAACAAAAAACTGAAATTCACAGTTGGACAGAATGACATCATTGCTATGTAGTGCATAGGATACCAGGCA
Source organism: Phainopepla nitens (assembly GCA_013400175.1). NCBI lineage: Eukaryota > Metazoa > Chordata > Aves > Passeriformes > Bombycillidae > Phainopepla > Phainopepla nitens. The sequence continues at coordinate 36,348 of VXBQ01006290.1, read as the reverse complement.
TTAAAATCTGTTGATAAACAAGAATTATCCAGATATTTTTTTTTTTAATCCAGTATTTTAGTGGCAGAGATGATACATATCATCCTATCACTTGAGTACAGCATTCTCAGCACTGCTTGGCTGCACATTTTCGTTAAGAATATTCTGTAGACTTACTTGGGCTCCTGGTATGTGCTCAGAGAATTCTTTGGAGAAAGGACTGAATCAGTCATATTTGAACACAATACCACTTTGTATTGCCAGTTACCTTAGTTGTGGCTGAAAGAGAACTTTACACCCTTCCACAATTCATTACTGTCCTGCAGTGACCTGTGCTCTGCTGCCCATCTGACTTCACATTAAAACACTATTTTAAACAGCAAAAATCTTCCCCCCAACTCAATTCTTATGTTATCTATTAGGCAATTGGCATTTATTCAAGTTCACCACATAAGTCCTACTGACTACTCAGAATTCCCAGGAAGATCTACATTTCCACCAGGTTTTAAATATGAAGCTACATTCACATTTAGCATTCCAAAACAGCTGGGTGTCTAATGACCAGGCAACATTTCTAAAAATTCTGCCAAGGCTGGCTGCTCAGACGTTCTTTTACCGAAGAGTAGACCTCTCCAGGAAGATAATCTATTTAGGCATGATCACCTAAGAAGCCTAAGGCAAATGCAAACTACAGAAAAAAAAAAAACCTACAAAAAAACCAACCAAACAAAAAAAAAACAACAACAAAGCAGCTGTGTGCATATTAATAGAATGCTGCTCTCAGACAAATGAGAACAGGCTGGGTCTTTAACTCTCCTCTTGGAGGACTTCCATTTTACACAAATATTTACTGGGGCAACTAGGAGGACCTGACAATTACCATCTGTCAGTTGAACTCACTAATAAAAAAAGTATGGACTCAATCCTTCTCCCTTCCTCTATCTCTCCTTACCTTAATGGATATTTAGTTAAGCAATCAGAAACAACTATGATGGAATTAAGAAAATGTCACTGTTGGCTTAGGGTCAATCTGGTGTCCACTGGAATGATTCCCACATCCTTTTCTGCCAAGCTGCTTTGCAACTGGGTGTCTCCCAGCCAGTGCTGGTGCCTGGAGTTGGTCTTTCCCAGATGCAGAGCTCTGCCCTTCTCATTGTTGCATGAGGTTCATGTCAGCTCATTTCTTCAGCCTCTTGAAGTCCCACTGGATAGCAGCACAACCTTCTGGTGAATCAGCCCCTCCTCTCAATTTTCCGTCATCAGAAAACTTGATGACCATACACCCTGCTCCATCATCAGCCTCCTTATTTGAAAATATACCAGGCTTATTTTTTTTAATCAGGTGTCTCACTGCAGAAGTCCCCTGGCCCTTCCCTGAGTAGAGCTCTTAAACTCTACTGAACTCTAAACTTTACTGAACTCTAAACACTAATTTTTCATCCTGTAGCCATATATGGTCTCTTAGATATAACATGTCTCTATTCCTATCCAGCCAGTCGAAACCATAGTTACAGAGTTTGCTCCATTTTTCCTTCTTATTTCCACATGTTTGTTTCTCATTAACAATTACAAGTAGTTCTTTCAAGTTAAACTCCTCATTGCTTGATGCTTCCTACTTAGGTGTTACGTGTCCAAATAGGTTCCTGGGGGAACATTAAGAGCTGGACATAGAGCAGCTTGCGTTCTAATTTTAGAGCAGGCACTGGACAGAAATATACTCACAGTAATACAGAGGCTTTTAAAAAGCATCCTTGGTCAGTAGAATAAGGCAGAGCAGAGATGAGCCCAAGGATATCCTCCCTTTCAATGTTTTTTATGATCTTGAAAACAAGCTTGTGTGGTCTATTACAGGCTTGAGACAGGGCAAATGTGTGATAGTACAACACAGGATGATGTTAAGAAGACCAAATAGATCATAACATATCATATTCGATTTTAAATTTATTCCTTCAAACAAAAGTCTAAACTGTCCAAATGAGTTGGAGATAAGTCTTGGTTCCTAATATGAAAAAATAGTTCATATGACTACAGAAAAGGAAAAGGGAACTCTTATTCTGAATTGAATATGGGTTTAGCTAATTGTTTGATTTATAAAAATAACCTGTTTCACATTTCATGCTCCCAAATTATACAATTCATGCCTTGTAGTAAAAATGGTACCAATGGGAAGCAGTTTATGTTCTGTGTTTATATGGGAATAAGAAATAAAAACCAGGCAAGTGTTTCAATTTCAAAAGCTTGGTTTTGTTGTTGTATATCTGCTCAACTTTTAAAATACTGAAGTATTATTACCCTGAGGTTTGTACTTACGTTCAGAAAAGTTATGAGGTTCAGATCTTCATCCAAAGTGCGGATTTGAATTCCATTAACACAAATGCTCTTTCTACATTTTACATTTGATTTTCTTCTTTGCTCTCCTCCCCCAAATCCCCACACCCAAACCTGAAAAATACTGACATTAACCATATAAAAACTTTATTATCCAAAGGTTGAAAAATACTATAACTGACAAAAATAATGAAATTATATCTGTACTTGTCTGAGTAATGGTAATGTATTAAAATGATGTATTAGGGTTTTATTCTCCTTTCTTTATTCTCTTAAAATTTGCATTTTTTTTAATGTTTCCCTTTAACAGAGCTAGTGAAATTTGTGTGTGGAACAGGTAGATTGAAAGAACTGACAAAATCTACATAAAATCTGAAAGTGAAATTCAAAGCTTTTGTTAGAGGAACATTTATGATTCTACACTTACAATACTTCCATTTTTAAATAAAATATTTAAAAATAATGTGTTTCTTCATTGCTTGCCAAGTGTAGGATACACTTTTCTTTGCCAAGCTGAAGTTTCTGCAGCGCCTGAAGCTGAACCTAAATGTTCCGACTCTCAAAATTGAACCTCTCTCAGCAAATAAGTACAAAAGCGAAAACCTGATGCAGGAGTGGATACAGGGACGTTGCAGAGAGAAATTCTTCAGAACACCAAGGACAGAAAGGGTCTAGAAAGCAACATCTCCCACAAGTATTAATGAAAACAGGAAAAATGAAGGTCATATAACCTAAATCTGTCAGAAGTGCCCATGAAACTTTCATATTGAAATCCTTAATTGGATCAACACAGTATACAAACTAGAATTTATGACTTCTCCCATTTATGAAAATCTACACCCAAAAACATTAATGCTGGAAAATTAATTCCTGAAGCTCAGGAAATGTCTGTATTAATAATAGCAAGAAACTCTCAAATCTTACCTTCCTCAGCTAACATAGGAAAATTTTTCTAGTTTTCAGGTTTTTATTCTGAGTCCTTTTTTTTTTTTTCAACAGCAGGTCTCTTCTATTTTTTGTTCTCTTTTCACTAATCACACATTTGCTATTTCATGGCAATATTGCATAGCATAGCATTGTCTCTGTAAAGGTCAGTAAAGACAATAATTTTTTTTTATTTCACACTCCTAGACTGATACAAGAATCCAGACCTTTGGGGAGACAAGCTTCATGGTAAGGAGAGAGAAAAGTCACATTTTCAGAGACAGAATGATACCATTTTTGAAGGCAGGCACACAAAAAGACAATATGATAGGGTAGTTTGTCCATCAACACCACGGGACTCCAACTTACCCATATTTCTAAAGGTGCAGGAACAGCCCACTCCCTACCTGTGTTTGCAGCCAGATTAGAGAGTGCTACTCAGGTGACAGAAACATCTGGGATGCACCTACATCATGAAATGCAGCCCTTGTGCATGGAGACACAGATAAACTCTAAATTCAGTAGTGGGAGAAGGACATCCACAGTTATGGGCACAACATGACTCTTGGAAGAAAGGCTCTCCAGCCTGGATGGAGCTGATGATGTGGCTATACACCTTCTTCCATATGAAGTGGGTAGCAGTTAATTTTCATAGGCTTTTAAACTCATTTCCCCAAGCGAATCCAATGAATGTTAAGAGAGATTTCACTGGGTCTTAAATTAATTGTAACAAGCCTGACATGAGCTGTCACTGCAGAAAGTGGTTCAGAGTCATTTAAACACAAGGTAAGGGATCATAGGGCTACTTACACAGAGCAACCCAGTGAACACGCCTCACAGTTAATATCTGTGGTAAATGCTACACCCTTCTGCTATAATAACATATTTGGCTGGCAAGGAAGAATGGAAATACTCTCTTTTCATTCGTATTCATTCAGCCTGCCTTTACACCTCTTTTCACTGTTTCACTCTTCAGTACCACAGTAGTAAAACACGTTATGTCATTTGTTTTGAGCCAGAAATCATCTCTGGTTTTATTTAAGTATGAACACATTTATTGCCTTAAGTGAGGCTTGCTTCATATAATGAGCCTGAACACTAGTTGCCTCCAGAGAGGCAGTTACTTTTACAATACATCAGCCATGAGGCTTTGGTCATGGAAACAAAGGTGAAAGATGAGGAGTGAAATGCATGCAATACTTTGATGTAGGGTAAAAATGCCACAACCACTTCTTTTTTCCTATTTTTTTTTCCCCTAATGTGGACTGTTTCCTGATGTCTTGCCAGCTATGTAGCTTGCTCTCATTTGGTTGAATTTATAAATCTAATTTAGGAATGGATCCTGTTGGTTTCCCCTTTTCTGTGTTTTCCTAATGTTGTCATCCATCTGCCTTTTGGTGGCACTTATATTGCTATAAAGTAGGGATCAGAAAAGTCCATTCTTTAAATTAGTTTTGTCATCTAAACTCATAATTTGGACTTGAGCGACTCAGCTAAAGTTGTCTAATTTTATCAATTTCATTCAGTGCTCACATTATAGTTTTACACAGACCAGGCAATTTGGCAGAGAGATTAGCCCAACTATAATTGAAATATATTGCATTTCCTTCATTCAGTAGGATTCAAAATGAGAAACATTTGGCTGTATCAAAGAAGTCAATGAGAAAATAAAAATCTGAAAGACTTTTTTTATTTTTATACGGGACACATAAAGAAGATAATAATACATGAGAAGTTTGGGAAGAATTAGGTTTAATCCTGAACATGTCAGGTTCATTTGCTTTATTTTTAACACAGAAGGATAAATTATATTAAATCATCTGACTATATTGCAAAAAAAATCCAAAAAAACCAAAAACCCCCACCATCTGTTAATACTACTTCTCTAAATGTGAGATTAATGCGTAATAATTTTAGAAAGGCTCAATGAAAAAAAAAAAAACAAGGAGTGTTTCAACACATTACAAATTTTTGTATGCTTTTAAATTTTTATGTTTCTGGAACCAAGTCATATAATTACAGGTATGTTGCTTAATTAGCAGATTGGTTCTCTATCACAACATTTGGAGATCGAGATATTTTATTTAGCTGACTATGATTATTTGGCTGGTTATTTTGGCTTGGTGCTATCAGATATGATTATTACTGCTGTTGGTTTTGTTTTGCAGAGTCATCTCCATTGTCTATCTGGACAATTCACATTTGGTGAGGTCACACCTCAAGGGATATTTTACTAATATCCTTCATCACAAGCTTTTTCATAATTGATGTAAGCTGTGTTGACTGGTAAAACGTAACTACCTGAGGATGGATATAAAACAAACAAGCAAACAATCAAACGAACAATTTAAGCATTGTATAGATGCCCTGAGATTAACACATGGCCTTATTGTTAATATCTGACCTTGCTAGAAATGAATAGTTGAGCTGTGTAACTTTGGCCATAATTCTTTTTCAGTTTTCCCTAAAATGTATGGATTTATGAGGTCTTGATTATTTTTAAATTCAATAATCATTGTTAATGAATAAATAAATAAATAAATCTTTCTTTAAAGATGCCCGAGACTGATATCCTTGAACAGCAGATGTTCCACACAATATTTTGCTTAGGATCTCCTAGGATGCAGACAAGTGCTTGAATTCAGGAATACGGATATTCTCTGAAATTCTGTTACCATCACTACATCTTATAACCACACACACATTCTCCCAAGATGAGATATCTGAAAGTAATATAGGGATCCATTATTATATTGGGTCAGGCTGGGATAGAATTAGGTTACAATAAGTCTCACGGCTAACACAGTAGTTTCATACTTACATTCATTAATATCCAGTTAGCTAATAAAGTCACTCATTACTTCAGTTACAGGTTTTCTCTCACTGAATTTTAAACACGCTGAAATGGAAAGAAAAACAAAGTCAAAACTCTTCTACAGACTCCTATAAATCTTGCAAAACAGGAATCTTAAATTGCAGTCTCCAGATTCTCATGTATTAGATTTATATAACCCCCACCACACGTGCACATTCCCTAGCACAAGGCCAGGAAGAACTTTACTGAGGATCCTGATGGCATCCCAAATCCTGCAGAATTTTTGAACAGTCTATGAAATTCAGAAGAACTATGCATTTCAATCTACTCCCAGTCCAGCAACACATATAAGCTCTTGCTAATTGTGGCCACAGTAGTCCTGTTACCCTTAAGGCTACTCTTGGTCTGACAGCCAGACAAGAGTTTAAATACTATGTCACACGGGACTCCAGCTTCTTCTATTTCACCAGGGTAAGTATAGCTCAATGGGTGACCAACTTAAATTGTCAGCCTGGATAAGGGAAGGTACTGGGCACATTCATGTATAAAAGTATATTTCCTCAGTATGAGTTAAGTTTCAGCTCATACTGGGTGAGTCACTCTGAGTACTCACTAGCTAGACAGCTGCTCTATCTGCCCCTTCCAAGTTTTTATGTCATCAAATTGACTATTACCAATCCTCTAAATGTGACTACTTAAAGAAATTCTTCCAAAATAGTTGCGATGAAAAATGGAAATTATAATCACAAAAAGCCACAGAGACACTGAGTTAAATTTACTCTTGGTGTATCCCCTGTGGAATCAAGCCCATATTTGATCTGTGCTTCCCATCTTTAATGTAAAAGTCAAGTCCGCACAAAAAATTTAATCCTTAACCTATTACTTGGTATGGGAAAATACTTTTCAAACCACCCCAAAGACTTCATAAGATTAAAGTGGTTATGAGGAATCTGTATAAAACTACAGGATCTTGCACACCTTTAAGTAGTAGTTATTAGAACACTTGCCTTTTTTTTTTCTTTTTTGTTGGTTTGTTTTGCTTTGCTTTGTTTTGACTGCTGAATAGAATTTCATGTGGAGAAGGTATTTTTAGGTTTACTGAAAGACAGAAGTCTAAAAAAGTCAGATATGTGACTGGGATTACAGTCATGGATTATGTACCCATATGCAGAATTGGTTACATGATGTCCAGATGTTCTGCATTCTTACCTGTAAATCCTGAATTGGAAAAATCTCAAGACTCTTTTAAACCTTGACTATGTCCATGCTTTCCACATAAAGTTCTGCTTATACTTATCTTGGAGAGGTGGCTGTACTTTTCATGTGATTTTCAATTTAAATGCTAAAGGGAAATTAACAGGAGAGTTCAAAATGAGAGATAATGGGACAATTTTGCATCTAGGCATGTGATTAATTTTAGGCATAGCCAGTATAGAAAATCATGTCCTGTGAATGAATTACACACTACCTTCTCAACAAAGAAAAATTTCTCAAGAGGAAAATTGACTGCAATATAAGCAACTAAGATAAGATATGGAAGATAAAACCTTTCAGAATAATGATCTCAACATTTTCTTTTTTTAATAATATGGTTTTAAGAAAAGCCAGAAGCTCAGGTGAATGGGAAATTAACATTAATGGGAGTTGTCCACTCAGCTATAAACCAAATTTTAATTAATCCAAGATTTATACCAGGCATCTTGCTTGTGATATGACCCCTGGAAATATCTAGAGCTGTTGCTGCAATCAAGAACATCTTCTGTATTGGCTAAGTCTCCACAGGTTTAAAAAAAAGGAGATAAAGGAGACAAATCATAGTTATGGCTACAATCAGGGCATCCTAGAGCTATGAACTGGGAACCTGGGAACCCCATGTACACACATACATATTTCCACTGAATTGCAATAAATGCTAAGATTGGTGCTAGCTATAGTGCATTATTTGGGTAGCCATAATTTCCACATTATTAAGCTAAACTTTTAAAAATAACTTTTCACAGCATTAATCCCATTTAAATTTAAGATGGGAAGAGAAGCTCTATTAGCCACACAATGTGAGGCAAATGGGAACACAGAATGCAGCTGAATTAAATTCAGCAAGAAAGTGAAACATTCTATAGACATTAGTTAGTCCATAAGTATCAAGCAGAAATGCAATTTACTTTGCCATCTTCCTCAACAACAAATCCAGTATGATCTGAGACTGAAGTCAATATCTATATTTAATAAAGTGCCATAGAAACCAGCTGAAGGTGCACAGAATGGAGAACATTCTGAGACAGGAAGGGTAGTAAGATATGTCATCACTTAAAAATAGGGTCAGATTCTCACATCCTCTCAATCTTAAAGATTTAATTGTACTGAAATAGCAAGATTCCTATGTAACACAAGAATTAATAACTGCATCTATATTATCCATATGTATAATAACCAATACAATAGTTGATATACCGCAAGGGCACAGAATAAGATAGATTGGAAATGGNGCTGCTCCTCATCAGACTTTTGCCCAGCCCCTAATGAAATCTTCACTGAGTTTCTCTGGACAGACTCCAGCCCCTCAATGTCCTTCTTGTAGTTAGGGGTCCAGAAATGAACACAGCACTTGAGGTGTGGCCTCACCAGTGCCCAGCACAGGGGAAGAACCACTTCCCTGATCTGCTGGTCACTCTATTTCTGATACAGGCCAGGAGCTATCAGCCTTCATGGATACCTTTTGGACACCTTCTTGGTCACCTCTGGGCACATCTGCTAGCTCCTGTTCAGCCAATGTTGGCCATATATATCTTGTATTAACAATATAAATGTGAGAGGAAGCATTAAGGATTTATAATAGCCTTGAGTTTGATGTTCATTAGTCTTTGAAATACTGATTTTTATTTTTATATTTTATGTAATTGTACTCAGTCTTCCTGGGATGGAGCTATTTTTTCTTCATAGCAGCTTAGATGATACAGTTTTAAACTGGAGACCAGAGCAGTGCTGGTAAAAAGCCCTATTGGTTCATTCATTGTTCCCGCCCATTGATTTCTGTCTGTATAAAACCCCATGCACAGCAGTGCTCTGGGCTCTGGTGTCCTGCTCCCTTCATTGTGAGTAAAGTCCGTTGGAACCCCAGGATACAAGGGCCTCCTTTCTACTCTTTGTTCCTCCTCTGACAGTGAGCCGCTCTGTAGAGCTTTGGTTCTGAAGTTCTGCCACCCGTGTGACACCTGCCGTGACAGTTCCCCACACTCGATGCGGTCCATCCGGAGTGTGTGTGGGTGATCATCCCAGAGCTAGCCGAGCTCCGGAGGGCCGCGTCAAATACTTTTTTCTTCAGCTGACCTTCTGATAGGCAGGGAGGGGCCACAGCTGGGGCAGTTGACCCAAAGTGTCTAAGGGGAATTGCTATACCATATAGCATGACATTTAGTAACAAAAGCTCAAGCCAAGGAGAAGAAAGGTGGGACATTAGTGGTGGGACATTATCATGTTTTTGCCTCGCCATGAAATTGATATATGTGCTGAGGCCTTGCTTTCCTTGAAATGGCTGAACATTTGCCCATGGAAAATAGTGAAGGTATTCCTTATTTGCTTTTCCTCACACAAACAGTTTTCTTTATCTCTCAATCCATGTGTTTTTTTCACATTTGTCCTTCTGATTCTCTCCCCCATTTCTGTGGGAGAGTGGGCAAGTGACTTGATGGAGACTTAGGTGTTGTCCAGGATCAACCTGCTGCTCTGATATTGCCTGTTGAAGTGTGAATGTAGGGCCTCCCAAAAATAAATTCCAGTGCCCTAACTCCACTAGTTAGTGTGAGTTGGATAGGAAAAGCCTTAATGTATTACCTCACCATAAATTAGATCATGTACATTAGTTGTGTACCAACACTATAAACTAAGGTGGCTCTTTTTAAGCTCTTAATACCTCTGAAATAAGAATTCATTCCAGTTTCCTTGTACATACGTCAGGATATGTATGAAACAACTAAAAATGGTTTGTCAACATGTTTCTAAATGACATGGTAAACATAATCAACTTTTATTTTCAGCTTTGTATATTGCACTTTGCCAGTGGTTTCCTATATCTTAATTTAATGAAAAAATTTTAACACCACATTATCAGTCTACCTCACTCCTACCGAGCTGATTTACTCAGGTTTAGCTCTGTTGAGTACACATTCATCTCTTCACACAGGGCAATTGGAAATATTTGTAAAATAATTCTTTCTTTGAATATAAACAGAGAGATGCCAAGTGTAGTTTTCTCTTCTAAATGTTTCA
>VXBQ01006290.1:8860-26018 GCA_013400175.1 Phainopepla nitens | reverse complement strand
TCTAAATGTTTCAGCAAAACCCTGAGACATGGATGCAAAAACTTAGGATCTATAAAGCTTAAAGATTAGCTAATTGTTAAAAATAAGGGATCACATTTTCTTAATTTATTTGATTCATATTTACTTCCATGTATCCAAGGAAGTAATAAAAGTATGCAGTTCAGAGATTCAAGCAGTTTTGTATTATATAAAAAAACATATTTATAGTTGTAATGACATATTTTCATCACTGTAATTAATACAGCTTATTAATCATTTTTACAGCTTATTAATCATATTCTAATTACTATAATTTAAACACTATGTTTTAATCACTATAATTAGTGTTTTAACCACCAATAGACCTACTAGAACCCCAACCCTGTGAGGAGTAACTTGTGGCCCGGCAGCATCAGGGAAGGTAGGGAGAGGACAGCCAGAGCCCACAGCTGGATAAACACATCATGCTGTGGGTGAGCCACTGGTGCCTGGGTTGAGCAGAAAAGGTTACAGTGAATGGGGTGACATCAGACTGGTTGCCTCCAGTAGTCGGGTTCAAGGGCCTCTGTCTTCAGACCTCTGCTTTTTTAACATCTTCATGAACTTCTTGGACGGAGAACTTGTAGGAGTACTAAGATCACAGGTGATGCAAAACTGGGAAGAGCTGTTGACTCCCCCGAAGGCAGGGANTTGAGTGCTGGGGATGGTTTTGGACACATGGTGTGGCTCTTGGGGATGGTACTGTGCAGGGCCAGGACTTGATTATCTTGGTGGGTGCCTTCCAACTCAGCGTATTCTATGATTCTGTGGTCTTTGCTCCTTGCAGAAGTGACAGTGAGTTGCCATCTTCCCAGTTTTTTTTTTTTTATCCTAGGATTTTATATTAGGAGTGTTTTTCCTCTTTAATTCTTTGGCTGCTAACTAGGATTATCTGAATAATCTTACCTGTTCAGATGTAACCTGTCTTACTGTATGTCTCTACTCTATGAACTTCCTCACAGGCTGGCAATTTCCTCAGCAGCCTGAGCCAAGGTTACATAGCTGAAGGCTAAAATTCACCTTCAATGACAGATTGGTGAAGTACTAGTAGAAAGGTTAATGTATCCTGTTGCTGGTATAGAATTTGGCTTAACGTGTACAACTTAAGAGAACGACTCTCACTTCATTATTCCTTCCACAGACTGATTTTGGACTGATTTTAAAACACGTTCCTAAAGGTTCCTGCTATTTTCTGAAGTTACCTCAACTGTCTGTATATGGCGTTTTTAACACAATCAGTGATAATATATTGGGGTTTTGTAATGGAGTAGCTGAGTTGCTTCAGACAGATTGTCTCTTTCAGTCTCCTCACATCTCCACATTGTTTTGATGTGAGGCTCTGTGTTTGAATGAGACTCAGTAATTGTTTGTCTTCAACTCATCTGAATGCTGTAAACGTTTCTGTCTTACAAGACCAGACACACACATGCAGAAAATATACAGCAAACAGATACATAACTAACAATACAAAAAAATGTGTTGACAATGACTGGTTGCTTTTCCCATTCCATCTCATAAAATTATGTGAAATATGACCCCTTACACAATGCAACTCATTACTAACAGCAATTTTTGAGTATTTAAAAGACCTGTGCAAGATGAAAACATCTGCCAGTGTCCCATAGGGAATGTCAACCCTAGGAAACTGAAAAACCCTGAGGTCACATGGCATGTGTATCCTTTAGGAGTATAAAAGTGATTAATTTGTGTTCTGTGTATTATAGTGATTGTTGATCTTCAATATATCCTTCTTTTCCATTCCATCTGCCAATATTTAGTGCTGAAGGGAACTTTCCTTTTTTAGTTGCATGATCTAACAGCATAAGAAAAATCTTGTATTCAAACCAATGCACCAGTGAAACAAAAGGACATTATGAACAGAATGAAGGTAATATTCATAGACTAATGAACTTTCCTACTGGTTCCACTTTTTTTTCCCACTTCTTCAACATTCTTGCCTGAATCTCTTTAGTTCAAATCTATGCCTAGAGTGTCTCCTAGCCTAGACTCAGGACAAAAACTGGCATAAAATGCCACTGATGTCATTGAAGAAGTCAGTCATACCTAAACATCTGATATACAAGTAGTTCAGTAATTAAGGGTTTGAACTTCGGAATTCATTGTCTTGAAGCAAGTTATTATAAATTATTGCTTCCAAAAGGCATAACAGTGTATTTCTATGCAATATTGGACTTGCATGAATTCTTTGGAGTGTTATATGATTTTGGTTTCCTTTCATTTACTGTCTCGTTTTGACAGTAGCATCAGCTGAAAAAGCCAATAAACCTGGAAAACACATTTGAACTTTGTTTGCTCACTTGAATTGTGTTGATATTTTGATTTTAATACAGCTTTTCATATTTCTACTGAATTCAACCAAGTGGAGAAACATTAAAAATTTACAAATTTGGAAACATACATTACATCAAATTATAGTAATGCTTAGAAAAACAAGAGCAAAAACTAGCAAATATAACAGATTTCTTTTTTACATTAAAACATATTTACTAGAAATTATTAAGGAAGTAATTCATATTTTATAATGACAAAAAGAAAAGAACCCTAACACTACAATATCGTTATCAGTCCTATTCTTTTTGTCATTTAATTCCATCCTGCTCATCTCATGGCAATTTATCGATTATATATTTTCTTCTTTTTTCTAACAAATAGAAAGATTAATATTTAAGTAATTTTACTTCCTATGCCAATATTGTTCCTTAACTGTAAATGGACCTGGTATAAGGTTTTAAGATGCTGATGTTGTTATAGCAATTTTTGGGGTGGTTTTTTTTTTTTAGATTTTTTTTTTTTAGTTTTATCAGATTTCTTTATTGATTGTATTTCAGATTATGATGTCAGATCATGTATAACTTGCAGGGCTGACTATTAATCTTGGAAGCTTTATAAGCAAGCAATCTACATACCTGTCAAGAAGACACATCATTTGTCTTCATGACTATACTGCATTCTCTAGACCTTTCAGATTTGAAATGCCATAACTATTAGAAATCGTATATGCAAAATTCTGCATAAAATCACTATTCAGATGCCTATGTAAGAGAGATAAAGTAAACATACTCTGGAAATGCTTCTACCCCTTAAAGTGAAAAAGGAAGTAAAAAACAAGGTTATTCAGACTCTTGGACTAAATAGAGAACTTTACTGGTATTAGGTTCATATTATTTACTCATTTGTAGTATCAATGTCATAGCAATTATATATTAACTTTAGATATAAAACTGAAATACACAAAAAACGCCTGTACTGTTGTTATCACTTCTTATTTCAGTATTCACATAGATATACATTTCTATTTTGTTAGTAGTTGAAATCATTCCAGGGCTTCTAAAAGCATTATCCAAACTTTCTGCAAGGGAGTTAATGCATTAACACATATTTTCTGAGAGTTCAGACTGATAGAGAAGAGATTGCATTTTCTTTTTATTTACAGTTTCCACTAATGACATTCTCCAAAGATTTCTTATTCTAATTATAAATTCAAACATTCACACAGTATGCGATGGGTAATTTTTGCATCATGAGTTTTTCTGTAACTTTTAATGTCAGCGTGTCTACTAGAGAAGAAATTTTAGGATTTGTGGCAGTTGTTCTGAATGTAAAAAGTTTTGAAGTTGATTTCATATAATTTTACTTCAGCATTTTTGAATATACAAAAGCTGATCATTTCGTCGTATTTCTGCCACATTTATTACTTCTTCTTTTTCTAAATTATCACTGTTTCTTTTCATTTTAGAAAACAAGACACATAACCATCTTTCTTGTTGCAGCTAGGCAGAGACAACATTCCTAAATATTTGCATTTTGTAAGGACTTGCATACACTTGAAATAAGTCCTAAGGGCTCTCTTGAAAAAAAAAATACATCATATTCCTCTGAGATAACATGATGACATTTTCTAAAACATTTCTTCTAGCTTTACCATCATAAAAGTATTTCATTTTTACTTACAATGACAGGGTTAAAGGTCTATATAAGTAAACAAAATATTTTGTATTGAATTTATAAATTATCCATTTTTATAAGACTGTCTTTTGCAGATGCTAGTTGTGTATACCAACTTTGCAATACACTTGTTTTGCTCTCAGTTGAATTAGTCTCCCTGCCAATGTCTGCAAACATAGCCAGAAATTCTGAATATCTAGGTTAAAATTATTTTCATAGGTATAACAAATAGATAACAGTCTTACAGTCAAATTTCCTTTCATTATTTCCAACTGTAATGCAAAACATTAGTCTTAGTTTTCTCACATACACTCTCAAAAATTGATCCCCAGTGTCTGAAACCATAATTTGATTCATACTGTATCTATCCACATACCTCTTTGCTTCTTTTTACTAGTGAATAATCATATATTATCACATATGTACATTTGTGTTGTGTACATATAGCCTGTTTAGTCTGTTTCCTAACATTATTTTCAGACTTTATACAATTTTTTTGTGTCAGTCAAAAACAAGTAATTAACTTCAACACAAGCCCAGGTGAAACTCTCCTTGAGAATCTCAGATGCATGTTAGCCAAGGTGTTTCCAGTATTCTACTTCTGAAAGAAAAAGACGCCATTTGAGTTTCCACCTCCAGCCCATTGTTTATTTGGAAACTGCAGGAGCAAAGATCAACCCACAGTGGAGCAAGTCAAAGTATTTATTGCTAGGTTCCTATAAACTGTGTCATAATTGGAACTATGAACCTGCAGAGATCCTTGTTAGAGTTTAATGGACTGGCAAGGTCAGGACTGCTTTCATTGTAAAAATGAAAATGCTGTCTAGGAGTTTAATGAACACAATGACATTTCTGCATGCCCCCAAAAATTCCTGAGAGCATCTGGAGCTGGTTTGATCTTGTTGGAACATTGATTTTTCTTCTTCTTTCTCTCCCAAGTACTTTTCTTGCTGAGGGCAAGCTTGTTTGCCTGCATATAGAGAGAAGAGGTTCTTGTTCAGAGGGAAAAATTTGAGGCTTTTTCTTGAGAATTGGTTTTAAACCTAGTTGCAGTATCCTTCTCAGGAGAAAAATCTAATTCCACTTTTCAGCTCTCTGTAGTCCTCATGGGAAAGAGAAAGGCAATAACCAACATAATTATGCAAGGTTTAGGGCAAATAGCGTCACATGAACTTACAAGGAGAATTGGGTTACTGCTAGGAATTTGGTTTGAATTAAAGTGGGTGTACATTCCTCAATCAGGTGTTTGCAAATAATATCCAACATTTTCATATCTATTAAAAGAGCCTAAGATCACTAGCCCTATTATACATCAAGAAAGAAAAAAAAACCTGGCACATTTATTTACAGATTAATTTGTAAAAATACAGGAAGGAGAGGGGAAAAAAGGATCTTCTTGCCATCTATAGCAACTTCTATTCCTTGGAATGGCTGCTGTGTTCATATCTCATTCCCCAATTCATTCAGAACATTAGTGCTGGAGGGTTAATGAAGCATTCTCTCAGTGTCACAATAGATATTATAGCTATCAACAAGTCTTTGATGCTGTGAACCTGTTAATGTTTTAAGGGCAGCTTACATGGTGCAATCAGGAGGACAACCACTACTTACAAACACACAAAGAGCAAGGTTTTAAGGTATTGACTCTCCAACCATTACTCCTTTTGGGTGGAAAGAAAATAAAGAACTGTTATTCAGAACCACATTAGAGAAATCATAGAATAAAAGAACCATGGAATATGAAATACTGGAGGGAATCTCAAGGATTATCTGGTCCAACCTTTTTTGTCAAAAGTACAGTGCAGACAAAATGGCCCAGCACCTTGTCCACCTGGATCTTAAAAGTGTCCCATTTTAATCTCCCCAGAAGTAACTTAGCCCTCATCTTTTCCTTGTTACTTGTTGTGAAAAGGTGTCTCCATCTTCTCTGTAGTACTGGAGCATGGTGATAAATTCTCACCCAAATCTTCTTTTCTCAAACCTGAACAAGTCCAGCACTCTAATCCTTATCTCAGAGGGCAGCCTTCTCTTTCTCATCTCTGTGGCACTACTCTGGACCCTCTGCAGCCTGTCCACATCTTTTTGTATAGTAGGGACCAAAACTGAGCAGAGTATTCCAGCTGTGGCCTGACCAGAGCCAAGTAAATCAAAATGATGACTTTATCTCTGCTGGGCATGCCCTTTTTGAGGCATTCTTTGCCACAGAATCACAGAACTCATTCATACTGAACTTGCCCACCAGGTCCTTTCCACATCTTGATCCCAGCCTGTCCTGCACTCCTGTGAAGGAGAGGCTGGGTTCTATTTTTCCAGGGGCAATACCTCACACTTGTCTGGTTAGCCCACTCTTTCAGCCTATGCAGGTCTTCTTGCAGGGTGGCTCTCCCTGACAAAAAGTGCCCACTTCACCACTCAGTTTGGTATCAGTGGCAAACCTTATCAAGTTACATTTGATCCTGATATTGTCCAGGCACTTGTGAAAATATTAAGACAGCATTGAGCCCAGTATTTGTCCCTGGGAACACCACTTGTGCCAGGTTTGGAAAGGAGCTATTTGCCACCACTCTTGGGGTGAGACTGGTCAGCCAGTTCCACACCCACCACACAGACCACTAGTCTAAACTATAACACAACACTTTTTGTAAGAAGAGGCTGTGAAAGACCCTGTGTAAAGCCTTGAAGAAATCCAGGTAGACAGTGTCCACTACTTTCTCCACATCAACAAAGTAGTTACTTTGTTGTAGAAAGTGATCAGGTTTGTCAAGCACAACTTACACTTGGTGAATCCATGCTGGCTTTTCCCAATCATGTGCTTCATCTGACTTGTGATGGCCTCCAGGAGGATTTGTTCCATAACTTTCCTAGTCACTGAAGTAAGACTTCTGGGCTTATAATTTACTGAGTCATCCTTTAAGTCATCCCTTCTTGTTAGATGGAGCTGACAGCCATGTTCCAGGCTTCTGGGAATATATCCATGACTTCTTAAAGGCTAAGGAGAGTGGCCTCACAATAATGTCAACCTTAACACTCTCAGATGGATATTGTCAGGTGATGCGGTGCCTAGTCCCAAATCCTGGCCCTCCAGCCCGCCCAGCTAGCTCCACAGGCAGGCACCAGCGCTGAGAATGGGCTGCCCCGAAAAGGCACTTCCACAATTCCAGGTGCAGCTAAGGGCTGTGAACCCTTTAGGCAATGCTCGCGTCCGAAGGAGGCAAAGGACGAGGAGGAGTCTCTATGTTGTTCCAGGAACAGGGTTTATTTGTAGAGTCCAGGGGTGGAGGTAACTGAGGGAAGGATACAGCACAGAGTAGGGGAACAAAGGATTTACGGCTATTTAAAGACAGGGGAGGTCCGGGAGGTGGATACAATCAGTAAACTAATCACGACAAGGTGTGGGAGGAACAAGGGGTGTGTTCACATATTAAACTATCCAATGGGGGATAACACGGGCGGGGATTTGCACAAGCCAATGAATGATACATCAAGGGAAAGGTAACGGGCATGGAAGGTTCTAGAAGTTTGGGAGGGGTCAGGAACTTGATGACAACCCCCTGGGAGGGGTTCAGGGAGATTGGCGGAGAACTTTTCTGAAAGCAGGGAGGGGACAGGGCGGATTGACAGGAATTTGGGTACAGCAACTTGACACAGGATGGGGAAACAACCAGGGGAGAAACCATTAGAATGGGGGAAAACTAAACCTAAAATGGTGCACTGCAACAGTCAGGCCCCATTGATTCGTTCAGGGGGTCAAGCTCCTGTGAAAGTTCACACACCAAATCGTCCCTCATTGACTCTTAGCCTGTGTTATCATCAACCTGGATTGTTGTTCCCAAGGCCTGGGGTCAAACAGCATTGGTAAAGATGTAGCTGAAGGAAGCATAGAGAACCTTTGCCTTTTCAGCATTACTGGTGACTAATTTAGAATACTGGCCCTGTTTAACACTGGGCCAGTATTCTCCTCCTGTTTATACTTCATGTCTACAAAGAACCCTTTTTTGTGGATTTTGACATCTTTGGCCAACTTCAAATCACCCCAAGATTTTGCTTTTCTTACTGAATCTTAGCACTCCCTGGCATGAACTTGTAGTTCTCAACAGGCATTTGTCCACTTTGCCATATCTGGTATGCTTCTATTCTGTTTCAAACAGGCTCAGAACGTTGCAGACTGTAGTCATCTATTGTGACTATCCAGTCATGTAAGTTGTCACACCTTGTTATTCATACAATACCCCAATTTCCTGACCAGCCATGGAGCTCCAGCTCCTCCTATTTTTTCCCCAAGATGCATGCATTGGTACACATACACTTGAGATGGTTGGCCTAGGAATATGTAGTAGATTAGAAGCAAAAATAT
The DNA here is from genome assembly GCA_013400175.1 of Phainopepla nitens. Taxonomy (NCBI): domain Eukaryota; kingdom Metazoa; phylum Chordata; class Aves; order Passeriformes; family Bombycillidae; genus Phainopepla; species Phainopepla nitens. The sequence goes on along the minus strand of VXBQ01006290.1, from coordinate 17,680 downwards.
GACAGGAAAAGAAAATATAAGAAGAATTATTATGGTCAGATAGCTGTGGCAGTTCCCAGGGCATTCAAGAGCTTACAAGCTGTGACTAGCGTGGCTGCTAGAGACATTTTCCAGTTGTGAGGTGCTGGTACCTGTAAACATGGCTTTTGGCACTCGGTCAGGAAATCCACTGCTTTATGCATCCTCAACAGTTTTAATCCAGGTGAAATTGTATGGTTTTGCTTTCGGAATTTTTTGTATATACTTCAAGTTAAAAAGTCATAGAGAATTAAGAAGCATTTGTGGTTTTAATATGGGTTACATACGAGGCAAACTGAAGAGGCATAGGCAGAATTTATTAGTACAGGAGTATGCTAAGTGCAATGGAGATCTTGTGAAGCCTTATTTTAAGTGCTTTTTCCATAACAGTAACTAAAGTAGTGCATAAAAATATAATAACTGTGCAGTACTGGTGCAACTCAGGGAGTAAACTACAAAATATTCATTGCCTTAGTTAATGTATATGCTTCTGACTATTTCCCTGGCAGCACTTTGTAATTCAAAGTGATTAAATTAAATTGATTTTATATCTTGTGATAAAGACAGAGTATACAGCCCTGTCCTCACAGTATAGGTTGGGATTTTATTATTTAGCTTGATTCTTGCTTTTAATTGGCCTTTTTGGTTCTCAATGAGCTGTGAATAAAATCTGAGATGTTTCAGATTATGTTAAGGAGGACGCACTTAGGAGTGAAATACATTCAATTTTATGAGGAAATGATGAAGATAATGATTTCACTGTATTTGAAGTGCAAAATAAAAAGCCTTACATTGATAATCAGAATTCCTTTGTGTTCTATGTTAATGAGTATTGGCAGCTTCCAGCTTTACTATTACAATTCAGCAGACTATAATATTTTTTTTTTCCTTAAGATAGAACTCTGGGATACTAACTAAGGTTCTCATGCAGATGGCTAGATCTAAAAACGCCTAGCTCAAGAGTGAAACACGAGCTCCAGGGTTTTATTTCATCATGTGGTCATGTAGGAATGGGCAGGAAGAAGGAAGAGATAGACAAAAGTTTTTTTCTCATTATGCTGTTCATATACACGGTAATGTCTGTAATCAAATCATAGTACATTTTAATATGCAAGTTAAAATACAGAATTTTATCTTATATATTTATAGTGCAATTTTTTTTTCTTTTAGACAGCTTAATATTAAAAGAATGGTTTGTATTTTCAGCTGCTTAATGATATTCTGTCTTGTTGTACATTGCCTTTTCTAGCTGTGTGTGGTGGCTTCATTAAGGTGAGTTCTGTAAAAATGGAATAAAGTTAAACCTCTACCCAGAAGACATCACAGAATAAAAGGTAAGATGAAGAAACTGGCACTGAAGTTTCAGGTGACAATAGGATTTTTAGCATAGTCGAGCTGATGTATGATTCATAACAGCATTTACTTTCACAAGTAGGTTTTCCTTGGGCTATAGCAACAGGGTTATTTACATAAGCATGAGTTGTTTATATAAATAAGGCTTATATGATCGGACTCACACCATGTAATAATGCAAAAATATATTGTTATGTGTGCATAAAATTCCCTTTCACCTCTGAGGACCAAGAACTGGATGATATCACTATGCATAGCAATGTTGCATGTTGCTTAGACTTCCTTTATCTTAACTGATCATTTATACGTATCTGAAAATCACCACATAACATAAATTAGCACAATTCTCTCTCTGCACACATGGGACACCTTAATAACAACTGGTGTTGTCTTGGCAAACTTGTGTGGAAAAGCTTCTGGGAGAACTAAAGGTCAGTGAGTTTGAAAAAATATATATTTATATCCCCCAAACTGCCTTTTAAGAAAGACTATTCAGTGCAAGTCAAAAGTGGAATCATATAACACAGGTAATGAAGTGTACCCTTCTCTCTTTCACTGATGTAAATTGGAAAAGGCTTGGTTTAATATAGTTTCTTTCTCCCCTCCTGGAAATTTAATTCCAAAAAGAAGCAATCTAGGTCAGCCTCCTACTGGTATACCAATTAACAGGACATGTCCATTATATTTATTATCCCTCTTCAAGGTGTCAGACTTCAACTTCAGAACTGGAAAAACCAGTATGACCTCAATTTACAGAAAACTGTGGAGTGTGAATGTTCTTTATTTTTTTCTAGTAACTTGCTCCTCACTTTCCTTTAAACTGTATTAAAGTATTACTGAATTTGAAATGTCCAGATTTTGCCATGAACACTTTGATATATTTTTGCATTTTCAGTGACCTCAAAGCAGATTGATGTTCTAATAAGTTCAAAAGGTCCTTTTTCTTAGGAAGTATTCATATTGAGTACTTCAACCAAAATCTGCTCTATTAGTGTTTGCTTCTTTTCTTTTGCCCTCACTCTGATAGAAATCACAGCACTGAATTCAGCTCTTCTTCCTCCCACCTGATTTTACAGGAGATAACAACCCCTTGACCACTGTGATACTCAAAGTAGTAAATGGAAATGCCTTCAGAAAGTACACTTCAAGGGTATGTTTTGAAAGAAGAAAGTATTCATTCATGATCTTGGTGTTAATGGGGGTACTAGGAGTGTCTCTATTAAAAAAATAAATGACCTAGACCTCAAAACACACCTGATGCGCTGTTTCCATAGTAGCCAGATAAACTCTAATGTCAGTTCTTCATAGAACATAGTGAGAAGGAAGGGGAACAATTTTAAACATGCATATTAATTGTGAGATCTCATGCAAGCTGGCATCCTTAATGCATACAATTCTATAGGGCGTTATACATGTGAAAAAAGATATGAAAATAGTGCCATGGATAAGGTCTTTAACGTATGTTAATTTCTCTTAAAAGCAGACATGTTATCTTTGAAAGGGCTGATAGAATGGTAAATTCATAAATCTCTGGAGATTGTTTATATTTAATATTCAAGAGTCCCAAACAAATGGTTTCTTATAAACATCAAAGAAAATACTAAGTAGTAAGAAATAGGTTAAGAAATAATTTTCAAGAAAATTCTAGAATGAACTTACAGTAACTCTAAACAGTTACTTAGAGTTACTTAGAGTTTCATCATTTTGTGAAGAAAAATCTCCCAGATTTTGCCGAAAGAAAGAAACAATATTTTTCTTGTAATGATCATTCCAGGAAAGGTTTGATTGTTCTAGGAGGTACCCAAGTAGAAGAGTAGTTTCGACTTACACAAAAAAAAAACATTTAAAAGAAAGTCTGTCACCTGCTTATCGCAGACATAAAAGACCTGTGCACATGCACTGGCCTGAACGGACAGTTGGCTCCATTCTGTAGGTCATCCGTCCCAATGAGTTTTCTACATTCTATTGATGCGTGACTAAGGGTGCTACTGCTGTTGAAAGAAGAACTTGCCTGTACTATTCATTGTAAATCTAAGGGTGGCCAAAAAAGAGGGGGTTAGTAAAAACAGGGGGAAAAAAAGGATAAAAATGCATAAATACTAATACTGAAGCCAGGAAATATATCAATACTAATACCAAACCACCCAAAGGGCTGAGTCACCTGCACCACAATGCAACATTCACAAGTCAAAAATCACTCCAGTATCACCACTTAGAATAATTCAGCCCTTTTAAGCATTGCTGCAGTAGCCAGTAGAACATCAGCTAGTGTCAGGTTTTCCATTTCTTCAGCTTTACTGCCAGCAGGGGCTTCCTTTACCTTTACAATATGAACTTTGCATATGTTCAAGGATGTACTGGAAATACCAGTACACTCATTACCTGTGATTGTAGCTGGCAACCACTTTTTTGCTTCCCTTGCCTTCACACCATTACAAAGCTACATAATTTACATAAATTTTAAGCAAAAAATCAATTCACTAGGAAAATGGCAGTGGGATATTTAGCTAAGTTTTCATTGGTGACATAGAAGAGCCTGTGAGGAAATGTGAGAGGCACAAGCTGTATTTCTCATGAGATCCCAAAAAGTGAGGGTAGTTTCTATATTTTTCAAAGAGCTATGAAGTTTTCACCTCTCTTCAACAAGCCAAATTGAAACAAAAATTCCTTTTTTTGCCTCCCAAGAGCCCTTTTCAAGGTGTAACTAAAGCTGTTTAAACAGGAGGTGTGTTTTCTGGCAGTACACACTGCAGAAATGTAGATGTAAACACTGTGTGCAAATGCAGACTCTGACCTCCATAGCTTATTCTTGTTAAGGTTAGGAGTCGATCTCCAATTTGTTCCCATTTTTCTCCACTCATTTGAAGATTTTTCCTCAGTTTGTTTGAAAAACATTAATTGTAAGGGTTGTTTTCATCAATTCATATAATTTAGAATTCAAAATCTATATTATTTACTATTACATGACATAGCTGATGATCTCTCATAAGACCAACAAAATTGAAAAAAAAAAGTTACTGAGCACTGCAGTGAATGGTTTGGAAGCAGCAAATCTCTCTTCAACATCTCTCTGTTCAGAGGAACCTGAATACCAGCTAGCGTGTTTTAAGCATTGGGCAGGGCTTTTTTTCTAGAAGCATTGAATAGCAGGAACTGTCATGTATGACAGGTTTAAATTAACTCTAGGCAGACAAGCTGTATGGAGAAAATTTATTCAGGCAAAGCAAAACTCAATGAAAATGTTGTTTGACTCATAGTTATCATCTGTCACTTAGCAAATTGTGAAATGTACCATTAGTCTTGTTAAGGTTGTATTATTTTACTTTAGTACTACACACAAGGCTAGCCAAAAATTTCATGTTGAAACTACTTTTCAAAGCCTTTTTGTGAAATTAAATTTCCATCCAAAAGTGTCTGTCTTTCTTCAAAGACAAAGGGAAAAAGATAATCAGTGAAAAGTTGATGACAGGAAAGCATTCAGCCAAGAGGCAAAAACACTTTGGAAAAAATCTTCTCATGCCTACCCTACTGTACTCAGCCATTGAAAGCAGGTCAAGATTTTTTCCAGAAATTAATGACTACAAATTTTGGTTTTGTTTTAATTTTATTAATGCATGCCCCAGGGTGGAATACTTTCAATGAGATAGCAAATACAAAATTCATCTTTCAATAAGCACTTGCTATCGAAAGCACTATTGAAAGCTATTGATAAGCACTCACAGTCACCTACTGCCTAGAGAATATAACCAGAATCCAACAGCCATTACAGGCCAAGTAATATTCTCCGTTCTCAGACTAGGCAGCCAAATGCACTGAGATCTGCAAGAACTGAGAAACATTTCCACAAGTGCTAGAGGTTCTATGAGTGCTGATAGTTTTGCCACATGTGTTAAAGCCACTTCACAGTGTCTATATAAGCTCATAAAAAATTAATAGTTATAAATTTACTGATAACTGTTGAGAAACCCTAAAGAAGTTAATTACTATAAAAATCAAGGTGTATCAAGCAAAAGTTCCAATTATTTAAAATATTTTATCTCTTAATTATTGGTTAGTAAACAGAATTTCACAGTGCAACTATGCCACGTGAAATAAGACCACTGCAGTAACTCATAGTGGGAGGTTTTTTGTTTATTTTTGGTTTTTTGTTGGTTGATTTGTTTGGTTTTGTTTGGGTTTTTTAATTTAGTTTGTTAATTTTTTTTGGTTGGTTGGCTTTATGGTTTTTAGTGCCAAAATTATTACTAGAAAAAGAAAGTAGGTCCTACAAGTGAATCTAACAAGACCTAGCAGATAGACTACAGGACAGATATCCTGGTCCTGGCTCTGCTTCTGACCTGTCTGCTTCTGTGTCTTTCAGTTTATACAGCTAGTAAAAGAAACACTGATGCTGAACTTTTTGCAAAAGATGTGAACAGCTCTTGATGATGGAAAGACACATAAATGCTAGGTACTATTACTGTTATCTGAACATGTAATTTTTATTTCATATCCTTTGTATCCATGTCATTGTAGTTCTAGAACAAATACTATAATTTTAGGTATGGAAAACTTGTTATGAGCATATGTATTCTGAAGGCTGTATTACATTCCTTCACAGCCCACTCTGTTTCTTCTCCTGTCCTATACTGTACATAAGCACCAAAGAACCAGGCACTGGTTTGACCTTATGGCATAAAGTATATCAGCACGGACTCTGCATTGAACTTGTCTTATCTAATAGAACCTCAAGAGCCAAAATTAGGTTACTCAAGACTACAAGAAGGCATTACACAGCATACATCTAAGTAGGAAGACAGACCAGCACTGTTCCCTGAAATAAAAGGGGAAAACACAGAACTGAGAATTTAATTTGCTTCCAAAAGCAACAATGAATACAAAAGATATTGCTTATACCAAGAAATTCTACTTCCTGAAATGCTTCTACCATACATCTATTCCATTTCACGAGATGATGGACAAAATCTAGGCAATTCATAGTGGAATCAGTTACCTGAGAGCTTCCTTCAATCCTCTTTTTCACTCTTTACAAACCTTAATTGATGAGTACGTGGAGACTGCTTGCTGTTCTAATTTATAGATGAATAAGAGCTGAAGGTAATGCATAATACAACGTGATGAAAAGTTCTCTTTCTCTTCATGTATTCCACAATTTTATTGCATCAGAAGTTAGACAGTAGAATACTCATACTTTTCATACTTTTATTCCTAGAAAGCATTTACCATGCTTTTGGATACTATTAGGCAAGGTAAACTGAAACTGTCAAGGGACCTTTTCATACATGTGAACATAATCCTCAGAAATCTCATCCTGACAGCCATTTCTGGAAAAAGGATCCAGCTTGAAATCAATAAGAATGAATATTACATAGCAGCGGCATGCTGTGACTTTTTAGAATAAAACATAAGAAAATCTCTAGTACAACTCATTGAGATGAACTGTTGAAGCAATTTTCTTAGGGACCAAGGACCAGCATTTACACTACTTCAAATGAAACAACTGACATTGATATGTGCTCTGCATCCTGAAACTTGTCACTTGCATTAAGTAAATAAGTTGAAGGCAATATAATTGTGTCCCATTCAACTTTAATGTTTAAAGAACTGTAGCAGAAATCACAAAGGTATATAAGCAAGTGCAAGGTGTTGCCTATGAGAATATTTGTATAAAAAGCTTTAATGACACTATATTCATAGCGTACAGCACCTGTGGCAATAGCAGATACTGTATTGTGTATTTCCTGTTCATCTTTACCACTATCTGGCATATTTTGGTTTTATTTATTATTAAGTGGGGAGCGGTTTGTTTGAAGATTAACAGTCATTTCTCTCTTGATTACTTCAGCTACTTTTTTTACAGGAATTAGATATATTTGTGGCAGTCTGTGGGGCTCTAAGCACCACATTTTGATGGGTCCTTTCAGATGTAATGTTTTAGACTTAGGTAGTTCAGAGGAGGTATTTCATCTCATTTTGATGACAGTTAGAGCATAATCAGCACCACAGCACTGTTTCCATGGTCTACAAATGCAACTTTCCAAGCCTTTATTATGCACAACTCTAGAGTAGCTATATAATTAGCACTAATTTTTTTTATAACAAAATTTACACTAGAGATTATCACTGGGTTTCAAGTCTGTCCACAGACTAAAAGAAATCATAATTTAGGTCAGGAAATTCAGATCTGTATCAGGAAGTTCAGTCACATCTAGAGGAATTATTCCCCTCTATTTCACATACATGCAATAACCGAAGACGTTACTGAGATTGTGCTTATCTTTCAGTTCCATTTGCCCATGCTACAAGTTCGCTGGAGAAAGGCCATATAAGAAGAAAACAATCAGTTTTTGTATGTTAGTGATTTCACATATTTGCTAATGTTGCTGTCTAGCCAAATGCATGGCAACAATGAATTCTAGTGGATTCCAGGAAGTTACTGGCTGGAGGATTGTCTCAGGAGTCACTGTTGTAAGCCATTAGAAGTAAAAGGTCAAAGGCAAAATAATATGGTGATATTGGCTTGACAGGGAAACAGTCTCAAACAATGTAAAGAAATTAGCAGCTGAGCTAGACAAATTATTCATTGAAATAAAGGGGGGGTTTGTTGGCTTTTTTGGGGGTTGTTTTTTTGTTGTTGTTTGTTTGCTTTGTTTTTTCTTTTGTTTGGGGTTTTGGGGGGGTTTTTTTATTCTTTTTGATTGGTTGGGTGGGTGGTTGTTCTTTTTTCTTTTTCTTGTTCTTTTCCTTTTCATTTTCTCCTGGTAGTACATTGTTCACACAAATTATGATTAGCCATGAGTTTGTTCATTGTCTTTAGCTGTTCAATAGAGGGCACAGAAGAACACACTTGAGTCTAAAGTACATTGATATGTGGCTTCTACTGCACTAAATATTTTTTTTATTCATTGAACTCACATAAGTTATATGCTGTTGCCACTCTCCTCTGAGAAATGGAGTATATCAAGGATCTAGTTATAGCTTTCCGATTCTGGGTCAAATCATGCACATACACTAGCAACATTTAAAAGTGCACAGGTGGTATTTCAAACTCAGCCAACTTGGAGTAGCTCCCTGAGAATCCCTTCTCAGTTTGTAAAAGCCCAAGAGCAGCACATGCTGGCCAAGTTTTGAAGCTCTAGCCAGAACTGAAAATGAGGATGGCACAGCATCTGAATACATCAATTCTGTAAATTTTGAGAATTTCTCTATTTTTTTAAAATACAGTAAGTAATTTTGCTTCTTCTTCCTCAGTTATACAACCCAGTAGAAGGAGGACAAGGATCAGGGATAGTCCCATGTTTTTTCTGTCTTCTAATTAGTTGTCCCACACCAGAATACTTCTTGTTTGTCAGACAAAAAGTAACTGTCCAAAATAATTTTGACTGTTTGAAAAATATTTTGAAATGCTGAATGTTTTCACAGAAGATATCCCTGTAGTTTTACATATAT
>VXBQ01006288.1:21256-87636 GCA_013400175.1 Phainopepla nitens | reverse complement strand
ACAGGAGAAAAATAACACTGAATACCCTCCTGCTGGAACAGTGACACTGTTGAAGATGATTACCAACACATTAGGCACACCTTCCCCATTAGCTTGTCTACATATATGGTGACAGTGCAGTTACTGATTAGCAATCATCAAGGCATGCACATGTTGATGACTGGTTTAAGTACATAATATTCAGAGTCAAAACTGTTTACCTTTTTGTTACCATTAACAGATCTGTACTGTTGACCATAGCATGTGCAATATATCTGAGTTTTGCAAATCTTCCATTTTCAATTTTCTAAAAGAGATAAAAATTTTACAGCTTTGAATATGCTAGTAACGTACTAATTTTGTGATTAAAAGTTATTTATGCTCCAAAAATATAAATTGCAACAAAGCACATACTTTAAAATAAAAGGCTACTTTCATAAAGTCAGAATATAACTAATATCTTTAATAGCTAATGTTCATAACTAGGTTGCTGTTAGTACACCTATATAAATAATAAATAAATCCTAATCAAAACTTACAAGGAACAACATAATTTAGCAAAAACTTTCAACTTTGTTGCTGCTTGGCTCAAAAGACACATTTTTTTTTTTTAGCAAACAAAAAGAAAGCTCTGCCCTTTACTCAAGATGAGAATCAGTTTACCTGGGGAGTTGTGTGGCTTCTATTGCAAAATTTCTGTCTAGATATTCATATTGCTGTGAGCTCTGTAGTCTCAGAACTTCATCATGGTACTAAATTTATCCCCAAACATCCCCTTGGGCAATAAATTATAGTACTGACCTTGTTTTACACATCCCAGATAACATGATATAGCCCAACTCATGCCTCAGGTCTGGAGGTTATCAAGAGGCAGATTCTGAGAGCTTTTCTGTCACTCCTGAGCATTTTGACATAAATCAGTCATTCTACTCTTTCTCAGTGCAAAAGGTTTACTTGAAATAGTCTGTAACAGCATGCAGCACTCTTAAAAAAATCGAGTAATTTTTATGGAAGCCATAGAGTGGGCACTGACACATGAGGACCTGCAAATTGAATCACTGTATCTGATACGCAACGAGTTTCTTGCACTGGAGGCTGATGCATGTGGGATTTACCTCTACCAGCTAATCTATGTAAGAGCAGACTGCAGTTTAATTAGTTTACAAGTGAATAGTTTATTTTTTGGAAACTGACAGCAGCCAGTCAGAATAGTAACAAATACAAGCAACTGCAAATAAGGTTAATAAAAGTTGCTACTTGGAGCTCATCTATTTCTGGGTAGTTTCCTTTATATTATTGTCTCATAAGCAACAGAAAGATCCCATGTAGGACTTGCAGAAAAAATCCTAGAGCAAGGAGGACACTGGTTTCTTCCCAGAAAACAGCTGAAATCTGTCAAGTTCATTCTGTACTTGGCTGTTCATGACTCCCCATTTCCAGCTGGGGGAGGGGGGTGTTGCATCGAGAGAGAGACAAAGAGAGAGGGAGGGAGGGAGGGAGAACATCTCTCTCTGCCTCTCAGGAATTTTGTCCTTCCTGTCTTCTTTAAGAAACTCGAGTTGAAACCTGATCTTCAAAGTACCCAAACAACACAGCAGGCTTCTCTCTTCTCTGGTGATTTTGCAGAGAGTGTCATAGAAATCATGGTTTAAGAACTGTTCTCCATATTTGAAAGAGAGAGAAACTGAGATGCTATTGCTTTTCTCACATTTCATTATTCAGGATGTTCCCACCATTTTTAAATTCCTTTTACCTGTCAAAAGGCAGTTGAAAAATCCCTGGTGGATTACGGCCACAATCTACGCAGGCGCCTTTCTAAGCTCTCTAGAGGGAAAAAAATCTTACATTCCCAAAAGGAAGAAAAAGTTCTGATTGCTGAAGGATTAAAGAAGAATCTAGTCTGTAGAACTGAGCACACTGTCTTGGGAACCAAAGAGCAAACTGATGTCACTGTATGGATACTATATACCAGAGATTTTGTAATGCATGTGTGGCTTAAAGTGCCACATAATATGCACTACCAGGAAAAGTTAGCACTAAGGATTCAATTAATTCGTTAACTGTCCAAAAAATGGTATGAAATCACCACCGAGCAGAGAGATGCTCCAAGTGTGAATAAAGAGTCAGGTATTAACTCTATCAGGATTTCAGACATACACCAATGAGGTGGAAATACATATGGAAATCACAGAAAATAAACCATAATATGCTCTTAATATGGGCATCCTCCTCCCCTTAGCACATCTTCAGATTCAGCAGAAAACACGGTCCGGTGTTGCAGGAAGTTTGTGATACTTGATCCTATCTAAAGCCTATATGGAAAACAGATTATTCCTCTCCTGCTGGCTTTTTCATATCTGAAGACTTAGTCCTCTGGTGTCCAGACTGAATGCTGTTGACACTTTCAATTTCTCTACAGAGATAATATTTCTAGATATTTTTGTGTTCTAGTCTTCCTATTTTTCTTTGAATTCTCTTCACTTGCTCCACAGTGATTTGAAAAGGGGAAGAATGAGGAGAAAGAAGGAAATCCCTGGATTTTCCCAACACAGACAAAATATTTAACAATTTAATGGGGAGTTTTACCAAGGCTAAGTAAAACTGTTCCTGTTCATAGAGCCACTGTTTACCTTTTTCACAAGACCATGACACCATTAATTCACCTCTATTTTTGCACTTGTATTCCAGACCCTTTTTTGCTAGACTGTTTCCTAAGTACTACTTTCCACCTTGAAATGGTACAACAGATTGTCCTTGACAAAGGAAATCTTGTATTTGGGCTAAGTTCATTGTATCTGGTTTCTCTTTTGTTGGAATTTTGCCTTTCCCCCCTGCCCTGGCTCAGGACATAGTGCTTTAATTTACCAAGATAATTTCGCACTCTTAGATTGTCCTTATATGCACTGGTAGCCCCTCATGGCTGCCTATATGGCCAGCGAGCTCTGGGCTTTATGAGATCTGGACAAGTACAAAAAAATTTATAAGTAGAGTACAGTGTTAAATTCTTTGGCGTTTGTTTTTCTCAGTGATATGAATAAATAAAATACACTCTGGACTTTTGCCTAGCATCAATACCAACTGCACAGGCCTCGTATCACTAAACTTCAGTACACAGTACCTACATCCAAACTGTGTGTATATTGCACCTAACTCTCTATTAGCTATAGATCTGGGGACTGTCTAAGATGGTAATCTTCATTCCACACAGATTTGTACCAGAATAGTTCAATTGTCCGGGTAGCAAGTCCCACTGCCTGGGCAGCTTTTTTGGTTCTTTGTTTAATTGACTAGAATTTATTTTGTTAAGCAGTTAAGCAAATGCAAATGTCAAGGTGTTACCCAAGCATCTGAAAACTGATGGCAGGGTCCCTGCTGTGTGCAGGTCTATAAGCACTGACACTTGTCTTTGAAGAGAGTCATCAAGACTGTCTTGGAGAGTTCCCTTTTGACACTGTAGAGGAGAAGTCTACCTGCCTGCTGATGCAAAGCAGTAAATTTCATTTTAGTTTTAATCTGAGCCAAAAGTTTTCCTGGGTGACTGATTTAAAAATAGGTGAAAGTCTTATTAAAAGTTACAAGGAAAACAACTACTCCTTCTGAATGCCTCACTGATCCCAAATACAGCACACATGCAGAATATCATCACACAGAGAAAGTGTTTCTGTTGTTCGAGAGTCTGTACCAAGAAAAGGCTGAACTCCCAAACCCAGCTAGAAAGAGTGGTTTCTGCTTTTGTGTATCGGGCTGGATAACTATCTGGATTGTTACTATTAGATGTACCACTTAGTTCTGAAATATTATGTTAGCATTTGTCAGTTGAAGGGCAGCATAATGTTTCCTCTTTCCCTTGTGACCAATCATTCATCAAAACATTGAATGCAGCACAAGATTGGGCATGAACCTTCTACACTGTGTTTGGCACAAGCAAGGCAGTTCTGTAATCTCAGATGTTTGCTAGCTCGTTAGAGACAGAGAACTGCTGTATTTATCCAGGTTCTTGTCCTGGAGCCCATCCTAGAAAATTTCAGTTTGTGCAAATACCTATAGGCTAAACAAGGGTTCATTTGATTAACATGTATTTGTATGCTGCACAAAAGGCTTTATCATCTACTTGCCACCACAGGGAACCAGGCCAAAGTAGATTCTGAACACACTGCCAGGCAACCATGGCACTTTGAAAGTGCACTCACGATTGCAGCTTCTGAGGAAAACCATGAGCCATGCGCAAACTCAGAAAGCCCCAGATACTTCCCTCAGCATCCGCTAGATCCTTTCATGAATGTGCAATGGAATGAATATCACAGGCAATTTGACTGGGCTGAGTGTGAAGCACAACCACCAGTCAGCTCCACATCCAGGAGTCTGTATAGGATTTCATGGCTGTTTTTGCTTGGCTAATCTCACAGAGAACCGAATTCTGGAAAGCTCTGCCTCTAAAAATACATAGAAGGGGTGGTGGATATTATCCAATGGTCTCAGCCAAAACCACTGGCAAGCTCTCTGGGGCTGACAGGGAGGACTGACAAATTCTACCTCTCCTACACATTTTAGTTGGTGGGTATTTGTGAATGCCTCCCCTACAATCTTTACAGCAGGATTGTTCAGTCTTTTCTTCATAAATGATGTTTTATTCCTCTTCCAAACACTCTTTCTTTCCAGAGACCTAGACACTGAAGAACTCTGATGTTGAAGGACCACTTTTTGCAGGAGGGTTAACCAGGCCTCCAGGCTATGGAATGTCTTACTGTAAGCCACTATTAATATCTCCTCTTCCTACGTATTCAACCCCAACTGTGCTTCTCTTTAAATTAATGCCTTTAAAATTGTGATACAGTGATTCTTTTTGATTTTGGACCAATTTGAATTTCAAACAGAATGAGTAGCAAGTTCAACAGGAAAAACTGAATGAACCTAATTCTGCCACAATAGGGACAAAAATAAAGTTTTCATCAGGATGCTACTGCTTATTCACCAGGGCAGTGGGGGAATGTAGAGGTGCCTCTCCATACCCCTAAATTCAGCCTTTTGACCAGACTGGGACTTTCATCTATATGCTTCCCCATTACGTGATACAGAGTTTCCTAAGTTACCTAATTTGGGGATGTAGGTCAGGATATTGAAATTTACGGAGTGGGTAAAAGGAACAAAACAGTGCAGTACAGTAAAGGAACACACACACAACTGATAGGATGGGCAATAGGACAATCATGTCTTCAGAGTGTGTGCAAGCCTGCCAGGATGTCTGTACTTTGCTCCACATGGGAAGTTTTCCAAGGGTCTGGTTGGAGCTTGTCTGCAGCCTGGCCTGCTCTGGGTGGCCTAATCATTCAGTTCTAAATGTTTTCTACTGGTTTGCTTGGGTGGTAGATTGTTTCAGTTTCACTGGATGTTATTGTGAAATAACTGTTTCTACTCACATGTCGTACAGGGAGTTCTGTAATGATCACATGAAATGTAGCTTATGCTCTCTACTCAAACACATCACACATACACCTACAGAATAAGAACACAGTCTGGAGTGGAAGAAACACGGACTAGGGTCAAGAGCTGAACATTTAGATTCTGCATTACTTGTTCTTTAAGAAGTCAAATAATGTAGGAGCGTACCAATAAATAAAGTTTTTATTCTCTTGGGATCCTGCTGCTGCCATTTTTTATTGTAGTTTCTATTTTTTTGTTTCTATCTGGAGATCCATGCTTTGGTTTCTTTCCCAAGTAAAACTATGTGGTCTGTCCATCTCTGCTACTTACTCGTAAAGTAGTCAAGACATAGCAACATGCTGGACCAGACTCACATCATAAAAAAAATGAGTCAGGCTCTAAAGCAAAAAAACCCAAATATTAAAATAAAATTCATAGTTGACTCTTTTTTTTTTTCTTCCATGCTGTTCATAAAACATTAATAACTTTACAGCATCTGCTCTGGACTCTATTTTAAAATTAAATATTTTGATTCTCTCAAAACAAAATTACTCCAGAACACCAAATATAAAGCATTAAATATGCCATTAACACAATATAATACAGGTTTTCTACATTTTTTGGTCATTCCAGTAAACAAGTGGACTTTTACTTCACTGACACTAAAGCAGGCAGTGTAAAACTTTGACTTGACTGCATAGTGGGTCTCATCAGCACTGCTTATGTTTAGGGGGTTTTTTATGCCCTCACAAAAAAGAAATGTGCAGAACATTTTACATCTTAGATACAAGCATTTTCTCCCACTGTCTTGTCTGAATGGTGAGAAACCTGTATGGATTATTTTTGTCAGTTCCTTCTTTTTTACCTTGCTTCTTCCACAGCTCATATCTGCATGCTCATTATCCCACCTTCATTAGAGAGAGAGAATTCTTCATCAGCAAAAACAAAATAAAATGTTCACAGTAGGAAAGGTCTCTTCTGATCTGGGCCAGAATAAACTTCAGGCAAGATTCCTAAACTGTGCATAAAGTTCACTGGGATTCTAAATCTGTATCAGCAGCCACTTTAACACAAAATCAACCATGTGCTCATTAGAGCTCATTAGCAGTTTCGTTCGTTTCCCAGGTGAAGTTTCATTTGTTCATTGTGATTTTCAGAGTGAAATGAAAAAGCATCCAAAAAGACAGACTCTTAGAGAGAATTGTAAATGATATCTGAGGCATGAAAAGTTTACTTTAGTCTGCAACATTAATTCTGATCCACTAATAATTGGATGCAGTTTGTTTTTGTTATAACCCCCAGAGCTACTTCAATGCACAATTCAGAGGAAAAGGAACCTCAGCATAATAGCTGTACCATAAATAGCATGACAAGCAAAATGCAAATATATAGATACTTTTAATGTTGTCCTTTGTAACCAATAAATGAGTATAGAAACACATAGAACAGGAACAAGGAACTGATTAAATGAATGTGTAGTGAGATTTTTGCATCTATATCTTAGTTAGATACTAATTAAATGAAAGAAAAATGAAGAAAACTATACAAGTTACTCTCTTAACTTTGATTCTCATCATGTATACACAGGTAGGATGACTAGTTTATTTGCACACCTGTACTGACACTTGAAATTTGCCTCAAAATACAGAAGTACTTGCAAATGAAATCTCTTAAATCAATGACTCAAAACGAAGAGGTTTACTGTTTGTTTGTTCATTTGTTTTCCAAGTAGTAGGAGCTAAAACTCCCTGGTACAGTTGGTAGGAGTGTAAATTTTCTTCTCTCATTTCAAGGTAAGTGTGGGTGAGAGCACAGCAGGCAGAGATTATCATTCTTGTTTTGTGAGAAACTCCCTTCACACATTTCTCCAGAGAGGAGGAGGAAGAGGGATTCCATCATTAAGAGATATAAAATTAGCAGGGCTGCTTCTGTAGGCAGTGGAAGGGATATGTTCCTGTTTGTAATGATGCTCCTGAGACACCTTACAACTTCTGCTGCTTTATTTATTTAGCATGCTTAGAGCAGTTGTCAGATTTGTTCTAAATTCTTAAGAATTTGCCAGGTACAAATGGGTAGGATTACTGAATTTGGGGTTTGCCTCTATTTCTTTCCCCTTTGCCCATCATATAGAATAAGGCCACAGCACAGCTCTAATAGGGCACATTCCATCTGGCCATTTGTCTGTACTCTTGCAGAAGTCCAAGATTTTGTGGTCTTCTTTGTGAACTGATAAAAATTTGAGGTCTGGGGGTAGGGTTGAAATAATCTGCATATTCTCTACAAGCATTGGGTGTTTTTTGCTGGCTATGAGCGTTGAGTGTCTTGTCAGAGACCTTTGGCTTAGCACAGTTATCTGCAACTTTGGGGTTTAAGCTTGGTGACTCTGGTAGCACCTTCAGTTGTACATGCTAGAACACAGATGTAAGCATGGGAATTGTAAGCATGGTCTCCCACCATATGCAAAGGCATGGGCTGAAGTGGAGCAGTGCTTTGGGTGCTC
The DNA here is from genome assembly GCA_013400175.1 of Phainopepla nitens. Taxonomy (NCBI): domain Eukaryota; kingdom Metazoa; phylum Chordata; class Aves; order Passeriformes; family Bombycillidae; genus Phainopepla; species Phainopepla nitens. The sequence continues at coordinate 79,736 of VXBQ01006288.1, read as the reverse complement.
AGGCCTTCAGTCTCACCACTGAAATAAAGCATTTTGCATCTAATTCTCTGGACAAGGATGCTCTGTTGGCTGTGCTGGGGCCAGAATGTCTGGGACATATCCTGCCAGGCCTCATTGCCAGTGACAATGTCTGGAGCATCCCCTAACCTTCATTTCCCTTTCTCCTTCCATGTGGAAAAAAAAAAAAAGGATTGAATTTAGTCCCTGAAAGAGTCAGTTAAAGAGAAATAATTTGACATTTTAAGAACTTTTTTTCATTATAGGCAATTTGTAGTGGAAAACATTTTTTCAACCCTTTGCTAACAAACTCACAAAAATTTGGAGCCAGACAAATACGTATGTGTCTAGGCTTCCAATGCATTTTCCCCTTTATAGTCACTTCATTTCGAGACAAATGCTGCTCAAATAGGGTATGCATGTGCATGCACATACAATGCTGTGCCACAATGCTATCTCCAGTGCAGACAGTTGCCAGTGTGTATGTTCTGACTCTAAGTCCCTCCATCTGTGCTCAGAGCAGCAGCATGCAGTCCTGCAACCTCAGAGGGTTTTGTCTGGACTGGAGAGGAAAAAGCAAAAGTATTCTGTCTGTTAGAAATGGCAGGCAGAGAGAGAAGGGCAATGGATGGGCCAGCTGGCCAATAGGCTTTTAGATAAATCAAATTTCTGCTCTATGCTTAGGAACAGTTATTAGTCCTGTCTCTGGGACTTGAATTTGCTGCCTTTTGACAGAACTGGGAAAAGCATTACCCTTGTCATCAGACCAGAGTACATTACAGATTTGTCAGAATGTTATTTAATTGTTTTCTGAAACAGATTGAGGGCCCTAAAGAAAGCAGATATGTAGACTGGGAGAATTACAAAATTCTATTCAAACATCCATAAGTTATCTCATGACAGGTATCTGGTTCCAGGCTGTCTTTGTGGTGAACCAGAGAATGGTGAAGGCGTTTCTTTGAAATAGTGGGCAATGGGATTGGACAATGTTATCTCTCTTTAACAGAGAAACTGCTGTGTCTGCCAGCATATTTAGCATGAATAGTCTCTGAAAACTGCTGCAGACAAGTCTAGAGAGAAAGAAAAGATATCAGTAGCATGTTTTGTACAGATTTGTATTTGTTCCTACATCAGACCAGACAGAGAAAAGGAAAATTTGCTAGCCTTTTTAGGCTCTGATAATTCGAAGCTTTTGATCACTGGGAAATCTAAAATACTTTGACTGCTTTCTCTTATTCTGTAGAGTCCCTTTTATTTACCTTAATAACCTGTGTACTGACATTTATCTTGGCCTGGTGGCTCAGCCCTCGAGTGCTGGTGGCTCAGGTCAACACCTGCAGGTGTGACTGTCAGCCACCAGCCTGAAGGAATGAGATTAATGTTCAGAGTGTGGTTTAGCTCCACACTGTGTTTCTAGTCTGTGATGCCCCTGGTTTTGCTACATTATATATTTTACTTTTATTGTTATTTCTACAATAAGGGATAGAGTTGAGTGTACAGGCTAACTTGGTGTTCCACTTTGCTGCAAGGGTTTGAGCAGGGGACATCACAAACCTTTTATTAATCTCTTAATACGTGGCTAGGTTTGTTAACCTTTTGTAACACTTTTTCATGACTAATTGTTTATGTCCTGGTTGATATTTTTGAATAAACTAGTGAGTGAAAATCTGTGCGTTTTACTGTAATGATCTTTCCTCACCACCCTCTTTATCTGCAATTCTGATGAATGAATTTAATTTCGCCAGCAAAATCATCCTATTTATTTCAACTGATCATTGAAATGATAAAAATTGTCATTGAAATGATAAAATGTATGAAATTTCTTGAAGATTGTTTTGTAAGATAATTTTAATTTTATGAGTTTACCTAAACACTAAATGCATTAATCCAAGAACAGCTACAGGGATATCCCCCAGACAGGGCAGTAGTGCAGATGACACATTGCCCTGTTTGTTCCACCCAGCACACCACTCACTATCTAGCTGGAAGTGTCCAGTTGTGCCTGACTGAAAGGAGAGACAGACCATATAAGAATGGGTTGAATAACATAAACCTCTTCAAGTAAGATAATTTAAGTACATTATTTACGTTACCAAAGTATCTGACTACAGTCTCTACTTTGAACATCTGAAACTGAATTTAGAATTTACTTTTGGGTTCAGATTTGAGTGTTTCATTGCTAGGGGAGAGGTATGAAGTCAACTCTTTCCTGCCTGTGGTTTGTGTCCATGTCTCCTCCTGCAACTTAGACCCATTGGAATGGAATAGTTTCTGAAGATATTTCCAAGAGATTTCTGCTATTCATCAGCTGAAAATGGCTCCAGAATGCTTCTTCTGAAACATTTAAATACTGGTTTCCATCTCTTTATGGGTCATTCTTAGGATTAGAGCAAACAGGTAGTATTCAGAAATTCCTGGTATCTATGCATTTGGTGCTTTAATACTTGAAAGAAGTATTATGAATATTCGAAAGAAGCTTTTCCATGGAAGAAGGAACATGAAGTTTGTCCCCTGGAATATACCCAGAAAACGATATGTAAAATATTGGGCTCATTTCTTCTCACTATTAAATCAAAAGGCCTTTATAATCATCATTTTTAGTCAAGGTCCCAGACATGAATCAGCATTTTCTTCTTCAAAAATATTTAAAATCCAAATATTTTCAGTAACTACCATCAGGTTCATGTTTCAACACACATTTTGCTGTATCAACCTGCATCTCAGTCTCAGCAACATAAAGTTAGGACTAAATATTATGAGACGTTTATAACTGAGCAGTTCCAATTAAAAAAAAAAAACAAGCAACAAAAAATGTGGAACAGATTTCTTATGCATTACTCCCTAAAGGTAAATATTACTTAAATTCTTTGCCAACTCCTTTGACAAGGTAAGTTATTCCAAGCAATAATAAATGCATGACAGTAAAGCTTTCTGCTTTGTGTTGAATGTCCATTTATTAAATATTTTTCCCAACAGTTTCTTTCCAAGAATATTTAAAGTATCTTTAACTATATGGGACACAGTTAATTGACAGCAGGCTGGCAGAATCTCTTTCTCTGAGAGATGTATTGCTATACTGTTTCCAAGAAATTTGACACTTCAGTTAACCTGCTGTACTTTTGAAGGAGTCAGTTCATTGAGAAAAGATGGATCTTGGTGTTTGCAAGTGCCACACAACAACACTGTCATACCTGTAACTTGTTACAGCAGCAGAACANNNNTTGTTACAGCAGCAGAACAGAGCAGATCTAAAATGCAGTTAATTTCCATATTTGTTAGAAAGAAGGACTTTACTAAGGAATACTTTGCTAAGAACAAAGATACAGCAAATTTCACTGATGTAACACTAGTCCTGATAGCAAATACAAGATGATATCGAGACAAGTCAGTAAGGTAAAGATACAGATGGAAAATATAGTGGGTGGAAGCATATGCAGTGTCTGAATGAAAAACAAATCTAGAATGTTAAGGAGGAGTAGGTATTTTTAAGCTATAAAATTATCTGTATGAAATAAGTACATTTATGGTCTGGCATCTGGCATGTATTACATGGCTACCTTTGTTTCAAGAAACTCCACTACACCTGGGTCAAGAGAAGTCCCTCCATGTTTAATAAGATCTGTAGTTCATAAAAAGACAGCTTACATGCTGCCAGTTCAAGTGCTTTGAGAAATGTCCTCCAAAATGTCAACAGTTTGACAAAGGCAGACTGCTGCCCTTGTGCCAGTGCCACCCACACAGGGGAAATCTTTTCCCTTTTGTATGGGCATGCCTGTGGCATGTTTTCAGCTGCCAGCATCACACTCAAGTCATCAAGGACCTCATATCAGAACTTGGACTCTCATCTGCCTGATGGCAATTTTCTCTTTGATATTTACATAAACGTGAGAACAGCCATTAAGAGCAACATTAATTCTAACTTTAGGCTTTGTCTCAGCTGTAAATGTACAGTGTGCTGCATGGTTCAGTCTGATTTAAAATACTCCTACACCATATTCTCCCCCTTCCCTCTTTTCCCACCAAGCCCCTTTTTACAAACTCAGCATAAAACCATAAGGTTTTAAGAGAATTTATTATTTCTTTGCACTTCATTACTGGTACTAACTTGCCACTCCATCTCTTGGGTCAATATCCAAATTAAAAATTAAACCATCACCATGTACTTCTGAGCGCAATCATCTATTGCAAGGATTGCCTTCCATGCTATGAAAATATTCCCTAAGTCCTGATCTCAAAGTGGTATATACTCTCTTTCATGCACAAAGAGTAAGCTCTGTAACAGGATTTCAAGCAGCAAATTAAGCTCTAAGGGGAGTGACTAATATTTATAGTAGTTCATGTTTTCTTGAGAACTTTAGCTGTTTGGGGAAGGAAGGGTCAGAAGGTTACATTTTTCTGCATTTCTCACTCTTTAACTACTAGATAGTGTGTATAATTTATGATTCATCTAAAAATGGGCCTAGACCTTTCCTACAATCATTCTCTCTTGGGGGAGGTTTGGGACAGCCCAAAAAGTTATTTTTATCAACTCCTCCACTCTCTAAGATTCTGTTTTTAAAATTCTGGAGCTAAAATCTCTCAGCATCCTAATTCCAAAACTGAAATTGTAAGCAGTGCACCTTCCAAGCTTGATATGAACATGACATATTATGATTGAAGAGGAGCACTCAGGGAAATGAAATCTTGACATTTCTGGTCTCCCCTTAAGTATTTTTATTAAAATCTATAAGAAGATGCAGTATTCTGCAATAGACTTTTAGCAACGCATATGAGTATTTTTTTCCTGAGTTCAGGACAATTCACAAGGCAAAATTACCATGTGCAATCTGAAAACAATCTGTGGCACAATAATGTATGTTTCTCCACCACACTCTGTAGTGTTAGCCTGAGAACTTCTCCTAAGCATTTAGATAAGAATGGGAATCATAGAGATAATTTTCTTGGGATCCGGATTAAGTCTGTAATCTTTTGACTGGTTTATAAAAGAGTACTGAAAAAAGATGCAGTCACATCTTTCCTTATTTGCCTGAAATTGAGTGATAGATCTTCTCAAAGTGTTATCCAAAATAAACTTTCCTTTTCCTTTAATCCATCCAAACAACACGGTCATTCATACTCTGTTCTGTCAGTCATTTGTACACCACTTCTCATGTTCTGTTTTACAAAACAATTTATATAATTAAACTAAAGAATACCTTCAGGCTTGAGTGCACAGGATGGGAGCAGGTCTGAACTAGAAAATTTGTTCCAGTGTGCCTTCAAAAAGCAGTAATTGTAGTGTCCTCATATGCCACTGAAGAAGCTACTTGCTCTGCTGGCATGCCTGTCACAGAGTTGAGGCACTGCAGGTTCTGCTGCTCTTTCCTTTGTCCTGAGGGGCTCCTCAAGTCCTTTCATTTTCAATCATTCCTGGTTACTAACCAATACAGTGTTTACAGTCTCCTGTAAGTCATTCTTTATTTTCCCATGACCAGTAACTGCTTGAAATAACTTCAACACAACTTAATTAAACAAAATTTCCTTTCTTCTCCTGATGATTTCCATCCAGCCAGAGGAGGGCAAAAAACAATAAAAGGTGAATATCTCTCTCTTAGCTAAATACTATGATTTACTTGCAAGTTTGCAATAAATCTCCCTTCTCTTGAACTGCTACATCTCACATAGGGATGAACAACTCACACATGGCTCTTTACAGCGCGTCTCTGTCAGACATGCATTAGCTTTAGCTTGTCTGTTCTTCTATTCTCCTCATATAATTTCTTCTAAAAGCACAGCACACCCTTCAACCATGACTTTGGCCTCAAAAGAAATAAAAAATCTTACATGCTTTGACACCCAAGTGAGAGGATGATCCTGATAACAGGACTGCCTTGCATATATGACTCCAATAAAGCCAATGCATAAAACATGCTGCAGATATAAATGCGCAGCGTAATTTCTGTTCTGCAGTTACCCTTTACACCATTACCCCTTTTCCTCTAGAGGGTAATTCACACATCTTTCATGGACATACATAAAGCACTTTTATAATATACACATGAAGCCAACCTCCCAGTTGATGTTAGTTCATATCATGCCAGATTTCTGCGATCCTTTCCAAGTAAACTCTGATGATCTGATCTAAACCTCTCTTACGTCAGAGGTTATCAGTCATTTAGGTCTTATACTTCTCTTCCACTCCAGTCCATCCCACCACACCAGTCATTTCCTTCATTACATAGCTGGTGTCCTTTGGAGAAGTTTTGTGTGCATTCTGCACACCCATCACGTCTCTCTCCTCACTTGGGCTGTGTTGTCTCCTTGCCTTGTCTTACAGGTTTCAAGGCAGTCCAGGGTTTCTGTGGTGCTGTATGAATTCATTCTGCCTCTGTCATGCCTTGCCCCAGGATTCACTGCACACACCCTGTACCTGGATTGAGAGGTATCCACTGGCAGGGTTGATCATGGCAGCCTTCCATATGGCTTGCACTAACATATCCTTCTCATAAGAGATGGGACTTTAGGGCTCCTTCTATTGTTTTCATTCTTTTACCTTGTGTGAGGAGGCCAAGGTGGTGGAGAGACTCAATCTTTTTGCTGCATTACTGATGCTGGCAGTAAAGGCAGTGCTTAGCTGCTGTCGTCAGAGTTGTGTAAGGGGGCTGCAACTGCTCCGCATTACCTGCTAATGCCACTCAAAACTCAGAGCTCAGGTTACCAAAAGGAACAAAACCAGCCACAGGGGACTTCCAGGTGATGAAAACATGTGGGATTGGTTGGTGTCCTCAGGACAGCAGCAAGGAATGGCTTCTAAAGGCTACCAAAAATGATGGTTCTCTTTACCAGGTTTCAGTATCACAAAGTACACTCTTATATATGGTCCTGCTGCTCAAAAGGTTAAAAGACAATTCAAAAATATTGTGCACTTAATCAATACTAATGACATTCTCCTTAATCTAGTTACAGCTGTCTGTCTCTTTGCTTCCAGGGATAAAAATTTACTCCTGAAGTTTAATGACAGAGCAAAACAGCTTCTGGAGCTTGCTGAACTCTGTTGAAATACTGATCTCTTTGCTGCCAAAGGCATTAGAGTGTATGGAAATGGCCTTTGTCTGGTCCCAATGGCTGGGACAAGATCACAAGGAAATTAGTTTTGAAAAATCACCTTCCTTTATTACAAAAATTTCCAAATCACCTCATGTTGTCTATTCATGAAGAATTTGGCAGGAGTGTAGCAATCCAACTGGTATTGTTTTATAAAGCCAAGCAAAACAACCAATAAATTTGATAATAGAGTCTTTGGCTAATCAAAAGCTATGGAAAATGAGGATTAAATCTTCCTTTTCTTCTCCTTTCCTGCCACTCCCAGAAAGCTTTATGGCTCTAAAATGGGTTTTCAGCAAAATTTAAGTACCATAACTCTAACCTGTGATTTTAATAGCCAACCCACTCAGCACTTGTAGTGCCTCTGAGCATGTCCAGAACTGCCTTGCATCTTGACAGGGCTGAAGTGGCTGGCACAAACATCATACCTCATCCCAGCCACATCCCAAACTGGGCCTCTTTCCTGCTGAACTCCCCACAGGCCCAAATGCAGGCAGTTTTGCAAGGTGGCACTTAAGTTGCACTAAGACCATCAGGCTCTGCTACAAAATGTGTTGAAGGCAGTAATTGTTTTGCCTTTTTTTTTTTTTTTTTTTTTGTGCTTGCGTGGAGAAGTATTCTTGAATCCCCTCCTCAATTTTGGGGGGTTTTTCCATTTTTTTTCATCAATAAGATAATAGTATAGCAATTAAGGAATTCATGTAAGAAGGAGTGGACAGACATAGATTCATCTACTCAGGGTGAAAGTGTTAAATTCAGGTCTCCAAGTATGCCAGGACAAATGTTTTGAGAACCCATTTGTAGAAAGCAAATGCAAGAGCCAGCATTTACAACTGTATACAATTGTATTGTATTTCCAAGAGTATCAGCCACAGTTCCCAGGAAACATGAATCAAATTTTTTGGAGCAATTACCCATTTTTTAGGGATAATTTCATGTCTTAAGGAGCCAGAAAAAGAGCTTGAAAATAAATCTATTTCTTTGCTAATTGCTGTCATTTCTCATAGAATGAAACCAAAAAAAGTCATCAAAGAAAAATTATATGTAAGTATGTAGGAGCTGATATCTCTGACATTATTTTTCTTCCTCTGCTTTTACTGAATTCTCATATTATTTGTCTTAGTGAGGGAGTTGTAATTGTATGGGAAAAGGCCTCATCAGTGCTTTGTTTTTTTGGAAACCAAAAATTTTGAAGCAAAAATATTTCCACTGAAAACAAATAATTTCTGTTTGGGATGGCTGCCCAGTTCCCTGTTGCTCAAGTAATCTGCTTATCCCATGCTTCAGGACTTATGCATTTCTTGGGAGAGGAGGGCATAAAACTCACAAGCAAACACAAAAATCAACAACATAGGTAACAAATGCATCTTCTTGCATCGTCCTCTGTTGTCTTTCCAAACTCTATAGAGAGGTGGAGTGTTTCACCACATAACTCTGGAAACAGCCTGTACCAGCCTCTCAATTCCAGCTGCTGCTATTCAATGCTTGCTGCATAGCCCACCAAAAATCACAGAGGGCCTGATAAAATACATGCAGTTTGTGTCTATCTCTCATTTCAGGTCAGAGACGATTCTCAGATTTTGAGTATGGTCCAGGGAAGACAGTGGAGACATGGAAGATGATTTGTCCTGGTTTACAGTCAGCACATCAATGAAGTCAGAGGAAACAAAGTTGTTTCTTAGGCAGGAGAATGTTTGAAAACAGCCATGAAAAATGCCATAGTCACTTCAAGTAATTTTTATAATATTGGGCACACTTCTATAGTTTACTGAACTTATTGCTTCTGCAGTATCAGCAAATGAAGAGCTAAAGAAAAGACAGAGAAAATTTCCTAGTATAACAGCATTGCTAGAATTTTAACCTAGATTTTCCCGACGACTTGCCCCTTTTAATTATGGAATACAGTTGAGGCTTTGTGATTTATTTTGACAGACCTGGCCTTCAGATATACAGTATTTGTCTTACTTATTCCAGAGAGACTTTAGCTTACTTATTCCAGAGAGACTTTATATCATTTTGATCCACTCTCAAAATTCCCTTCAGAGCCAAGAAAATGACATTTGCTGAGTCACAGCCCATCAAATATTTATGAATCATATCACATTAAATAAAAATAGGGGAAAAAAAGAAACTATGAAGGAAGATAATGTTTAGATTTATTTCCCTCTGTTTAATTCCCATCTGAAATGAGTTCTTTGAATATCTGCTTAAATACAATCCATGATTTTTCTTCGACATAAAACAAACCCATTTCAAAATGCTTCTAAGACTTTGTATTGTGTAGCATATGGGAAGTTGAGATGTGCAAGGCAGAAGTGATGACTAACACTAAGCATTATTTATTAACTTTAATTCATACTATCTCATATCCTCCTGTCAGCTCACTCCTCCTCCTCCTCCTTTATTATTACAGATAAATGAAAACTGATGCTTCTGCATTCTTTCTAAACCATTAAAATATGTTAATTATTTACAGTAAGGTATCAGAATGAATAATGAGACTCTGTCCCTGAAGATTTCAGCATCCTGTTGCGGCAGTTTCTTTTCCTGGGCATAGTTTAAAGCAAAATACAAGAAATTATTCTGAAGAAGAAAACCCCCCACTTCTCTACAGAATTTTACAAAGCAAACCATAGGTCTGTCTTCTGAAACAATGCTACACTTGTACATTCTAGTGTTAGGTGTCCAAACGTGTTTTCAAAAGCTATTTTATTACAAGAAAAAAAGACAGGAAATGGGAAAGGATGAGGTTATGCTGCCCTAGGCCAAGTCAGGGGCTCTCATTACCTGGGATCTCATGACCTACTGCCAAGGCAATATCTTTACTCTAAAATCCCAGAGGATTAATTAAAAAAAAAAAAAATAGTCACAGTACTTTAATATTTTGAAAAAAGATCAAGGCATTACTACCTTCATTCCGCAGTGGGGAAGATTCAACTTCAGCTTGGGTCATTGTCTATGGGAATTTAAATCCATTGCCTGCATCTGCTTTGGGAGAGATACCAGACAGTGATCAGAACATTTGTTACCTTTTGCTCCTCTTGAAAATGTGTCATAGTGAGCAAAGGCTTGGTGGTTCAAAGCATCAGAGAAAGAAAAGAGTGTGAGGCTGGCGGTGCCTTGCAACCCACTAGGGTGGTCAGGGTGAGCAGGTATGGTGCTGCAGACTGCCCTGGAAGTGCTGCCAGCAGTGCTTTAGCACTCCCACGTGTGCCACCCAGCCTTTCAGTGACAGGACAGCACAGAGAGGTGGCCATGACTTCATCAACAAAGAGCACCAGTACCTCCTGCTCTGAGGGCAGCTGAGGTTTATATGTAATCTGAATTAAGTGAAGCTTTTCAAGCTTCCATGGTCCCCCAGGCCAGATTCAGCTACTGCTGTGTAGATACAACCTCTGCACTCATTCCCCGTAACGGACTTATGTTACCTGTGTAAGAACCTCAAGATTAATCCTTTAAGGCTTAGATTTCCTGTAGAAAGCTGTTTCACAGCTACTAATTTTCCTTTTTTAATTTCAATGGATCAATATCCTGTTATCATCCTGTTATGTATCCTGTTATGAACAAAAATTAGGAAAACCACTGGTTCTTCTGTTTTTTCTGATACTTATTGTCATTATAAAGGACTGCTATTTTCTCTTTGAAGTCAACAAACAATAGCAAAAGAAATGGAATTTTTTTAGAATTGAAAGTGGTGAATCAACTTTTTGTTGCAGTATGGCTGGTTCTTGTCAGTTTTGGCTGCTGACATGATTTTCTTTACATGTGCATAGTACAAGTTATGAAAGCATCATGCAACAAAAAATGAATGATGATGTACTATATCCCTTTACAATTATATGACAAGTGGTGAGAGATATGATTCATGTCTGTAAAGCACTTGATGCAATAAAGAAATTAAAAACAGACCATCTGTATCTCTAACAGAGGAATCAAGGATTGAATCCTGAAGCTTTAAAAACATAATTATGTGCAGACATAAGAAAATCAGTTCAATAGTAATTTTTAAAAAATGTTACGGAAATTTCTGATTTGAAGGGCTAGAAATTAAAGCTAAGAGAGGTTATTTTGGGGCAAAGCTATTTTGTGTTGTCTACTGTAATTCTGGGAAGGAACTCCTACCCCAACCACCTACTTTGTGAGCACCTTGAAGTATATCTCCAGCTGCAAAGCTGAGGAGATAGCCATACACCTTAGAGTGATAGATCCATGAAACCAGAGCTTGGGTCCTGCAAAGCTGAGGAGATAGCCATATACCTTAGAGTGATAGATCCGTGAAACCAGAACTTGGGTCCTGATTTGGAAAGAAATGCCCTCACACTTCCAAGTGAGTGGATTTCAGAGGAGGCTGTGTTCCCCAGTGCCCTGAGCAGTGCTGCTGCCATGTTGTGGAGCAGCAGACACATCCCTGCGCTGTGGGTGGGCACAGCCACATCCATCACTGAGCAGGATGCACCACACAGCCCCGGCCCCAGCTACCTCTGCCCATTTGCAAAGGGACAAGGTAGAGCTTGGCTTTGGACAACAGCTTTCCAGAGTTTCAGTTCTGTGTTTTACATGAGCGTGAACCAAATGATGGTTTTGAGGAATGGAAGTATCAGGGGGAATAATTTCCAAAACGAGAAAAATGCCACTTTACTATCCTATGTATATATCAAATATATTTGCAGCAAGAACTGGGCATAGATGTGGTTAAAACTCTGAGGGAAGATGCTGTGACAATATTTTCAAGCCAGTAAAATACAGGAAATATCAAACATGTTTGAGGGACTCAGGATGATGAGATTAGCACATAAGTTTTATCTATTCGTAGAATTCGGAGAATTTGGGAAGGACTTTGTAGAGCTTATTGGGAAAAACCAAACCTCTAAATCTCAGGAAATCCCACTGTAGGTTCTCATGAACTGAACTGCCAGAGCTGTCTGGCAGGAGAGAATTATTATACGTCTGGGAAGAGCATGTGATTGTTTCCAACTTCCTTCATAAAAACGACAAAAAATCTTGCACTTCACTATATGATTAGGAAACAAAACTGCTTCAACTATGAAATTTTTCCTTCACATTGCTTTCTTATACCAAATTTTGAGTAAATTTAACTACTAAAATTTTTGAGAAGTAATTTGGGGAAGTCATAGCTATTCATTACAAAAAGCTTCCTTAAACAGAGTGCCCTTGGGAAAAGGTATTGTCCAGAAACTGGAGCAAATATGTATAGCATCATATTGCAAATTTAATGTTTAGGTGAATAAAATCAATTTTAAAACAATGTATATTTGTGAATAATGTTTTAATCAGCATATACTAATATATTCCTTCAAATTTCTGAGAGTCTAGTCCGGTCAATCCACATGTTTGTTTCCTTTTTTGTGGACAGCAGTTACCAGCTAACAGAAAATCTAGAGGCTAAAGAAGTGCCTCTTTGATGATTTAATTTGGTTTGGGCTTGTTTTTCACCAGGACAGCTTCCTCAAATTCTGTACCATAAATTCTGTACCAAAATGATCAAGTCCATCAGGTCTTGTGGACATTGCACATCTTTGGTTACTACACAGATCAGAAGAAATAAAGGATGTTCTTCTGAGTTTTTTTCTGAGTCTTTTTAGGACTTTGGGTCAAAATCTCTAAAGATTTAAAAATATATTCTACAGATTGCTTACTGTCTTTCATCATATCAATTATGTCAAGTGTTACTTTACCTATGAAGTCACCGCTGGAGATATAGAGCCCAAATAGCCATCAATGTCCTGTTCAGAAAATCATTCAGAAACAAGGTGAAATGGGAAATCAAGACAAATGAAGCAATCATGCACTCAGAGCAAAGACACTCAGTGGCCCCAAATACTTTTAGCTCCATTCATTTGCCTCTCCTGTTCCTTTTTTTGTGTAGTTCCCTCATATCTGCGAGATCTTAGTGACATTCTTTGTCTTAGTAAGAGTTCACTACAGCAGGGTAGTATTGCAAAATCTGTTCTCCTTCTAGGGGAAAGTGAAAAGGAGAGTGTTTGAGCCTGCGTGTTGGGAGCAAAGGGCAAGGAGGAGAAGGGAAATCACTGCTTGCAAAACATCCAGAATTCAGATTTCCTCTTTTGCAACTTCTCTCTTCCAGCAACTTCTCTCCAGTCCAGTATATTATGTTATTCCATGTCTTAAAAATTTTTGTTATTGTTATTTTCCTTGGACTTCTTTTCCATGTAATTATTTTCTTGAAAGTTACAAAGACCATGTGCCAAATTTTGAATAAAGACAATTCTGTATGGAGCCACTGGATGCTTTACATGAGCTAAAGCTCTGAGGTTCAGGTTGCTGTCACTGTTCCACTAAAGCAAGCTTGTTTCTTTTGGTGGGATTGCCATGTTTCCAGCCAATCACTGAATCTTCATGTGCTGAAGAAGAACTTAGGGCCTGAAGGGCAGAGGGAATATTTCACAAGCAAGGATGCATTTGCACAAGCCACTCTCACTTTTTGTTCTGGCAGTGCTCTCAGGTAATGTCACTGGGCAGGCATTCCTCCCCAAAGAACTAGGAACTGCTGTCCTGAAGCTTGTGGGGTCGTAGTAAAATTCAGCTGTTGCACCTCAGAGTTAACAATTCAGCTGCGTCATTTCAGGAGGTTTAAAAATCTAATAGAAAAGATTGTTCAGCTCCTAAAGAAAAAATGGCTGAATAACTTGGGCTTAATAATGGTTTGCCATTGGAAGAATATATAAATGAATGTGGTAAAGCCAGAGTGGCATAGTTTATACCAAGGGAAGGGTATACACAAGAATGAAAGAGGCGGTTTCTCCAAAAGACATGCTAGGCTGATGACTATAAGGATTTCAGTTGTCTTTTCTAGAAATTGGCATGAGCCACAGCTTTTGTGCAGGTTTCCCCACATTGCTCCTCAGCCTTTGCAAATCTCTGCTCCCTGCAGAAGAGGAGCGCAAGCTGATGCTCTTCCTCTGGTGAACCTGACCAACCTGTTCATGCATTGACTCTCAACTTGCTTTTTGCAACTCCATAACACTGAGGTAGAGTTGAGGATCCCTATGTTGTTTAAAAGTGCTACTTTTCAAACTAATTAATTTGGAAAAAAAAAACATAAAAAACAAGCTTTGCTTTCTCTATTACCATCAGCACATTCAGTCTCTGGAAATCTATTACTTTGCATGCAAGATAAGTTTTGTTTCTTCATCAGCTCTTTTAAAATGTCCTCACTGGTCTTATCAGGAAAGTGGTGCTATAGGTCCCTTTTAAACAAACACATACCTACACTCTGAGCTACATCCGCATCTTTTGTGCATATGTTTCATTTGTGTACTCTTACATTTACCTATTTCTCAATTGCTTAAAAGCTCATGTGAAAAACTCATTTAAGACTAGTAAATACAAGGGGCAGTTATTTACTCTCTTTTCGATGTGTGAAGGAGGATCAATTGCTTGGGAACAGTCCATGGAACAGATTTAGCTCTATAGTACTGATTCCTCTGTTAGAATATCTGCTTACATTCCTCACACTTTCACAGTAAAAGTAGTCGAAGACGGTACTGAGGATTTCTGTACTTGGCTGTACTTCACTGTTTTGTTTTTTTGGTTGGGGTTTTCTTGTGGGTGTTTTTGGTTTTGTTTTGTTGGGGTTTTTTGCTTGTTTGTTTACTTTCTTTTTGTTTGTTTTTGGGGTTGTTTTTACTACTTCACAGTAATTTCTGCGTAGCTGAATGCTGTATCTTTTAAAAAGGCATTTTAAAATTACATTTGTGTGCATCTACCAGGACAAACTCATATCTGTGAGAATTGCTACAGTAGAGTAGTTTGCGAAAATGACCACAAGCATTCAAATAGAGCCATTTTGTATTCATTTGCTTATTAAACCTTTCTAGTACCTGGACTAGTTTTTACTATCACAATTAATTTACTGAAAAATATCAGAGAGATGTGCAGCTTAGTCTTCCATTGTAATGTCTATAACAAAGAGAAGCTTCTTGACAAAAAGCCTGGTTCCTTCAGAGATCCTTATGGTTTCAACAGACACATTTTGAGTTTTAAATAACTTTAATATGGAAGATTTAAGCCTTAAATATAGCCCCTTTTTTAATCCTCAAATATTGCAAAAATTGTTTGCATTTTATTTCATTACAAAGAGTTTTAATCTTCCTGAGTCAGATTATTAATCATATAAATAATCATTTATATATTAACCTGTAATCCTGTGCCAGGTTTGTAGGTTCCTGGTACTGCCATTCTTAGCATGCTCCCCTGCAGTCAGATGCTCTTTGCTCCAATAGGAGCTCTGACAAACTATTCAAGCTTTCCTCACAGTTCTGTTATTTTAGCTCTTAGAAAGAATGTAACATTGTGAACTGAAACTCTTTATTGAACACGGATTGAGTTTAATAAGTTCTTCTGAATGTTTACTCTCACGAGACTCTTAAAAAGATTTCTGTATTTCAGATATTACAAGATGCAAAGCCTTGCGTACTTCTTCTGCTTCTCATCTCTCCTTTGCAGCTTTTCTGCTAGCAGCTACTGCTTTGTATGAATATCATGATACATTTTATAATGGCTATACTGGTCCAATTTTCTATACTCTATTACAACTGGGAACATCTCTCCAATTTCTGGTGTGCATCTTTCTTAACAAAAAAATCCCAAATCAAACAGTATGTTAAAAAAACATGTCACAACCTTGACCTTTGATAATATTTCATCTCCATTTCTATCAGATTGAAAGGATTTTTACCACGTTCCTCACATTTGATCTCATCTCATCTCTTATCTAGATGATAAGTTGCAGTGGATGTTTTGTTCTGCTTTAGGCTGTAATCTTCATACTTCAGGACTAGCCTTACTCATTTCCCTGAGTTTTCCGGGGAAAAATAAATCAGCAGAACATTCAATAGAAAATTTTACTTCTGAAAATGTGCATTTTTGGGTAGAGAAGGAGTATTAGTGAAATTTCCAGAAATTTGTCAGTATCAGCCAAATATAAAAGATATTTTAATTTTGCTTTCACAAGCATTTGTAAATTATTCCCCCTTCTCTCAAAGTAATAGTACACTAAGTTTTTGGGACCAAGATAAGTTGGCTAACACAATTTAGTCTCTGAGAATGGGGTTCTGAATACATTTAATAACAGCTAGTGATAATAGAACATATTAAAAAAAGGCAAAGGAAATGTAATTTAAGTCCACTCATCTGAGCAGTGAGAGCCGTAAGTGCTGTTTCTTACATGCAAACTTTATGTGCCGCAGTCAGTAGCTGCAGTAGCTGTAATCCAAAAGGGGCAGTGGAAAAACAGCACCAGTACCTACATGCAGCCCTCTGTTTAAAACCAGATTTGCTAAGCTGGAAGATGTGTAGGATTGATGATCACGCTGCAGAGGCTCCCTTGGTTCTTTCCAAATACTCCCTTCTGCATCCCACGAGCCGTTTGCTCGGCAGCACAGCAGGCACCAGCAGGTGCACAGAAAACACCCTGGCCAAGGCAGCCTCACAGGCTGATGTAGGATGTTCTTCTCAGATGCAGGAAAACAGGCTGAGCCCTGAGGGTCAACTGGCAGGCTGGATATCCTTAGGCAGTCTCCAGTTCCAGGAAATATTGGAGCAAGTACCTCTGGCCTGCTGTCATGTTTCCAAAGAATGCCTGTAGGTGTTTCCCCAGCAGATACTGCTGTGGTCTGGATCCCATGGAGAGGAAAGTCTTAGACTGTACAGACACTTTAGACACCAGGGGTTGATGTTTAGCATGGTGGGATGACCTGGCACCTTCCTGCTGGCCAGCTCTGGGCAGCTCCCTCTTCAATGCACAGGTTTTTGTATTGATGTCCTGATGCAGCTCGTTCTTGCTGTAAACAGCTGGTGTTGAATCTGAGAGATTAGATTGTACACCAAGAATGTTGTATCTAAACTAGGGGTGCTTGTGTTCTGCTTTGGATTTGGCCTCTACCTTTTATATTGATCTTAGTTCAGGATGCCCAGCACACAGATAGGGATCATAATGACTAATTTACATATAATTATTCAATTGGTTGTGTTTCCAACCACACACACAGGTACAAGACGAATATACGTCCTATTGATGAAGTTCCCTACAAGTTTGTATTTCATGCTCTAATTTACCATATGCTGTTTATACCTAGATGTCTATGATAGCTAAACTTTATGTTATCAGAGAAACACTGAAAAAATTGGAGAGTGTGAATGAACAGCTGTTCATTGACTTACTGATTAATTAAAGCTTACTGATACATCTTCCTGCTAATGAATCAAATCCCTTTTTACCTAGTGATTAGCTTTGACCTGACTCTTCCACAACAATAAATGCATCATGCACTTTGACATTATAACCAGATATGTAAGATATTAACATCCTTCTGATTGTGTATATAATTTCTAGAAAAAAAGCAAACTTTAAACTACAGAATAAAATTGCTTTAAAAAATATGGTAAGTAGTATTTTTCCAACACCAGTGTAATCGGAGTGACAACATCATCTTCTACTTATCATACACCTTTTTAAAAACATTTTTAGGAATTGAAGCCAATAGCAAAACTGGAATAAATTCAGACATGTTATTGACTTTAACACAAATTTCAGTCCCTCATGAAACTTGATTTTGCTTTATTTGCATACCCAAGAAAAAAAGAGACAGTATTTGCTGAATCATGCCACTCCAGAAATTCCAGTAAGGGATACCATGAAAACAAGATCTAAACCAGCTGTTCGATAGCGACACACAAAAACCTAAAGTAACCCTACTTTCTCCAAGTATAGCCTTATCATCAAAAGGCAAAGATATCTGTGACAATCTTGCAAGTTATAGTCCAGCAAGCTTCCTGTAGGCATGAAATTTGGAAATGGGACACTGAGAGAATCGTAGAAGTTGGATGTGTGCTCGTCTAGCAAGATATTTTGAGAGCTGTTTTCTCCCCTAAGCCTCATAGCATATGTCTAGAAAGCACATCACAGACAAGAACTTTCTTTGGTCAAGGAATAATATTTGGGCCCCATGTTTCTCTGCTTCAACAGTGTAACCTGTAGTGCCTTCCCACACCCCTTCACCTCCCTAGCCATGGTTCCCTGCTATTTGTCCATCATGGGCAGCCCTGGCAGAAGCTGTAAATGTTGTGGAGCAATGGAGGAAGCTCAAGGGACACTAGCAAATCTGCAAGGAGATGATGTGAGGACAGGACAGAGCAGAGAACAAGGCAGCCACCCCCACATCTTTCAGGGTGAAACTGCAGGGGTTCTCTTTGGGGGTCAGGGAGGGATTTCCTCCTCCAGTCTGCTTTGTGCCCATCACTGCCCCCAAGCTTTTCTTGCAGGTGGCACTGAGCTGTGAGCTTCCCAAACAGAAAGGCAGAATGATAGAATGACACAATGTCTTGAGCTGGAAGAGATCTATTAAGATCATCAAGTCCAACCCCCAGTTTCTCACAGGACTAGATGAAACCAGGAGTTTTACTAAAAGCATTGTCCAAATGCTCCTTGAATCCTGACAGGCTTCCTTTTGTGACCGTTTCCTGAGGAGGCTGTTGCAGGGACTAACCCTCCAAGTGAAGAACCTTTTCCTTATAGTCAACCTGAATTTTTTGGTGCAGCTTCATTCCACTTGGTTGTGTCCTGCAGCTCATCCCCAGGGAGGAGAGATCAGCATCTCCACTGCCCCTCATGAGGAAGATGTACCCTGCTGTGAAGTGCCCCTCAGCCTTCTCCAAGCTGAACCAGCCAACTGACCTCAGCCTCTCCACATTAGACTTGCCCTTGAGACCTTTCTCCATGTGGGTGACCCTCCTCTGGTTATACTTCAATAGTTTGGTGTCTGTCATCTACTGTGGCGCCCAAAACTGCACTTTGTCCTGCTGAAATTGATATGGTTGGTAACTCCCCAAGTCTGTAGCCTATATAGATCTCTCTAGAGGGCCTCTTCATCCTCAAGGGAGTCCACAGCTCCTCCTCATTTACTAATGTCAGCAAAGTTACTTAATGTGCATTTGACTTCTCTGTCCAGATCATTTGCAAAAACATTAAAGATCACCAGCCCTAACACTGAGTCCTGGGGCACCCACTGGTGACTGTCCACCAGCCTGATGTAACTCTGCTTACTTTAACCCTTTCAGTCAGACCCATCACCCTGTTTTCTCACAACATTTCATGGACATGTCCAGCCATGTGCAAGACAGTTTGTCCAGAAGACTACAGTGAGAGATAGGAGAGAAAGTTTTGCTAAATCCAAAACCACACAACAACTGTTGCAACTTTAAACTAAATGGCTGGTCCTTGTCATAAAAGAAAATTGAGTTGGTTAAGTAGGACTTCCTGCTCATAAACTTGTGCTGGCTATGACCAAAGGCTGCCTTGTCTCTCAAGTGTTTTTCAGTAACTCCCAGAATAACATTCTGTTAATTTCACCAGACACAGAATTGAGACTGACTGTCTTGTAATTACCAGAATCTTCCTTAAGCTTCTTGAATGTGGGGACAACATTTGACAGTTTTCAGTCTACTGTGTGCTATCTAGGTTCTAAAGGCCATTGCAAAATAATGGAAAGAGGTCCCATAATGAAATTGTCCAGAAGTTTTAGTATCCTGGGATGCATGCCATCAGAGCCAATAAACCAATGTGCTCCAGCTGGAGCAGGTGACAGTATCTGCTTTGCACAGGAGCAATGATAAATTGTCTAAAGATATTGAAAGTCCTAGCGATAGGATTGCAGTTCACACAGGTTATGTCATTATTGACAGGGATGGGAACATAAGGCATCTCTCCTCAGCATTGCTGCAAAAAGAATTTCCACTCCTAACTAACAGCTGTGGCTATTCTGCTTGTGCTACTATTGCAGACTTGGGACAATTCGTGTCACAGGACCAGCTGAAGACCTCACACAGGCAAATATTGAGGCTGCAGATGGGAACAGAAGAGAGTCCAGGGTGATTAGGATGTGTCTCTGCTGGCTCTCCATCAGTTTTGAAGGAAATCACAGATTGTGCACAGAGTGGGTCTCTAAATATGTGAGAAAAATTAAAAGGTTAAGCTTAATTAAACTCCTTTAACAATAAATTAACTCCCTTATTCCCAGTTCTGGCAATTTTACAAAAACTTGAAAGCCTCTATTTTCATCTGAGAAGGGTTAGGGAGAGACAAAGTTAGTTCATTCTCAGTTCTCTTAATTTTTGGGGATAACATAGATTTCTTGCATTACTAATTGATGCATATCAAGTTTAGAATGTATCTTTATACCTCTCTTAAGGTGTTTCTTACTAATTGATGGAAAAGGTTACTAAGAATACCTTGAATGTTTATGAACAAAGATTCTAAGGTCCATACTGGTAACTGATAAATATATTTAACTGTATCCTCAAGGTATATTCTGTTTAGCTACACTTTGCTTTCTGTGTATCTTAGTTTTACTGGATGTGTGTAATAAAAATGCCTCTATGACACCTCTTCCATTTCACTTACACTGAACAGATTTTTCTCTGTTATTGAGATATCTGGGGTAAAATAGATAATTCTTTTTCATTCATATGCCATAGTCATTCTTAATACAGTGCCATCCTTAATGGTCTGCATGCCAAAAACAGGTATCTTTGATTTTATGATTGTTTCTTTAAAGGTAAATTTACTGTCAATTAAAGTACAGTGTGTGCCCTTCCTCACAGATATCTGAGCATCTAGTCCTTTTCTATTAGCCTGTTTTGATTATAAGACATATTTAAAGTGCATTACTCGGACTGCTTTTGTGATGTTAATACCAGGTCAGATGCACATGTGGCCAAAATAATAGTCATATAACTCTGAAAATATTCACTATTATTTCTGTATCATCACAGCCAAGAACAGCCCCCACTTCATGTCAGCTGATTCCAGTTAATTTTAATTTTTCTGAAAGTATATCTACATGAGGGAAACCTATAATGAACAGCCCTCCAACACAGAAAAGATTAAGCCAATAACTGGATTTATCAAAAGGCAGAGACAATCACAATGTTTTGTTAGTTCTCATATTGATTTTTTTCCACTTGAATTAACATAGTTGATATTGTCTCATAATCCATAATATGGTTTATTTAATGCAAGTGCTCTCTAAGAGATAGAGTGTCAGGAAGAGACTGCAAATGTAATCTCATCGATCAGGGCTAAGAATGATCTTAATCTAATTGGATCCTAAGTCTCTTCTCCTGTAGCTAAAGAAAAAGCACCATAATATTGCTTTATTTGATTGCAAGGTCTTTGGAATCTTCCTCTATGTTTGTATGCTGTCTAGTGTCATGGAGACTTCTCCTCAGTTAAGGCCTTAAGGTGCTGTTTCAATATAGAAAAATGAGAAGAAGGGGAGTGAAATGAAATAGGAAGTTTCTATAGACATTCTGTATGCATAGATAATGTTTTCTGTTTCCAGCAGAAAAATAACCCAGGCAGGAACATAGACATTTCCTCAGAAAATTTTAGTGCAGAGGAGTAATCATCCATATGGTTGGTCTTGCTTTAGAAGGGAACTAAAACAGAATTAGGCTGAGAAACTTGCTTTTAGTTGAGGATACTCCAAGAATATATTTATGGTGTGAGCTTGCCCTGTAGTCTAAAAAGCGATAAACAACCATCATGAGAAACAGCAGAGTCGAGAAGGGTTTAAAGGCTGGAATTTATTAGAACAATGTTTCCTCATACCTAGTACTAAATTTTTTTCCTCTGAATGTTCATTTAATTTCCTTGTTGGACACAATGAGAATTGCTCCCAAAAAAACCCACCTGTCTCACCCTCTTGTCCTATTGGGCAGTCCCCTAAGAGCCAAAACCTCATTCCTTTGTCTGGAGCAATGGACACAGGGAAACATTCATCTGCAAAGGAAAAAGCAAATGGGACCAGAGTGTATTTGTTCAGTTACTTTGAAAAACTGAGTGGATAAACCAGAGTTCTGTGAACAAGGTTCAAGATTTCAAAATAGAATGCTTGGAAATATACCATATTCTTGCTCCTGGATTTCCTGTGTAGCTCTGGCCTGTACCCAGCCTTAAGAGCCCCCTGGGCCAGAGACCTGAGCTGAGCATGGTGAGACAGCACAGCCAAGCAGCAAGCCTTCCAATTCCAGGGTTCCCTTGACACCAACCAGGGCACCTCTCCTAATGGAGATCCCATGGAAAAAGAAACACTTGAATTCTCTTTGCTCTAAGCAGCCTCGAATAATCTTTGCAGGCAAACCACACCACCAACTTTACTGAAACATCCTTTGGATTTCACAGTCAGTTCCCTCCAGGAGGGAAGGAGCTCTCCAAAATCCACAGTGGGTGTATGGCAGACTTTGCTTTAAAATTGGATTTGTTTTCACCCACAGATTTGCACTTCAATCCACACAGTGGGATGCCCTCCACTTTATTTCATGTCATCTGTGGGTTGCACTTAGGACAGCTGGAAAGAAGTGCCCCAGCAGCTTCTCAGGTTGCAAATCACCTTTTGCCTAAACAAAAAATTCAGTCATATTTATCACAGGGTCTTGTATAGAGCAAGAAAGGGATGAATTATTTTCCTCACACAGAGCCCCTCCAAATGCAAAGGGAATGTCACAGCATTGTCCTCTGACACCTAGTTTACATTTTCATACCACAGGGTAAACATTCTCCTCCTCCCCATGCGCCTGTTGGGTAGGGAGTTGATGTTTGATTTCCTCTTCATAGCCCAGAAAGCTGGCACAGCTGGTATGAGACAGCAAGGCACAGCTTTCAGCGGTTTTGGGAGAGCAAAAAATTGCAGTTGTAGAAATGTTTCTTGGCAGGGAGCTCTACAGAACGTTTAGTCCAACCTCCTGCTCTAAGTAGGACTACTTCCAGTCCAAGATCTGCTGTAAAGATTAAATAACCGCTGAGAGCAGGATATATTCTTCAAAATATTATAGGATATCATCAATTTATCATTTTGGACTACTGGGTTTTTTTCCCCTAAATCATAGACATTTGTCTTAAAAATACAGTGGAAACAATCAGTCTTTATTTTGCTGCCACACCTCAGAGAATTTATCAAATGTTGTAATATGGTAGATTAAATTCTGTTTATTTTCCACGTAAGCAAACACAGAAGCATGTGGAAGCAACTTTAGCAACCTCCTATAAACTGAGCACATAATCTCTTCCTACCCCAAACTTCATGCCAGATTTAGAGATGTGAACAGTGAGAATCACTGTAAACACAAGTCTTCTTAGCCTATTGGAATATGACAGCTAATAATTTCCACTATTCACTTTTTTCTTCCAATACTGCTTTGGTCAGTTATAAGCAACGTGTGTACTTTCAGATGCAGAGACTCACAGCAGGTCCCACACTGACTGTGAAATATTTATTTTCTTGTGGAATTCCCTGAGCATTTCATGAAAATAAATCACTGAACATGGATTACTGTAAAGCAATCATAACCTAGACCTGA
Source organism: Phainopepla nitens (assembly GCA_013400175.1). Lineage (NCBI taxonomy): Eukaryota > Metazoa > Chordata > Aves > Passeriformes > Bombycillidae > Phainopepla > Phainopepla nitens. The sequence goes on along the minus strand of VXBQ01006288.1, from coordinate 56,258 downwards.
AGTGAGCAGTACTGGGAATAGGTATCAGGAAAAGATTGATACATTATCTAAGACACAAACTTATTGTCCCTAAATTTACTTTTCTGCTGTCAAAGAGATATCTGGAATTGTTTGTCGGTCCTCTGCAGCCCTGCTGAACACGCCCCTTCACCCTTTCCCACCCCAAGAAGCTTGAAACCAGCAGACTGTTTTACAAGTGGCCAATTGCTCCTTTGAGAAATCAGGAAAAACACTAGTGGTGGAGGAGCAGCCAGGGTCATACCAGAGATGGCAGGGTCAAGAAGACTGCTCCTCTCACTGGACAGCTGACCTTCTAAAGCCCTAACAGTGAAGGTATTTCCATTAACCACAAGGAACATAATGTAGATTTGACTTTTTGGCAGCCATGCAGCTGTGACAACAGGAGTGAAGGAGGCCAGAAACTGCCTGGATAGGTGCATGCAGCATAGACACACAAGTCTTCAGATATATAAAATATGTCAAGAGGATTTTTGCTGTTCTAGACCTTAATTTGCTGCGGAGAGTGGGAGCACAGTGACTCAGTTACTCTTGTCTAGCTCTGTATAACTACATCACACTGCTTGCTCCTGCACAAACTTTATTTTCACCTGTGAGACAAATACTCTCTGTTTACCTGAGAGGCTTTTGCCTCACTGTTATTCCAGGTACCTCTGGAAAGCCAAACTTATTCAAGTGACAGAAATAAGGGAAGATTTAAATAAATGGGCAGATTTAGCTCCAGTTAGAATCCAAGGTATCCTTTATAACTGCTATTTTTTTGAAAGACAACCTGCTGCTCCACATGTGGCAGCATCTTTAGTTATTGACCAATCCTTATTCAAACCTGTTTTACACTGGTTTTGCACCATTGACACTATGAAAGTCAATGAAGGTTCCTGTGCGTCCATTTGGGTGTTTAATTCCACTGTCACTGAATTCAGCACTGGAGGTCCTGATTTATACTGCAACTACAATATGTCTCAATCATGATTGTAAAATAGGACATGTTTGCTTGCTTGGCTAATTTACATATGATAATTTTCTACTTCTAAAAAGTGAAAGAGACAACACAAAATAATTTATGGACGTATATAAGGGTGAAAACTGTGACAAATTATAATTTCTGGGTCTGCAGTCTGCTTACCTGCAGCTTTCTGTGCAGTCTATCCAATCAAGGGATGTTTCTGCACTTAGAAGGAGATAGAACTTCCTTTCATAAACAAGCATGAGAAAGTCTACAGGAAATAGTACCCAATTAAACTTTATGGCACTTACATAATGCTAAAGCCTACAGTAAGCTGACTAATAAATTACCAAGTCAAATAATACAAAGAATCATACAAATAAATGACGTGTCCTGCTGGATTCAGAAATGGTAGATATTAACTATCAACAGTCCAAATATAAAGTCGTGCCAAAAAGAACCTCCAAATATCGAGAATAAGAATACAGGAATTCACAGTCTGGCATGATGTAGCCTGGTTTTTGAGAGATTTTACAAAACAAAAGCTTGCATGAGTTTGAGTACTCTCTGCCCTTTTGAAAATTGAAATTTCTCCCATGGAAAACAGAGATTTAAAAAAAGAGGAGCAGACATTGCAAGGGGAAACTCTGTCACACCTGCAGTGACATGATTTTCCAAAGCTGAGCACACGAGGGCTGCATATCTTATGGGCAGGAACACGCATGACTTCTACAAAGTCAAATTTTTCACTATGTAATTAACCATAACTGCAGTGATCCACTGAAAATATTCACTCAACAGGTCCAGTTTGTTCCAGGTAGACATCTTTAATCTTTCTGACAATTCTTATTGGCGCCCTTTCTTCAACCCTTCTACTTTTTCGTGACATGAGAGGACAAAGGAAAAGGAAAGGGAAAGAAGAGATATCACATGAGAGGGAAGGAAAAGTTTAAAACTGAATGCAAAACAAAATATGGCATTTTCATTGAACTTTCCTAAAAAAAATGCATCTACTCTGTCATTCTACCCTACTTCCAAAATTAATTTCCTTTCAAAACCTTTGGAAAATACTTTGACACATTCATTGTAGTTTTTTGCGCATGTGTTTGGAACAACTTTAACTTCTGCTGTACCCACACTGAATAGTGGAATAACAAAAATAACATTAAAAGTTAAATCCCATGGGTGTGAACCATGAGATATCCTGGCCACAGGAGATGATGGGCCTTTATCACTTAAATATTGGATTCAAATATAATACATTTTCAATAGGAAACACAGAGGTGAAGAAAAAGGCAAGAACTGACTTTCAGCATTTATACAGTGTCAAAATTTAGTTCTCACTTTCTTCTTTTTCCAGACAAGAAGAAAATCAAAGTGCACATCTGCTATAACCTTCACCATTTTACACAGAGTTTGTGACAAGTATCTTGCATTTTTCTCCTCTCAACCTTTTCTACAATAATGTTCTACAGAGGAGAAGTTCTTAAAATGCTAAGGGAGAAGAGCTTGATGTAACACAAACAAGTAAATTATCTTAAAACTACATTTCATTGTGGCTGGAAATAAGAGACTGTCTATCCCTGGAATTTGTGGAATGCAAATTGATGGTTCGGGTATGAACTTCTTTAAAAAATTGAATAACATTCCAATCCAGTTTCAGTCTCGGGGATTTTTCTTTGCTTTTTAGCTGAAATTTTTGATTCACTAATTTCTGATTTTGCCTCTAACTTTAACAATGTTTCAACTAAAAAATCATAAAAACTGTTGTAGACATATCCTTCACTATTGTGAAATATTCTTGGCTCTATATCATCTATAGGATATATTAAGATATTTATAATAATAATTTAAAGAGGTCCAGAAAGTGACCTGAACACTGGCCTATGTTTCTTGTGCTATTTAATCACTTCCAAGACTTTTGAGGTGGCCTTATCCATGACCACTTTGCCTCCAAAGAGATCCTAGGTAAAATCCAAGGAGACGGACAAGATGGACACCACTACAGAAACGCACTTTGAACATGGTGCTATTGTACAGAGAGTAAAGGCCAGAAAATGATTCTTGGTAGTGACTTCAGTAGGAGAAGATAAAGAAACTTGAGAGGAGAAAGGGCTCTATGGGTAAGAATTTCTGGAGACCTTTTTGCAGTGTGCTTTATGATCACCCACATCTTCTATCATGGTTGTGTGATTTCTTTTATGCCTAAAACACATACCATTCCTTCTCTTTTTCTTCTTAGTCAGCCACAAATATTGGAAGGCTGACTATTCTCTGGGATGATGGGTGCTGTGACAAGTCAAATTCAAGGTAGAGTTCTGGCTATGAGTGCATATGTAGCATTCACAATCCTCAAACACTTAACACTTTTAATCTTCAAAGTTCTCCTAATTAAACACAGTGGGAAAAGCATGTAGGCTGTTTCAGACTAACGCATTCAATTCAAAAACTTCATTTTTTGAGTTGCCTTTGAACTGTGGAATTCAAATGGCCCCCCAAAACTATCAAAAATCCTTCATATTTACATTAGATGAGTACAAAAGTTTTAACTTGGTTGACTGATTTGCTGTTCTTGAGGTTTTTTTCCAATTTACACCTAAGCCACTAGGGTAATTATCTGAAAACCAGAAAGACTTGTAAAAGACACTGCTCTCAGGGCATCTGGAGAGATGAATCATTGTCTTGAATGATTACCAGAAAAAAAAAAAGTCATGGAGTATTTCTTTTTAGAGAAAAAATGCTTTCAATTCAATATTAAAGGATAATGTTACAATTTAAAATAAAAAAATAATTTCGCTGTGTGACAGCAGGATTTTTATTCTCCTTAAACATCTGCACAAATAAACTTGTCATATTCTGTTGACCTCTTCACTCTTTCCATCAATACACGGGATGGTGTCTCTGTTAGAACCAGAAATGTGCTGGGTGGAATTTTTAACATATTCAGCATTGGCTCATGTCTTCATCCCTGGATATCAAGGGGATGTTAGGGCTTTTGCAGACTGCAGGGGAAGAGCCATCGCAGAACTTTCTATACTTTAGAAAATCTCACCTATTTCTCTCTCTCTCTCTCTCAATCTCTCTCTCTCTGAGACACTGACAAGTTTTGGTATGTAAGTCAAAGAATATATTTTCTGACGCATAAAATTATTTGCAGCAGGAACCAAGTGATAAATGTAACTTGAAAATGTTTGCATACAATCTCAGAAGGCAATTTGGTCTCCTTACTGGTGGTTTTAGAGGAAAAAAGTATTAAATTTACATTGTAATTTCATGCAGCACTACATTATTCACTGGTACACATAGCAGTTTTTTCCATAGCAGTCCAGCTGTTTTTCTGATTGATACAAATGTGAAACTGATTGAAAAAAGTCCAAGTTTCAGTTCAAAAGTCAGACAAAACTTCCAAGACTTTCTTGGTTTCAGATTAACTTGTGTAAAACCCATAAGTTTCATGTGCTGATTGTCAAAAAGCTGTGAATTAGTTTATGTGTCTTAGAAACGCTGTTCTCTTTGAAGCTTTCCAAGTGCTTGTTCATTGTACACAAATAAGAACTGCACATCTGAGACAGTCTCAACTGAATTTCAGTTTTTTATCAAACTTGAGAAAAGGCAAGACTCATTTTTAAAGTGAAAACTTCATTATCTATTTTAATGTGTGATACCTTCAACTATTTGAAAGCACAACATTTCAGTTCCTATTTATATTGCATATGCTAATGTCCAGGTAAACTTGGAAGTTTATTGAATAAAAAAAATTCACGAAGAAAGGCTAGCTTTTACTATCTTTAGGATTTGATACTTGAAGTTTACAGAGTGCTAAAGAGAGACAGCAGTCAATGAAAAATAGCAAATCTTAATATTAGAAAAAAAGACAGAGAGACATTAACGGTCTTGGATATTCACCTAAACCAGTATCTACATATGCAGAGTGAGTCACCAGAACTGTCCAGACTCCTGATAGTCTCTTGGGCATGGTACTCAGCTGTGTTTGGTATTTCATTGACTCAAACACATCAGTTCACTACTTTACATGCTTTCCTATTTTGTCAAGTTTCCCTTTTCTGATATCCTTTTTTCCCTGATGGCCAGTTTGGGAATTACACACTGAGATACCACTTAGTCACCTCTGTTTTGGCATTCTTATAACTATGTGAACCTAGTTTCTGAGAATACAGTCATCTTGCTTAGCTGTTCAGAGCACACTAACTTGATAAAATTTGAATTTATTTGACTTCTTTTTTTAGTGTTTTTTTTACTTAATCTCTATTTTCACAAGGTAATAGGTTTGCTCCTACTTGTGCAACACAGACAAGTTCAGATGTCAGAGGAATTGTGCCCTGGATTGGGAAGTATTTCTATGTAAATCATTGAAGTGCAAAAAACTAGGCATTTACTTATTTCTAGTATTTAGGATGCAATATGCACTTTAAAAAAATTACCACCATCACCACCAACAAAAAATTAATTTGAGCTAATCACATATTTGAGGATGGAGAACTGGAGGATACCTGGTTATGTCCACAAGTACCTGAACAGTCACACACCAGACAGAGTCACATGCCAGGAACTATATGCACCACTGCTAATGACATTTAAGTCCCAAAAGGTATAGGATATAGGATATAGAGTTGGTTAGATTGAGAATTTTGTTTCTTTCTTAAGTTCCAGTTAAGGAATTAATTACATGGAAATACTCTGGTTGGCAAAAGGAAATAAATGCTGGCTTTGGAGAACAAGATAGCAACACATCACTATCCCAGCAATTCAGCAAATAGGCCCACTGGTGAGCTCTAAATACATAAATCTAGGTTTCTGCAGGGATCAGTGCTGTCTTGGACATCCAGACAGGCCCAGAGGCCCAAGGGAAATATGTGTAAGAAGAATAATCCTCAAAAAGGAAAGAGTTATTTGGAAGGAGAAAAATAAAATTGTGGTTTATCATCAGAAAGTAGAAAAGTCAGCCAAAAAATAAAAGGAAAGAAAATTGTTTTCTGTGTTCAAGGGAGCTAACTAATTAAAGCAGAACAGCTGGCTGATGTCAGTCTACACAGCGGAGTTTAATAACCTCTTAACATCCCAGCAGGGAAGCATGTGGTCTGATTGACAGAGGTATTGACTTCCTGAGGCACTTCAGAGTAGGAAACTGATGCTCAGTATATTCAAAAAGATCAGTGATCTTGACAAGGATTAAGAGTCCTGTAGCTTGTTCTGATAGTGGCATTTATTTGCACAATCCCCTCTTACTCCCTTCTGGACTTGGAATTTCCAGCTTAAAATTCATAATAGAAGGAGATCTTTTGGCATCTCTTCAAGCAAACCAGACATTTACAGTTGTGTGTGAAGCATTCTGTGACATATGAAGCCAACATCTGTAAATATAACTGCATTGAGCAGGGTGGGAATTCAATCTGCTTACTCAGAGGAGGACACGACAGAGAAAAGCTGGGACTCGCCCAGAATTGTGTCGAAGACTCAATGTCAGAGTTCCCAGCACCTGAGTCATGTACTTATCTGAGTCATCAGCACCTCTGTCAGTGCATGGCCTCATCCACGATGCATCATGCCCTCTTCCTTTCACTCACTCTTGGTTTGCTTCTAATTTAAACTGAGTGATTCTAGCATTTATCCTGGTTTCAGATTTTGGTGTGAACCCTCTCAGCCAAGCTGGTTGTCTCCTTTTTTTCTTCTCCTTTCCCACCATTCTGTCCCACCCAAGATTTGTGTCAGTGACTCAGACCTTTCCCCCAGGTTTTATAAGAAGCATGGACTTGAAACACATCTCACTTATTATCCATTACCAACCCTTCACTCACTCTGCCTAGGAGGCTGAGGACAGCAGGACAACTCCAGATGCCTGTCCATGGAGGAAGAACACCATGCTTTTCACTGATCAAAACAAATACATTTTTTGAAAAATTATGAATTCCCAAATCATGAGCATTACATTGTTTTGTATTGTCAGGACAATAATAAATGTGTTTTCAGAAAGTGGTTGTCTTCATTAGTAAATTAGCAACAAGGTATAGATAGCTTAATCATTGCTGTTTCACCTGGCCCCTGTCTCCACACAAAACTCTGTTACTATCACAAGATTTATCCATAAAAAGAAAAGTTTATTTCTGCAGCTAGAGTCAATCTTGTGATGCCATGGGTGAGAAAGAAAGGAATAATGATAGAAAAATTATATCCTTCAAAAATTATCTTGTGATCTGTAAGCCACCTCATGACTTGGGAGATGTGTTGTCATAGCTGTATTAGGGCTGACAGAATGTCAGCGCCAACTCAGGTGTTAGTTAGGGACTGGATCATATTCAGTGGCTCATAAGCAGCCACTTACTCTATTTTAGCATCAAATATAACAAGGAAGTTAATGGTGATAGCAAGGAATTCACTGACACCTGACGTCCTCTCTTCCTCTCTCTCCNTTTTATTTTATTTTATTTTAAAACTAGCATCAGGCATCCTGGTCCTTCATGAGAAAAGGCTCAAGTTTTTACCTGGTTTTTACTGACTAACACTTAAATCAAGGATGTTTGTATCTCTGTGTGGACATGCCCCAAACAAATAGGCATGCCTCTTAATGGGCAAAGAGCAAACACAGCTTTAGAAAAGGAGAAAGAAAAACAAGCAACTTCTCATGTTGCTTGGATAATCTTTGGGAAAATTATAAGAAAGGATATTTAATATATTGAAGTTCATGTAAATGAGTCTTTGACACCACTACCTGCTGAATCAGGATTATCCCTAGGTATGAAGCAAGCACAAGAATCATCAAAGCTTTCTCATCTCTGTCTGTGGTACCATTAACCGGTGGCAGTTTTGATTTATAATTAAAAGTCCTAATGTTCTCACATGAACAACAATTTACTGGATAGAGCAATTAATATTCTCAGAGGTCATACAGGCTTTGTCCAGTTAAGCAAAAGGAATAAACAGGTGGGGTAGCTTTTAGTACCATGACCAGCATATCTGTGAGGTGGCCAGCTGCTGCCAGGCACAGGCAAAACTGGAAGACTTGCAAACAATGATCCTTGCACACTGAGCTGGGCTCTGGCAGAACTGGCACCAGGAACTGGCAGAGCCTGAATGCAGGAGTCCATCCAGCATCACTCCTGTCCTTAGCCTGAGACATCTGGCAGAGGCTGCATGTTCAGCCCCTCAGGGGCTGCGGCCCCAAACCCTCTTGTGAAGGCTTGTGTTATTTCTCTTTCACATGACTCATTGGGATGGGCTATTGTGTTGGTGGACAGCGAGAAACAGCCTTTGCTTCATGTGATAGCAGGGTCCTCACAGTTCCTGAGGAGCTGGGAAGCCTAATCCAATTGCCTTCCAAGCCTGGGGAGATTTCAGACCAGCTCTCTCACTTCTACCTGATCAGGCTAGCCACTCCTGTAGTCTCTACCGAATTTAGTGGCCATAGGATGTTACAGAAGCCAGCTTGGGAAGCACCAAAACTCATTTTCTCACCTCCTGGTGCATGTTGAAACTACCAGCCTAAAGGCTCATGGATTTTGCCGCTCACTCTTCACAAGGGCACAGGTTGGACAACTGCCTTCACACTGTGTTTTGAATCCACCTTAGACTTAGGCACCTGCCTGTCCAGTGTGGGACAGCCAGGCACAGGCTCAAGAACAGCACTGGAGACACTGAGAAGGGTCAAGCTGTAAAAGGAAGCACTGTGTGAACTTGGGTCCTGGTACTATTAGATGTTCGCTGAACAGACTGGGACTGGGTGGTATTTCATGAGACTATTCAGGTTTACCAAAGTCCTGACTTGGATTTGTAAATATTTAATTTTATCCAGTACTGAGTTCTCAGATTTTCTGACAATAAAAAACATGGTTAAACCATAGCTTCAGTCCATCTAAAGAGGATATATATGCTCAAAGTATTTGGCAGTATAAATATCTTTAATAAATCCAGGCCCTCCTAAACTGATTTTGTTAGCCTATATCATCAAATCAAGTTTTATAACAATATATTAAATACAATCACATTGAACTAAAACCTCCCATTCATCTGTAACACAGAGCTTTCACATCTCCTGTCACAATGACCTCTTCCCTAATACTGCAAAACAATAAAAGGAATTGTATTCATACCTTCCTCAGCAGTAAAGTAACAGTATTTGCCAGATCTCTGCACAGCTTTTGTCAGACTGCAGCTTTTTTCCCAAGTCTAGTACTCTTCTCTTTTGCCAAGGGGCAAAATACAATCACGTAGCAAAATGGCAAAACATTTCCTAACTCTTTTCATCTTCAGAAGGACCATCAAATTAGAGGAAGGATGAAAGGTGGGAAGTTGCAGAAAGTCAACAGTTTGATCTTTGCTATTTCGTTCAGCTGTTAACTTGAGCAAACCTTGTAACCTTTACACATGTAACGTATTTATATTTTATCATGAATTCCACTGTACAGTATAGCATATTGCAGATAAGAGGTTCAAATAGATTGAGACCATGAAAATATATAAAACATAAGATGTACCACTCTTAATGTAAGGCTTAATTTGTAAGGGAGAGAACACTTATCAGTGACTACAAATTACCTGCATGAAGAAATAAAAATCATTTTTTAAAAATCTCTTTTCTTCATGACAAAAGGCAAGAAAGATGCCTAAAGTTGTGTGTAAGATGGGTCTGGTCATGGTTTCAGTGCTGATTAGGGAAGGACTTGCAGAGCTTCTCCACTTTGCAATGACAGATAATACCACGCAGTTGTACTAAGGGGCGTTTAGTCCTATTAGCCTTCTTCCCTCTGCCTCATTAATCATTTGCTGCTAGCAACAGATTTACTTAGCACATATCTCAGTGATTTAGTAAAGGTAATGAGCAATGAAATGGTTTGATTTGCAGCCAATCTACACTACTGATATATTTAAAGCATTACCAACCTGACCACTATTGGAAGAGCATTTTCCACAGCAGTTATCAGAACAAAGCTGAACTTCCTCAGCCTGCTCAGGTCCTATTTCTCATGAGTCTCCTTCAGAAATCTCTTTCAGCTTTGCTTTGCAGCTTGCAAATTTGCATATAAGTGGATCTGAATAGATTATTATATTGGTTGTGGTAAGCTTGTTCCACTTTGCTTTTTGAACATTAAATCAAGTGGGAAATGGCTTTATGAGTCATATTTTCAAATGTCCCTTACCTTACATATTTATTTACATCATATGCAAAAAAAATTCATTTTCATCAGATAATATCTAGTAGTCGTATGTACGTCATGCCTTCCTCTGGTAGAACAGCCTGTGCAGTTGTGTCCTGTGAGTTTTCTCACACAGAAGTCCTAAATCTTGCTTAGATTAGCCTGAGACAGAGAAATTAGCTAATTAGAGGGGAATCTTTACCTGAAGTCTTCAAGTGACAGACCAAATTCTAGACATTCAGTTAATACAAAGCTAGCTCTCACTGAATTGAGAGCCAGAAGAAGAGGGTGGTGAACAATAATAGCCAGCAGGAACTTTCCAAGAACACATAATGCCTGGCTAGCCTGATAGCCTTTGTACAGGGAGCTTTATGAGAAAGGAGGGAGCAGTGGACATCATTTAGCTGAAGTTTAGGAAGATTTTTAACTTGTTTTTCAGTAATATCCTTATAGCCAAACTGGGGACGTATGAACCAGATGGGTGGACTACCCAGGTGGGTAGAAAATTATCTGAACAATGAGACCCAAAGTGTAGTGATCAGTGATTTGATGTCCAGGTGGTGACTCACCACTTGTGACTGGTCTTGCTTAGAGGCCAACACGGAGCACAATACTTTTGACATTTTGAGAACTAATTGGGCCTAAGAACAGAATAAAACCTAGGCAAGGTGGCGAGGGCACCTCCATGGTCAACACAATGGAGGGCAGAACTATCTTTCAGAGGGGTCTTGACAGGCTGGAAAAATGGACAAACCAAAAGCTTGTGATGTTCATCAAAAACAAATGCCAAGTCCTGTCCTGGGTGTGGATCAACCCCATGCAGCTGTTCATTCTGGAGGTTACCTGGCAGGAAAGGAGCTTTGAAGAAAAGAACCTGGGCAACCCTGATGGACAAAAGGTTTAGGATGGGACAGCAGTGTGCCACTGGAGGATGGAAGAGCTGCAAACAGAGCTGTGTGAGCAAGGAACCAGCAGGCAGATCAAGGGAGGTGATTATGCACTTTCATGTAACACTCTTCAGGCCACACCTGGAATACTCTATCCAGCTTGGACTTTCCCAATAGATATTGATAGACCATGACAAAACAGAGAAAGTCCAGCAAAGGTCTACTAAGTTGTTCAGAGGCTGAAACCCTTTGAGAGGCAGGAGGTGGAATAGTCTGGTCTGACTTCAATGACTTTGGAAAGGATATTGCACCAGACAACCTCCAGAGGTCCCTTCCAACCTAAACTATTTTATGACTCTAAAACTGTGAAGTAAAAAGAAGCTCAGAGTTTTATCTCAGTACATGTACTGTAAAAATGAAATGTAGCAAAAGAAAAAAAAAAACAAAAAACACACCAACCAAGAAACAACAACAAAAAAAAAAATAAGGTTTTCTAAACAGAAATTCTTCATGAAACAGGGAACTGTTTCATTGTTGTATGACATCTGAGAAAAACTGATGCCTTAAACTTTCATTCAGAACAGGCAGTGTACTGAATTTTATTCTCAGAGAGCAGTCACCCTGATTGAGCATGTGTTGAAAACTACTGTGATGAAAGATACTCCTCAGCAGATTTGCTTAGGAGTATCCCAACCCATGCATATTCACAGCCCAGATACCTTTCCAGTATTGGCATCATTAGTATTTTTTTCCAAAAGTCAATCAGTATTTACTCTATTCTGCTGTTTTCCAGTGCAACATTAAGGAAAATTCTTATATGCCTTCATTCACACTGTAATAAATTATCTGTATTGTCACATGGGGTACATAAGAAGTAACATAAATAAAGCAGATGGTGAAACTAGACATGCTGAATATTATTGACCAATCAATCTTATTGTAACAGCATTGCAACTGCTGCAGGTTTTGTTCATTGTTTCTTCTACCTCACCACTTTTACTGAACACTCCAGTAATAGATAAAACAGGGATCTCAATGTCATGGGGTGATCTAGCGCTCTTTAGCTCTACATATTCATCTGCCTGGGAATATGCCCTAACCAGAGGCTATCAATTTATTCTGGCACACAAATGAAGGACATTTTCTGGTCATTTTGTACAAACCTGAAAAAAATTTTATCCCAGTGTAACTTTAAAACAGTCAGTATGTATGTGTGTGAGAGCAAGAGAGACTGTCTTGCTAAACAGAGCACACAGTCAAGAGCAGAAATCCTGAATTTCAAATACAATGAAATCTTAGAGTGACCATCTCAGAAATCTTTGTCAGGTGCCCAGTTCTGCTGCTGGCCCAACATCTCCTGGATAAATCTATTTAAGGCCTCAAATAGGAGAAATATTTCACTTTGGGATGCCTGTTAAGCTTGGACATTAATTAAGTTTCCAAGTAGTTAGTGCTGTGGACACAACCGCAGTGTTAGAAATCAACAGAGCTGCAATTCTAAGCAACTAAACAATATTAAAGTCAAAATCAAGGTAACTGCACAGTTAAAAAAATAATTTAGATTACAATTAAATATAGAACTTCCAGACCATGATGTCATATGTTGGCATACAATTCTGTTTTAGTCCTACTTTGGGAATTTATGCCTTTTTTAGCACTATATAACCTAATGTCCAAGTTAATTTTGTCATGGAAAGTGAATGGAAAAAGTACTCTAAAAACGCCATTTACATTTCTTGGGAAAAGGATTTAACATTCATGTGAGACATACTTTAAATAATTTCTTTGAGGATTTAAAGAAGGATATACATACAGAAGGTCAGGGAGAAAGATTAGCAGCATGCACAGGCAGAAAACTAGGAACCTTGCTCAATCAAAAGCCTTCAAGAGAGAAACATGTTGGCTTTGCCTCCAGATGTGAAGCTGAATCCATAACCTTATTAGGAGCTAACCACATTTCAAGTTCCATTTGCAATGATCATGGATTAAGTTGATTACCTAAAAGATTGCAACAACTATGGGGTTAAAGAGACATTTATGTGTCTATTAACATCATTATAATTAGCTCTTTGTTCACAAATTACAAAATAATTCTAAACTAAGCTATGAAAATCATTTACAGAGCTACTATCCTTGCCTAGTGCTGTGTGACATTCCTGAACAGTGAGTGGGTATAAGAGCGAGTTTATATAATTTCTTCTTTCATTCTTTTGGTATATGCATACTTCCTATATGCATACTCATGTATAGGAACATATGCGTAATTTCTATACTCTAGACATTATAATGTTGATAATGCGGTACATCTTTTACAATTTATGTAGATCATAGCCTACAGCATCACATAGTCAGGTACTGCAATAAGCAGGGCTCAAAACCACCACAAATTTTGAACGGTTACATACAAAAAAAAAAAAATTGTCTTGATTTTAAAAGCCTGCATAGTACTTAGGCAGCTCCTGAACACAGTTAGTTCCCTTGTTCTGGCACATGTTTAAATGTCCCATATACCCAAAAATAAACTAAAACTCTGCTAAGCCATGTCTTAATGGCCATGAATCCATGACAAAATTTTGCCCTCCATGTATGTAGGAGGAGGTTGCTGTTGGTTGCTGTTGCTGACAACACCTCTCAGCAAGCCCTGCTCTCTGGAGGGGGGATGATGTAGGGGACGTGACAACACCTCTCAGCAAGCCCTGCTCTCTGGAGGGGGGATGATGTAGGGGACGTGACAGTTCCTACCCAGGGTAACCCAGCCATGTTTGCCTCAGCACATCTGGTGGATCATCTTCTGTCACTGCCAAGAGTTCTGATTCCTCAGCAGCTTCTATGCCAGACCTACCATTTGTCTCGTGATGTAACCCTGGCTTGAATAGCACAGTCACACAGCCTACCAGCTCCTTGTGACTCAGAAGCCCTGACCCCTCTGAGCCAGAGTGTGGGACTGGCACAGCAGCACAGCCACCATCCAGAGATCTGCTGACCTTTGCCACCTCCTGCCCACAGCTTGTGTCATCCTCAACCACCACTTGCTCTTCAGAATAGTCCTCCCTCCCCAAAAGTATTAAGCAGTCACAAGACAAATGCACAAGAAAATTATTTTCATTATACAGTCACATCTTTGATTTGAAACTTTCTCATTCCCACCTTGAACTAGTGCCACCACAAATGAATTCAAACCAAATATCACCTGGAAAAGAAGGATAAACTGAACTCTTGCTGAACTGATACTACTGGATGTGTTGGGGGTTTTTTACATAGATTAAAATTTCTGAGTATGTAAACAATGATGTCATCACATTTGGCAAAAAATTATTTAAAGCAGTCAGTGGAAGCTGAAATAGCATTTTTAAATTCAGAATGTTTAATTTTAAACCACTCATTCTATATGTTACTATTACATTCTTTGTATCCCTACAGACTCTCTCCCTCCTTTTCCAGGTAAGTCCACCCATCCTCTTTTTTATGTGCTTGAGCATGAGGCAGTGAGAGGAACAATTGCATCTCTTTCCAGGATGAATCACAGCCTTTCTGATGGTCACCTAGATTTTCTTCAAAGTCAGGCAGACTTCCCTCCTTCACAGATATTTTTCAAGGAGCATCTTGGCACCATCTTGCTTTGAAGCCTGGCCTGAGTTAGAACAGCCATTATACTCCTAAGTTATTTGCATTCATGACAGTTCATATTGCTTGTCAGCAACAACTGTAAAAAAGAAGAGACTTCCTTCAGAACTGATTCTGAGTTTCATGGTAATATCCTAAATGTTTCACCTGGGCCTTGGTATTTTCATTGCATGGGAGCTGGTTCTTGGTAACATGTAATCCTTGAGCTTGGAGTATATGCTTTTTCTGAAATGCACTATAAAATATCAGTGATAACTGCCTTATCATATTTTTTATTAATATAAATCAGCAATGTCAGCACTGACTGTCAGCAATGTCAGTGGCTTACACAAATGGCTAACTGGTGTCAGTCACAACTAAATGCAGAAATTAGTCTAAATCAAGTCAAGCGATGGAATTCCCTAGAACCTCACCTTCATTAGACTCCAGCATCTTTCCAAAAGCATAATTTAGTCAGATAACAACATATTATCCTTTGTACAGTCTTGCTCAGTGACTTGCTCTTACCAGAAAGTGACTTGCAGCTCACATGGGCAGCAGCAGCTCCCAAATATATTTCCACTGGCAGGACGTCATCCAGATACATTTTTTGTCTTTTACCAGTTAGCTCACAATGGCCAGTGGCTCATCCCAGTTCTTCACAGATTGAAATTATATCTCCTTGTTCTGTAGGATGGACAAAATCAAATACTTCAGGAGGTTTATACTAGCACAACACCTACAACACATATGTTGACAGAGAACTGCTAAATATCCACCATACAGTTCCCTGGCTGAGCCCTGGGAAGGACTGTGACATTCATTAAATGTATTAAAATATGTTGCATATGTGATACAGATCCATTTCAAAGTAACACTGTTTTTAAAAAAATGAAGTTCTAATCATTGCTACTAATTACACAAATGCACACAGAGAAGTCTACCAATTAGAGAGTGAAACATTAATGCTCAAAGCAGCCCCTAAGAGTATGTGGTCAGAAAGAACCTCTGAGGTTTGGTTCTCTTAATGACTTTGAACTAGAGGATAAAAAGGAAATGATTCTGAAGTTCTGCTTCTTCCAAAATGCTCTGTGGGCAGCTGATGAGGCTGCAAGCCATAGCTGTGATCACACTGAATCTTCTGTTCTCCTTCACGTATCTTTTCTTGATATTGTGACTAAGGCAAACAGATTCAACGGGATTCAAAGAAGGAGCAACGATTTGTACCCAAGATCTCAACGTCAACATCAGTCAAGGAGATTCACTACAGAAAAAAGTCGTTTCAAAAGCCATCACCCACTATACCTGACAGTGTAAGCCCACTTTTCATTAGAAAGGCAAGGATGAAAATTTTGTGGTAGCAGGGAGCCTTGCAGTTCTGAAACATTTGGTAGCTGATGCATGCAACGATGACAAATTACTCAGCTTTCTGTTCAGACTGAGTATTGACACCCTGTGTCCCTGCTTTGAAGTCAGATATGCCCATCAGCAAAGAGCATGAAGATGGAGTTGCATGGGGTCTCCCAACACCTTATTTACCTTTCTGCTGTTTCGGTCAAAGGCCAACAATGGTTGCCACTGGAAAAGTACAAGAAAGGAAGTATGCTGTCTTTCAGCTGTGGCATTTGGGGATTTTTTGAGGGGAGTGAGGGGAATTACATTCTAGGAACTACAGAAAAGTAGTATCTGACTAGGTTTAGGCACATAATTTAGACTTCTCCAGGCTAGGAGAAGTCTCGCCAGGTTCCTGGATGACCTGTTGAACCAGGCCTTCTCTGCTCATGGAACACACATGGTGTACTTGAGAACAGCAACATTGCCCACTATGGTTCAGCTGGAGTTTCACTACCATGCCATGGAACCTCCCATTTACACGATGATGCATGGACCCTGGCCTCTGGCATGAGACCCCTGAGAGCCATCATGCACATCAAACCCTACAGGACTGCACCACATCTTGGCTCTTACAGCTGAATTCACCAATAGACACACCATGCTTCTCGGGTTATTGTTCAAAATTTATCAGAAACTCAAAAAATTACATGTGCTGCCTGACTAAAATTTTATGACTCCATGAAGAGCACTCAAACTGTTGGGACATATTAGCAGAAAATTTTGTTCTCTACTGGAGGGTGTGGAGCAAATATACTTAATGGTGAGCAAGTTTAAGTGACCAACATCATGTGGTTAACAGCTTCTGGTCTGTTAAAATGGATGGCAGTACTAAAGAAGTCATAAAATTATCATCTTCTCATCATGGTGTCATTATATTTGAGTACTATCGTCCTCATGTGGAAAAAGTTGATGACAAAAGCATTCACGTTTTAGCCAAATCATTGAATGGAAATTATGGACTATGTCTGTGCTACCTGGATGGTATCCACCCTTTTCTTAAAGTAAAAAAGTATTCAAAGTTTAAAATTTTTAGTCATCAGTTTACAATCCTCAGCCAAGGTGCTCTAATATATGATGATTGCTATGATAAGCATAATCACTGAGCTTCTGCTGATTTGTTTGTCTCAGAAATCACTAGAAAATTCGATAACATATACTTTTACATTTTATTTTATTTTTTATGAAATATAATGTTTTGCCAAAGCCCACACTTTGCAGAGGTGTCAGTGGATTGCTACAGTTTTCAACTCAAGGTTCACTGTCATTGAAAAAGAAATTAAGAAAACAGTCCTTTTCAATTTAAAAAAGAGTGTTTCAACAGAATTCCTTTTCAAAATGCTTGCATGCTTTCTTTTCTATTCTAACCCAGAATAAAAAAAAAATTTTGAAACATCAATGTTTTATGTACTGGAACTGCTACCCACTGGCCAACTCCACTTTTTTATTGAATCCTTGTGTTCCACATAATGAGAAAGCACTTTGTACTGTTTGTTCCCAAGTCAGACATGACTGAAAATCTGACTACTCTTTCCATTATTTATTTCTTTATAGGCATTTTCTTCGGAGTTCATATATGGGAGAAATTCCTCAGTGGATTAGATTACCAAAATGCAGTTTTGGGATTTTCAAAAACATCTAGCAATTACAAAAAACACTCCCTGCCCCCACAACAAAACACCAAAAAACCCAAACAAACAAATAAAAACCGAAAAAGAAAACAGTTCAGCAAAGATAGTGTTAATTACAATTTGCCTCATTTTGTACTCTTTCTATTTGTGCATTAAGATTTTAGCATGGTGAAAATATGGTTATAAAATCTACTTTAGAATTTTCTATAGGTGATACAATTAAACTTACATAAAATCATAATGCGTGGGTTTTAAAAAAATGGTTTCGTTCTTCTAGAATGTCTAAAAAGTCCCACTTAAAATCAAAATTTGAACATAACTTTTTACAACATGTGCATAAAATTGCATATGGATATTACCAAACTGCATCTCACCACTTGGGGTTTTGCTTTACAGATCTCTAGTTTGTGGACAGTTTAGTAAACAAGGATTGGGAAATCCTAATTACGTCTGTATATCATTTATGAAGTCAATAGATCTACTCGTATAATGTTCAGCCTAATCATGGGAATTTCATTCTGTCCAAAGTATTGCGCGCATTTATATAACCACCCCATTCATTTCCTGTTTCTGTATTCAGTTTAGAAATAATGAAGCTCTTGAGACTGCTCAGCTTGGACTCTTTCTTGTGATTGCCAATGAATGGATTTGGTTATGTAGATTTTCCTCATGCATATTTGCAGATAATTACAGCTCAGCATTGTACTCATTTTATGGAGATAATTTCTTTCAGATAAGTGACATATTTAGTTATCTGTAACATCATTTTTATCATCCCATTTCAGTAAAAACAATAGCAGCAAGAAAATTTTAAATTCCTTTTGTTTTTAACTTTATTTAGGAATTAGGATAACCATGACTTTTGCAGAATCAAGGATTATAAAGAATGGGAACTTTAGACCAACATGAATTAAACCAAAATAAAATGCAGCTTTTGAGCATTAGGTGCTAGGATCAGATAAAAATATAATTGCACTGGTATAATTAATAACAGTGTCATAAACTAAAACAATGAAGATGACGTTTAGCTGAAAAGATCTGGTTTAAGAAAGTTTTTAAATTTCACTAGAATATATTCCATTAAGATATTAACCAAAAGCTCTCTGAAGTGAATCTACATTAGTCTAATGCATTCTTTAGTTTATGAGAAAACCTGTAACTTCAGCTTACTGTTCAAAAAAATTTATTTCAATGAAATATTCACTTTTATTTTATATTCCATTTGTTTCATTGTCTGTATGTTGTTTAACATGTTTATAGGTGAAAAAAGAAAGCATGTACTCCAGTGAATCATGGTCAAAATTGAAAATGCAGGTGTTTTTGAGGATCCAGAATTTCTGTAAGTTGAATTATATAGCCCCACTAAAATTCCAATATTTTTTCATGTTTGGTTGGACAATTCTTTATCATATTTTCAAAATAAATTAGCATACCTTAAAACATCATATTTCCATAATGTTTTGTCATCCACGAAACAGAAGGCTGGGCTTATTTGAATAAATACAAGTCCTCATTTCCCTAATTACTAACTAGTGTTATCCTCCCTCCATCATCAAAAATTCATTTCTGAAATCACAATTAAATGACTAACAAATACTGTTTTGTACTTAGTAAAGGAAATAACTAGGTAATAACTACATTTTATACCAATTATGTTCTATAAGCACCATATGATCTTATGCTTCTCCATGTTGGAATCAAACCCTTCCTCATAGCCATACATGAGAACAAAGGGCAGAACTCTGCAGAACTTTTTGTGTGTGATGTTTTATCAGCTAAACTTACAGCCAAAAAATTGTTCAAAATTCTTTTCATAATGATTTTTTTCTGAAAAAGAAGGAACACAAAGGAGTCAGGGAAGGCTATGGCAATAAGGGCCTTCTGCAACCAAACACCAAATATTTGACACAAAACTATCAACAATTGTTACTGAAAAAAGAAACTATTTCTAATAAGTTGGTTACCAGCGGGGACTGTGGTTATACTTCTTCTTTATATGAACAGTTATAGAAATTCATACATGCAAGGAAGGTCATGATATGTCAGCACTACTCGGGTATTTGTCAACAGCTGCTGCAGAAAGCTTCTGTTTTAATGACAGAAGGGAAAGGCAGTGGTGCGCATAATCTGAAATGCTGCTTCTCACTAGCGTTAGAAGGTGAAGAATTGAAGAATTGAGATTAGCACTCACTAGTGCTAATAGTAGGCACTTTTATTTCCTTTCTGTGGTTTGCAGAAGAAGAAATGCTGAGGTTGGGAATCAGGTTCTGACCTCTTGTTCAAGTCACATTAACGACATTGAAGATTGAGAACAGAGGAAAGTTTTTAAGATGTATTAAACTTTCTTCCTTAAAACAGGGAATAATAGGGGTTGTTTTAGGCTACTAATGCTGGCATTAAACAATTTGAACCTTCAGGAAGTAATTATGTACATTCAGTTTCTGTAGAAAGTAATCCAAGTGCCTGTACTTATAACTCAAGTCCTAGATGCTCTTCTTCAGGAAATAACTGGTCTATACATGAATATACTATTTTAAGATATGGACACATGCACTTGAATACATTAGAAGTTTTCTTTCTGCAAACTCACCCTGAGGTAACAAAAGAGTATAAAAATATATGCAGCATAGTAAGATTAAAAAAATGAGCAATAATATCATCCAAAAAGGAAAAGAATTTATATCTCATATCTTATGGACCACTTTTCAGAAGAGAAACAGCTGAAAGAGCTAACACACATCCCACTCACCTATTCCCATGCAGGCAGCACAGGAAGTCTGGTGGGGCAAGGTCTAGCCTGTAACACCACAGCCATGCTTATGAAGCTCTCTTTCTCCAGGAAAGCAGCAAAAGCGGCTTTCCTGAAGATGCAGGAAAAAAGTAGATGCAGCAGCCCCTCTTGGGTTAAAGCCACTCCCTTGGATGTGCCTGGAAAGAAGAACCCATTCACTGGCACCTGGCACATCATCAGACCAGCATGGAGAGCATGTAGCTGAAAATAATGGGATAGTTGAAGCCTTTTCCCTACATGACCATCCCAGTGAGCAGGTCCAGCAAGAGACTAAAAGGATTCCTAATGCAACTAAATACCAAGTTCTGAGATTTCGTTTTCCCACACTACTAGCATAGGTGAAAAATTAAGTGGATAAATATTAAATGACCAATATTAAAAAATTACAAATCTGTGGAAGTATGCTTATGATAAGACACTACGGTTTGTTCACCAGGGCCTTCTAGAATGACTGCCATCAGGTCCTTTACACGCTAATTATGAAGAAATTAACTACTGCAACAATAAAAGAGACAGAAAGAAAGTAACCTGCTTAGAAACAAAAAGCAAAAAAATGTCACTGTTGTCAAGGAATGCTCCGAATGGTCATCTGTTTCTTGCAAAAAGAGCTGATATCTGTGAAAAGCCTGAAATCTACCACTAACAAACTCCTCAGCTCAGTTTGAAGGACAGTAACCAACATCTCATCAGAAAAGGTGGTTCGAGAGAACCAAACGTGGTTTGACACGCTCCTCTAACTTAACTACATAGAAGGGACAGTTAATGACGGCAGTGAGAGGTTATTTTGGTTTATGTCATACGTGTGCAATACTTGGCAAAGATTTCTCAAGCTATTTCCAAGCTGTGCTGGCAAATCTTCCCCAAGTGGTACAAAATCCCAGTTTATGCTCACCTGCAGCAAAGTAAATTTGTGCAGTTCTGTGCCCAACCAAATAAATTCGGAGGAAGTGGAATATTCAGAGGAGATTATCTACCCTTTAAACAACAGGCACAGAAACACAAGATAGTATCTACACTATTTCAAATCAAATGTGGTTTCCATGGAGACATTTTAGGTTTCCTTACACTTCTAATACAGATGCATCCAGAGGGAGTGAGGGTAGGTGGATTTCACTGGCAAACATCTTTCAGATTGGAGAGGCAGCAACCCTCTGTAGTCAACTGAAAAAAACAGATGCTTCTACCCCACAATTCACTTGTTCTATTTCAGACTACTTATTTTAGGATGCATTGTCTTTTCCCAAATTCAAGTGCTCTGTTTCCTGCTGAGCACAGTCTAAATAGCTTTAAAGGTACATGCTTTCCAGGTACCTCGCTGGAAATTACCAGTATATGGAAAATTAACCCTTTCTTCTCCATCTTTTCAGAGTTTGTTGAGATCTAATAAAGATTTTTGAAGAATGCAACAGACATGGATCTCAAAGAGACATGCTATGATGATGAAAAGTTTCAAGGATTGTTTTCACAGTAGAAAAGAAAGGGCTTACTGTATTTCAGTTATCAGTGCCTCAGCAAAGGTAGAGCCTTTTGGTCTCAGCAGAGAGAAATCCCTCATTAATAGAAAGGGAGACAGAGTGTGCCTAAAAACTGTGCCAGAAAGCAGATGCAGGTTACTGGAAGATGTTATTGTAGGATCTCATGAACAAAAAAATTATTGAGGTTGTGTTATTGCCTCACAGCCAAACTTATGCAAGCATTTCGTTGCTCTGTGTTTTTGCCTAGTTGCCGTCTCCTTTTTCATGACTCGTTTGGACACCAGCACACAGCACTGTGGTCTATCAGCAGAGCCTCCTGGCTCAGGCCCTGCAGACACNNNGACACAGCTGTGTGGTGGCCAGCCCGCAGCAAGAGGAGCCACACCGTGCTTCCATGGAGCCATTGGACACACAGCTGTGGTCTCTGCTGGCCAAAAGAGTCATGGCACCACACAGCTTTCCTGCAGGCTTTCTGTGGTTTGTTTCGAGAAATCTGCTGTGATTTTCAGAGTTGCAGTGCAGTATAAAACCAAGTCTGCTTTGTACAGTTTCAGGTTTCATTGCTAACCTTCTAGGCAACTCCCTCAATAAGATGCAGGCAAGCATTTCATGACCTTAATTTCTCATATGGTTGACTCATTATTCTACCTCCTGAAGTCAGCTCTTGATTTCTTAATATATTTTCCTTTCATCTTCTGCTCATGGTTGTCATACTGGTTAGAAGATATTCCTGTCATTAACACTGGGAGTAGTAGCCTTCCCTTTCTCAAGACAACTGGGAAATTTTGGGCAATGATCAAAATCATCACAGGAATGTACCATATTTAGTATGTCCCTGTTTAGAAAGTAAACCTCTTTCAACCCTCTTATTTATAGACCCCTCTATAAAAAAATGCCAGAAGTCTACTTCTATCTGGGTGGCTACATGTGCTTCCTAGTATACATGTTCAGCACACCAGATATGCTCTGGTCTGCTGCCTTTCATTTTGCTCCTTCCACCTGAGGCATGTGGAACCAGCTGCAGCATGACACCAGCCTCTTCCCAGTTCCCCTGGTCACAGAGGATTTGTCATAAGATAGGGGTGGCTTTCTTATTTATGTCCTATCCTCATTGTGGAACCACTCATATCGCCTAATTCCCCACCTTTCCTACCAAAAAGCTTTACCTTTTCTTACAACTTAAGTGACTCAGTGTAATGACTTAAGAGCCATGGCCTCCCTCACACCAGACACTGCACTAAGAAGAAGAAAAAGATGACCACCCATCCAGAAAGATTTACGCTGACATTAGATCTGGCTTGATGGCTTCTCTCAGAAAGAAAATAAAATTACAATGGCCAGCTGTCTCTTCTGTTAACAGATCACAAGCCTGAAAAATGTGAACTGTGTCCATTTATTTTGTAGGCTTTAACTGTCCTCTTTGAGAAGAAGAATACCATTAGAAACACTAAAGTAACAGATGGTGGATTACCAGATTGGTTACCAGTGCTCTCAGTTCAGTAGCTCTAACTAAAGAGGAGAAGGGTCCTGAAATTCTTCCCTCTACTTATCCCTAGGTGACTGATCATACTAGATCTTTAGTCCCCTGAAAGCAGACTCATATTTCAGGACTGCCTCATAATGGTAGACGTGGCATTGCAGAAGAGTATTTAAGTCTTATTGTGAAGTTGAGCAATGAATGTTATCGTACAGAAGTAAATGTGTCATTCAGCAAGAGGGAACACATGTTTTCATATAAATTGTCCACAGCCATTACTGCAGTGATTTTTCTGCTTTGAAAAGCCTGCATTGCTTTCAGTTTTGAATAAGTTCAACACTATAACCAGTTGCGATTAAGGTGTCCAGAGAATATCAAATTTACCAAATATCTCAATTTGCACTTCAAACTCTTTATTACTTCTTTAGAACTAGTGAAAGTCTTATTTCATGCATTACAGGAGTTATTAAGAATTAAAATAAACAGGCACCAAAGCAATTTCAACAATGCAGTGTCTGGAACATGTATGTGCCTCAAATACATCAAACAGATTATATGAGTGGAGTGGGATATGGTCATTCACTGGAAATAAGTGGAAAGAGTTTTTCTCAAGGAAAAAAAAGCCTCAGAAATTCTTGAGAAAAGCCTTAGAGATAACAGTAAATATACACCAGGGAGATTTTTCAGATACAGTATTTATTCTAAAAAGGAATGAGAAGATTCAGAGATGGTATAGCAATGATGAAGCAGAAGTTGAACAGAATGGGTCATAAACTTTCATGCAAAGTGCTGAAACATGCAATGTATTTGGCGATAAAAGACTTCTGATACTGAAAAAAGTAATATTCATTTTAAAGAACAAGAATGACCAGTGTTTTATTCAGCTGCAAAACTTCCTGAGTCAGAATAAAATTGCTTATCATTATATATATTTTTTTTAACCCTAAGTATGTGTAGGTGTGATTTTGAAGTACAATGCGCTATTCAGTCCATGACCCAAAACATTAGATAAGAAGGAAGAATTTTTTTTCTTGCATGGCAGTCGCTAAATTCCTCTATTATTGATTCACTTGATAACTGCCCTGTAAACTCAAAAACTCTGATGGCTTAGTGGTGAATCATTATTCTTTGATTATGTCTTCATAGTTATAGTGAATGCCGTAAGGTCATTGTGATACAGACTTGGAAATGATTCAGTGATGTTTTATCTTTTTACTTATTGTTTTTATAGATATGAAGATCCATTTTATAACTATAATAAAGAACTCTGAAGCTTGTATTATCAAGTCATTATAACACTTCTCAAGTGCCTGACAATAGTTTGCTTCTCACTTTCTATCTTACAAAAAGAAAAGAAGGTCATAGAGTGTATTTTGCAAAGATCATAGAGTGTATTCTTGGGTTTCTCTCTCTGAGGAAGTGCCACACATTCTGCAGCATGGCTTTCAAAGTAAGAATTCTGCAAAGTTATAACTTTCATTCAATTCAAACATGGACTATTTTTTCACAGAGTTTGGTCTAGGAAGCAAATTGAAGAAATCTGCTTCTTAGCAAATAGAATTTAATAAAAAATCCAAGCACATACAAGTCATGAATATGAGTTCATTTTTAAATAACTTGGATGTGCAGTACATGTTTTAGGGTGTTTTTATACCGGTGATAGGTGAAAAGCTGCACTAGTTTTTCTGACTTGGCTGAACTGAGGGAAAGCAGAGTCTTAAATTTAAAGAGACTCTGAAATGAAGTTGAAAAAAGGGAGAGAGAAAATATAATCTAACGCAAATCTACATCTAACAGCATGTATTGTAGGAAGTTTGGCCAATATGTTTGAGATAGTAATGCAATATGTGGAACAAATTTCTTTACCATAAAAACTCAGGATGAGTATTCCTACTTTTAGTTTCAAGTCATTCTGAAAAATACCTGGATTTATGTTGGTTTGAATTTTGAGATATGAAAATTATCTGCATGCCTTCAGGTGTATTTATCTTTCTGTAGACTTTTTGATTTTACTTCTAATTTTTCAACATTTTCAGTACCAGCGGTTTCTAATATCGGCAAGATTAACGACAACACAAGTGCAAGAAATTATGGAAAATCAACAGACAAAAAAAATCCTATGCAAACCCTAAATTAAGGTATTGATTAAATACCAACAAACCCAAAATTCCTCCTGTGTATGTGTTAGAGTTCCTTAACCCCAGCAACTGTGGCAAGAAAGAAAGAAAGACATTAAGGAAAAATGTGGTTTCCCTTCCAGAGCAAGTACGCATAATCTTTCATTTGGTAGATGTAAGGAAAAAGTACCTCCAGATATGTGCTAAAAGGAATCCTTTTTAAGACAAAGAATTCTCAAAAACAGTATGCATATTTGGGTTGGGTCATGCGTATCTAGGTGTGGGTGATAGGACAACATCATGAGCTTTCAATTCCAACACCAACTTCCCAGAATCTAAATGAAGATTGATATTTATTATATGCATAATGAATTAATGTGCTGGAAGAAATTGCTCTCACCTGTGATTGTTTCCCTCACCAGGCAGTAGCTGGGTAACAGCAGGCCAGCAACAAGTGAGAAAAATCCCAGGTTTACATAAGTCACTTTTATTTCCTTTATCTGCAACAGATTTGTTATTAGATTACTCAGCTGCTGCCTTCACTGACATGCTGTGCCATTGCATATCTGTCCTATGACCTGAAAGCCTCTTAAATGCATATGACAGTGGCAGTTTTGCTGATCACTCTGGAGATTGTCCATTTTGTGTTGGGAACATGAGTTCACTTTTCCCAGGGACTGCAGTGCTGTGATTTTCTGACAGTGTCACTCATGGTGCTGTTCCCAGTGATGGTGCAGAGTCCTGAGGAGTGGGAACAACAGCATGGAGCCTTCATGTGCTCAGGACGCTGCAGGTGCCATGCTGGCAGCAGGTACCAGGGGAGCTCCATGCCCACAGCACTCCAACAGCAAGCCCAGGGAAGAAGACTGCTCCAGGAACTTGCTGAGGATTACAAGGAAGATCTAAGATCCTGCCCAACCCATCTCCACACAAAAACATTGTAGGGAGATCAGGAATATCTTGATACTAACTCATTTGTGTTTTTACCTGCCACCAGTCACAGCTGTGCCTTAATTGTTGTCATATGCTAATTAAGCTCAAAGGAGCTCTGCCAGGTAAATGCTGTATAATACAAAATGTCTTGAGTTTGGAGTTTTTTCTGGATTATAAATGAAATCCTATGCAATAAAAGGAAACTATTTTATGTAAAAACACTGCAACCCAGGTCAAACCCATCACTGTAACCTGGTTATAAGATATTTTATAGTTAAGGTCTCTTCAGGCTCCTGTGCCAGATGTTCTCTTTCTAATGGTCAATTCAGAAGTAAACTCTCATAGTGGAAGGACACCTTGGTTCAGTTGTGGCTTGGTATAGAAAAACAGCCATCAGCAGTCAGATTTCACTGGCACTCATCAGGAAGCTGCTGTCGGCCAGCTGAGTTGGGGTAACTATGGATATGGATGCTACCTGTTCCAGGCTGAGATGAAGTAATTCCAATTAGCTCAGTCTTAGTGAAAGTATGCCAAATTCATATAATTCCTATGCATTGCCACAGACAAGTAGCACACATGTGGACATTGCCCTGACACAGTTAATGTGCAAGAATGTGTTTGAGTCCTTCCTCTTTAGAACTGAATTGGTATCGTTATGTAGATCAATCTGATCCAGTTCCTCCTCCTGTCTGTTACCAAATCAGGAGATTTATAGGAATAGCATCAGGGGCCTATATGTCTTTTAACCTGACAGCCATTTAACTTGACTGTAAGCTAAGCACTTAACCATTTTCATCAAGGTCAGTTAAAGCTGAGTATTTTGTTCTCAGGACCATAAAGAGTGAGCTCTTTATTTCTGAGGGGCTGATATTTTATTGTATTGTTCATAGCATCTGGGATTAGTAACATGAGGCAAAAATGGCTTTTATTTAAAAATGATACTCTAGTTAAGCATGGGTGGGAAAGGTTAAATGATCATACAACACAAATATGAACAGTTTTTCAACTACATGCTTTTTGTGAGCAAACTGGAAACAAACATTTTTTTTCAGACCAAATTCATTTGGATTGGATTGCCCTTGAGAATACATTAATAGTTGTAACAGCTCTTCTGCTGGATCTAACTTTGTGAAATGCAGTCACTGATAAAAATGGGGAATATCAAACATCTGCATTTCATTAGAATTAGTATTGAAAATAAACAAATTTTATTTAATCTCTCAAAGCATCTCATCATTGTGAATAAAGGAGGTTAGGAAGTTCACCAGAGTTTTGCACAAAGCTCTTTACACAGGCAATTGAACAAGAAATGTAAGACAAAGCTGGCAGTCTACCTAAGCATGACAATGCCTGAACAAAAAGAAATTCCTGCCCACATAGTTAAAAATCAACATTTCTATCAAATACAGTCAATACACAAAGACAGTGATCAACCAATCTTTAGTCTGTAGAGTTCCTCCCTTTCCTTTTTCTCATTGATTTAAGGGTTGTTGGAAAACTGAGTTTCCCTCTTGGGTCACTGCCCTATGTGCACAGAGAGGCTCAGCATCACTTTGCAAACACTTGTGACTCATTCTAATTAGTGGGAAGAAGACCGTAAATCAGAATAACTCACATCTCACTAGAATGGCATGGTTGTATATAGAAATAGAAGACCACAGAAAAAGCTTTGCCATTAATTCATTCTCCTGTAATGTCCAGAAATTCCTAACTTTTTAATGCTTTTTACATATAGTGAGGAAATTAGGAAAGAGGCAAGACAGAGTGGGAGGAAGAATGCATGTTGAGCTCCATACAGACCAAGGAACAGAATAAAATGTTGGAAAATGTATGTCATTCTTCTTTGAAGAGCGTCATCTTTAATATCTTCCCGTCAACTTCTGGAACTTCTGATACTTTACAGTTATTTGATGATTAGAGGAACATTTACTTGTAGGCTCTTAAATGGCCTTGCCTTTTCCATTTTATCTTCTTCATCTTCAGTAGTTTCATGCATCATGTGGGCTCTGCTACCAGCCAAAGAATGAGCATGGCTTTGTCCCAAAACCCATTACTGAAATTCCTGAGCCACCCAAAGGGTTGGCTGTTTGGCAGGTCTAAGCTGTCCCTCTCCCAGGCAGCAGCAACTTGACACTGCCTTCTCTCCAGGGACAAAGATCTCACTTTCTAACAGAGGAGTGTGTGCGTCCTGAATGCAGCATCATTTTTGCATTGGCTCCAAATGCACTAACATTTTCTGGTTCAAAAGCAAGCACAATTTCCCTTTAATAGTATTGTGCAAAACACAGGACCATCCAAACTCAACAAAGAAAACATGGATTCCTGAAGAATCTGGACTGGTTCCTAAGTTTCTGGTAATATTTTTTCACATAGGACATCTGCTTCTATTTGTGCATTTCCTCAGCTACTAAAGATAAAATTTGAATAGAGAGGTTTTGGTGTTAAATCATAAGCACAGATGTGCTGAAACTGCCACAGCTCTTTTAATGGTAATGCTTCAGAAAGAGAAGTTGGGAGCAACTGGAAAGGATCAACTTCCCACTGTGAGTATAATGTTGAGGTTTTGAACTTCCAATATATCAGAAGATGGTGCCAGTTGCTGAAATATGCTGTTAAGTTTCTTAGCAGAGCTTCTAATTTCGTCACAGTAATTATTTTCAAGGTGTTTCCAAATGTGACACTTTGGGAATCTGTGTCTATGAACTGATTTCTGGGAAATCTTTCACAAATTCCACACACAAACAGTAAAAACTGTAGAATGTGCTAAATTGTACTAGCTCTCCCCCTTTATACAAAAACCAGCAATCTGGATCCCAAATTACTATACCATATGGTCCACCTTTCCAGAGCTTCTCTTGCTCATAGCTAATATATGATCTTAAAAAGTTACATAAGATGATACCTTTTGAAATCATATGCCTCAGGTTGTCATTTTAATAGAATATACCAGTTCAAAGTTTCTACAGATAAAAGGGATTCTCCTCAGCCTTCAAATGTTCTCTGAAAATCTGTTAAGCATTTAAAGTAAACACCTCAGAGACCAGTTTTGAAAAATGTGGATTGTAACCCACAAATATTTATTGTTTGGTCTTGGAATCTACAAATTAGCATGAGGTTTTAAAATGAGTCAATGGGAACCTAACTTTCTAGCACAGAAGTAGAGTTCAACAAATCTGACTTCTTGCTTGTGGATGAGAGGCTGGACATGCTCTGGCAATGTGCACTCGCAGCTGCATCCAAAGCAGTGTGGGCAGCAGGATTCTCCCCCTCTTCACTAACCACATGAGATTTCACCTGTAGCACTGCATCCAGCTCTGCAGTCCTCAACATAAGACATGGACCTGTCGGAGTAAGGACAGAGGAAGGCCAAGAAGATGAGACGGCTGGAGCACTTCTATGAGGACAGGCTGAGAAAGCGCCGCTGCCGAGTCCACTCAGCAACAATAAAATACTNCATAACGGCACACAGAAAAGGCAAAGAGGGACTTTTTACCGGGGTATGAAGTCATAGAATGGGGATGGGTGGCTTTAAACAGAAAGAGGGTGGATTTAGTTTGGATATTAAGAGGAAATTCTTTACTGAGAAGGAGATGAGGCAGTGGAACAGATTGCCTAGATACGCCATGGATGTCTCATCCCTGGAAATATTCAGTGCCAGGTTGGATGGGACATTGAGCACCCTGGTCTAGCAGAAGGTGTCCCTGCCTGTGGTGGGGGAATACGAACTAGATGATCTTTAAAGTTCCTTCCAACACAAACCACTCTATATTCTACAGACAGTCCTGCTCAAGGTCATGCAAACATGACTGAACTGCCATTTGAAAATTTTCCAATTCCAGAAATCAAAATAACTTCCATCTTTTTAAAACATCCAAAGCTTCTAAAGACAAGCATAAGAAACTGTGGATTCCCAGACCACATCTGCAAGGCCATTTGAAATGCTAATTTGTTAATTGGGGATCACTGGGTTCTGGGATCATCCAGCTACAGATGAGAGAACTTGTCAGTGATTAGTTGCACAACAACCATTCCAGTATTTCCAAAATACAGCAAGAAATATGTCCAGTTCAAATGTCTAAATAAACAGAAAAACTGCCTGCTTTGCATCAGAGTTCCATAGAAGTTTGCACACATTCCCACAAAATGATTCAATTTTCACCAATAAATGTTAAAGTAATTGAGAAGAAAAGTATTATGGTTAAAAATTCTCCCAATTTTGATATTTTCAAGCACATTTTTTGCTTCATTTTTCAAAAATGAAATCTTCTTATTATGAAACACCACAAAACAGCAAGTGGTAAACCAGCAAGTAGTGATTGCCCTCAAAAACTATCCCAGCTCAATAAAGAAACTAATTCACATCTTAGCCGCTCACTTATCTCCTCTGAATAAACAGAAAAAAAATGTAGGGAAGAAGACTGCCAAGTTGATTCTTACACTTCATACGCCTTTTAATAAATAAGTCTTACTAGAGTTTTCTCCTGTATTGCAAAGAGTGCCTGAACTGGTGACCTGGCTGTTATGTCAGACACAGTACTGAAGGTTTAGGAAAAAAGAGATGAAGTGAAAATCCAGGAGATATAAACACAAGTTAACATGCTCCTGATTGAGAAAACAGTCTGCATCTCTTGAACAAAAGGTAAGATTCACAAGCCACATTAGAGTTTGTGGTATAGTGCATACTAAATATAGTCAAGCTATGTAAAGTGGAGCAATGAGGTTCTCTGGCACTTTTTCAGGAGTTACACAAAAAAAGGCCAACTACTTTCATTTCAGAGCAATATGAGTCATTTATCACTGGAAGACCCACTTAACACAAACAGGATCTTGTAGAAACCTGGAAAGAGTGAGAATGTTACTGAAAGCATCAAAGCACCTGTCGTCTGTGAGGAGCTTCTGACTGACTCGTTTTCAAGGCTGAATCTCTTCTAAAGAGGTAAGGTTATAAACACCTACCTGCATGTGTGGGGAAATACAGAGGTTTGGTGTTGGTTTGCCAGTGAAATAGCACACCTGCAGGCAAAGCCTAAGATCAATATGTGAGCTGGGCTTCAATTACATCAGTGACCCTCTAACATGGAGAATTTTTGCCCTCTGAATATGTCACCAAGGAACCCACCTCCCCCTCTGCCCTCTCACAAGTCAATCCAGTATCTTCTTGCTGTCTTGCTGCTGAATACCACGGGTCAATATACCATAACTGGACCCTCACTCCAGTCTGTGCACAAATGTGGAACAGCATCAACTGTTCTTCCAAACAAATCCTGACTAAGGGGTTCCTCCATAACATCTTGAAGCTGAGAGAAATAATCAGGGTGTTC
This sequence comes from Phainopepla nitens, assembly GCA_013400175.1. Classification (NCBI taxonomy): domain Eukaryota; kingdom Metazoa; phylum Chordata; class Aves; order Passeriformes; family Bombycillidae; genus Phainopepla; species Phainopepla nitens. The sequence goes on along the minus strand of VXBQ01006288.1, from coordinate 24,518 downwards.
CTAGATCTGCACAATGGAATATTCCAGGACCAGATTATTATCCTAATTTTTAAGAAATTGAAAAGAGAAAGACAAAGGAACAAAAGAAAAATGCAAGGAGGAAAGAGTGGAGAAAAAAGAAAAAAACTAGCAAACAAACAAAAGCAGAAAAAAAAGGAAAAAGAAAAAGAAAAAAAGAAAAAGAAAAAGAAAAAGAAAAAGAAAAAGAAAAAGAAAAAGAAAAAGAAAAAGAAAGAAAAAGAAAAAGAAAAGAAGAAGAAAAAGAGAAAAATTTGTTTAACATTACTTGAAACAAACAAGAACAGTTATATAAAATTTTTTACATTCTACATTTTTTAATTAGACCAAGGAATGGAATAGCTGATCTCATTCTTAGGCCAATATTGTTTTTCTCCTGAGTATGCTGGAGACAAATCCACCAGCCACAGCATGGGGCTTTTATCCCCCTGCAAGTAACACAAGTCAGACAAGGCATGGATGGGCAGTGTATGAGGGGCATTATCACTGACTTTTTCTTCAGTTGCACTTATTTTTGGTAAGCGAGCAAAACAGACAAGCCTGGCTTTCAGAAAGGGAACTGACATGAGAAGAAATTTAAGGAGCAGCACTTTTAATGATGTGACCTTTGCTTGTGGCCATAATCAATGGAATGGAATGAAGATCTGGTACCAGTCCCAGCATCCCAAAAAAAACTGGTTCATAAGGTCATGCCTGCACAAGTGGAGATGTCTCAGGTTATTCCTCTCCTGTGGTGGGTGAATTAGAGCATTTTCCTTTAAAAGAGAATGCAATGCATACCAAAAGCAGCTGTTTTGGAGGCAGGCCTTTTTCTGTGGGCTCCTGCCCCAGAGGCAGCCCAGCAGGGTATGTGTGATGTTGCTGGGTGTTAGAAGAATGAGGGGAGCAGGAGGGAATTTCTAGGGAGCCTGGCTTATTTTTAGATAGACATTTTTTGCTGCATAAGTGGAGAAGTTATGACTGACACATTCTCCCTACCACACTTCTCCTTCTGGGAGACAGAAGAGACATACATCAATGTGCACAAACAAATGCCCCTGAAGTCACTGGGAACCAGTCTTATGGCAGCTGTCCCCGAGAGTATTGTGAGTGGGATGTTGTTTCTCCTGTTTACAGCATCTCTATTTTGGGTCTCTCCTTGTTTGTGTGAAGTGCCTACATGTGTTTATGAACTGCATGTTGCAAAGATAAGGGTATGTGGGGTGCTGGCCGGTCCTATTTTCCATTTGTCTTTTTGTTTTTGTTTGCTGCTTCCCTTTTATGTCACCCTTTCTTTTTTCTTTTTTTTACCCATCTCCTTCCTTCTACGGCAATGAACACAGCTTGCTCTTTGGCACATGCCAGTCAGGCCCTGCACAATTTGCCCCCCTTTCTCAACGAGAAATCTGTTTGGAAAGAAAAAGAGAAGACACAGAGCAAGAAGTATTCTGTATCTAAAAGCAGCTCATATTAAGCTACATAAATTTGGTGCCTTGTGTTCTAAGAACAATGTAATGTGGATCCTAACCTGATTTTGACTAAGCTGTGCATTTTGATGGTAACTATTCCTTGAATACTAAAGCAATAGTTTCAGATGAGTTACAAAAATAAGCATATCCTGCACACTGCTACTAAAACAGGAGCAATATTTTTATATTTTAAATGTGGGAGACACGGTGCTGTTCATCCCCAAACTCCAAATACCTCTTTGCAACTGAAAAATATTATGACTATGCATTTGCAGCTTTGTTTCAGATCTGCAGTGTAAAAAATCAGCAGCCTGGGACATCTGCCATTTGGACCATGTTCTTCTGTGCTGGCACCAGTGGAGGACTTTGTGGAGAGCTGAAATGCTCACCAGGCCATCAAGCTATCCCACCCCAGCCTCCAAGATATCCAGCATCCCTCATGTAAAAAGGACCTACATGTCGGAATGAAATGTAGGGATTCACAAAGTGGTAGCCATACTTACAGTGTAGGACTCTCTGTCTCTCTGTGCCAGTACTCAGCTGGCACTTCGCTGAAAGCAAGTGTAGACGGCGTTGCTCTCCTGCCACCTGGGAATTTTCTAAAATCCTTTAACCATCCTGTTTGAGGTGTCCACTATGCTCACCAAAGTCATTAGGAATCTCATGACTCAGAGAGATTTTACATGAGATCTGTACTAGCTCTTCAGCTTCTCTTGTGATTAAGCTGAGCAATGTAAATCATTTTTTTCTGTCCTAATACCATGATGCATTTGATTATTTTTTGTTTTTTCTTGCATGGATTAAAGTATTTTTGCACAAATGTAAATTCCATTTCCAAACAACACTGTGGTTTCAATTTTGCCAAAATATTTGTGTAAATATTTAGATCTGTTTGCAAACTAACTAACTAACTAACTATACTGGTCAAAACTACAGAAACAATTTGGGTTTTACAAAAGATTGCTGACAGAGAAAAAGTAAATATGCTTTCAGGGTAGTGTTTGTTTGTTTGTAAGTGATTTTTTTTTTTAAAGTTGACCTCATATACAGGATAGCTTATATTACTGTGAAAGAGCACCTTTTCAGGAACACATCATGTTATGTTTCAGAGTAAAGAGCTCTCCACTGGAGAAATCAGTACCATTTGCTGCAGTAATTCCCTCTGGGATTTCTTTATTTTGCAACACTTGTTGATGTTGTTGTGTGCTTTGGTTTCTAGTAAAAACAGATTTAAAGTTGTTTTTTTAAATCAGCCTAGATAATTTATAAGCCTGTGCTAGATGCAGCATTATCTCGGATTTTGGTAAGTATAGCAGGCTCAAAGGCAGTGTTTTCAGTGGGAAGATAGTGGGCTTGGTAAATGCAAATGTACTTGGATTTTGATGCTGCAAAATACAGATTAAATGTCAAACAGCTGAAGTCAATCTGCAAGAAAAGAACACCAAGCTGTGTGGGGCTGATAGTACCTTCTAAGATTGAGGTCTAACATGGGGTCACACTTGACTCTACTATTTGATGAAGAGCAGTATCAGCTCTCTGCTTCCACACTTCCACTGAAACCATCCTCAGATAACTTTCCTGGGAATAAAAGGTTTAATTCTGGCCTCTGGAAGAACACTGCTGCAGCAGTAAGGAACAGAAGGTTACTTTGGTGCCATTCTGGTTAAAGAAACAGTAATACGTGACTCAGCATTACGGTTAGCATAGATGGAAGGAAGCCAAGAAAATAGCTTTAGTTGATTCTGTTTTCCTCTGTGCTGCTGTCTACCATTGCAAATGGAAGTTCAAAGGAAGCA